>VMDO01000816.1:0-192329 GCA_007922755.1 Pedetes capensis
AAGGAAGGAAGGAAGAAAGGAAGGAAGGAAGGAAGGAAGGAGGGAGGGAGGGAGGGAGGGAGGGAGGGAAGGTAGGCAGGCAGGCAGGCAAGAAAAGAAGGAAAGGAAAGGAAAGAAATGAAAAGGAGAAAGGAAAGAAGGGAGGGAGGGAGGGAAGGACATCACTTGACCCCAAATCTCCCTTCAGCTCATCCCCTCTATAATTTCTTCTCTTCAGCTGGGATTTAGCTCAGTTGGTAAAGCACTGCGCTGCAGTCTCTAAGGTCCTGAGTTCAATTCCCAGCACCGCAAAAATGAGAGAAGGACCTGGCAATCCACTCCCAAGGCAATCCTGAAACAGTCAGCCATTGAAAACCCTATGAGGGTCGCTTATGAGTCGGATACCGACTCAACGGCACCTAACAACAACTTGTTTCTCTACTTTCTCCTGCAGTTTACTCCTCTCTCCTCTGAAACCTGCCTTCCACACCAAACACCAAAAATACTGATCTCACCAAAGTCAAAGGCAGGCTTCTTTTTAAACACCATAAATATGTTGCAGTAAAGGGATAATCTCAATGTAAACGAGGCAATTTCATGAGTACATAGGAAAAACAAGGGACCATAACCCAAATATGCATACGAGTTTTACTACGTATTAGTCAAAAGGTTCCATAAACCTTGTAAGTTGATAAAAGTGTAACCAAAAGGGATGTAATAGTTGCATAATAGAAAAAGCCAATGCTGTATTACTCTGTACCCAACCAACATTTACCAATACCGGGAGAAAAAAAATTATCAAAAAAAAATGGAACTATTGTGAATCATCTGGAAATAACCTTGTGTGTTACATCAATTGCCTTTCAAAGTCCAAATATTGTTTTGGATTGCACCACTACTTTATTCAAACATTTTCACTGATTTATACCTACTAATAAAGTGAAGGCTGGGATTTATCTCAGTTGGTAGAGCGCTGCGCTGCAGTCTCTGAGGTCCCGAGTTCAATTCCCAGCACTGCAAAAATGGGAGAAGAACCTGGCAATCCACTCCCAAGGCAATCCCGAAACAGCCATTGAAAACTCTATGAGGGTCGCTATGAGTCAGATACCGACTCGAGGGCACCTAACAACAACAACAACAATAAAGTGAAGTATAAATTTGTGTCTCTCTATAAAAACAATAAATTTAATTAAATTAATAATAAACATGTTGCAGTCCTTCTGGATAGGACGTAGTCAGCTTCCTCTCCTCCCTCCCACTGACGGCTGCATCTTCTTCTGGTTGGTGGCCCACCTCCTCCTCTTGTCCTTCCTTTTCAGAATTTCCTGCTGGCAAATCACTTAGATGCTGAGATTCCCCAAGGGGCCACCCTGCATCTTCTTCTTTTCATTTTTTCTTGCTCTTCTTGGTAATCTTATTCTATTGCTTCATTTCAATTACTGCTGACAAGCTGATAACTCATCTCTATTGTCCCTTACCCAGCTCTGTCCCCTGAATTAAACATTTAAAAAATGATAAGAAATAACATCCATGATAATATAACAACAACAACTATGAGAGAGCAGGAAGACTTGAGATCCCAATTGGTATTAGTTCGCTACTATTGCTTCCTATTTAAACAGTGGTATCGTTTGGCTAAACGTGCAAACAAGTCAACTTCTGGACTTTTTTCTAGAAGTCAGAGCTACATAAGGAGATGATGAGGCAAGGTGACTTAAGGACCCACGGAAGTGGAGACTATTACTCCAAATCATGAGAAGATGGAAGTAGCAATCCCTTGGCAAGAATTTGAATCCAGCTGCCCGGGAGCACCTGCAGGTTGGTAAGAGTGCTCAGAAGGTGTCGCTCTGGGGCAGACCTAGGAGGGTGGGCTTTGCACCAGAGTTGATGGCCTTGGGAAAGAGCCCATGCTCATGTAGCAGGAGAGCAGTGGACTGTAGAAGGTTATCTGGACACCCCCGGGGTGGACTGGGAGGGTTCCCAGGTTAAGGCTTACTCAGTACCAGCCAAGGTCTGAGACCTCCCCAGATCCTGCCCTGTTCCTGCCCCTCCCACCTCTGGTCACCCTTAACCCAGGAACCTGGACTGGGACCTATTTGACTGACTAAGAGCCAATATGGCTGCCCAAGTCCCAGTTCACCCTTCACCTTCCTTACTCCTACCCCTCCCACCAGGCAATCCAAGATGGCCCCCAAACAGCCTAGCTCTGGTGTGGCCTCTTTTAATCTGATTGGCTGCCCAGAGCCACCTGATTGGTTGGAAAAGGAAGCTCAGTGATTGGCCTGGCCTGAGCCTAACCCCAATCAAAATTTTTCTTTTTCAAATCCCTAGTTATATAACTGCCACACCCTGTACAAGCTACTCCCTGATTAGTTATTTCTGGGTCCATGCCCCCTTCATAGAAGCTATATAAACCACCACTGAAACAACTAGCTTCCCTTTTTGTCCCTTATGTTCTTGATCCTTCCCTGTTCACCTGCTCTCCAAGCCCTTTCAAACCAGACCCCCACACCCTATTCCTGAGACCTGCAACCTCCAGTGCCACCAGTGAAGACATCTGAGGACTACAAGCAAGACTCCATGTCAAGCCCAGGGCCTCCAAAGCAGCGAAGGCTCCAAGCAAGACACAAAGAGCTCTCTGCTTTTCTTCCCCTGCCTTGGGGAGGAGGAGAGCAGAGAAGGCGAACTGCAAGATGCAACAGGAGACACACCATGGGACACTTTCATCAAGTATCCTTGTGCTGCATCCCCTTTTGTTCACCTGGTAGGTGCAGCTTAATAAATTCCATTCCTCCTTGCAAGAAGGCTCCCAAGTCCTTCCTTGGCACCACCTGTTCTTGCTTATTTCTAAGTGTCCCTGAGTACCAGTGTTGAGGCAAGCTCCATTACCCCACCGGGCAGGAGTGAACCCCAACAGTGGACCACCCACCAAGGGATGGCCTGGTCCCTTTGCATGCACATACTGGTGTCCCCCAAACTATTTCAGAATATATGGGGGGAAAAGCATTACCCAAAGGACCTTTAAGACCCTCCTTACCTAGCATACTTGTTTTCCAATAAGAAAAGATCCTAGGGCACCCTTTCAGCTGCCAGTCCTCAGCCCTCCCTTTACGTATCTGATCAATGGTTCCCAACCAGAGGCATTTTTTAATGTGCAGGTATGATTTTTAATTTTCAACATGCGTGCATGTTGGGAACCAGGCAGGAGTCACTTATTCCCCAGAGAATGGGAACCTGCACTCTGGTAATGCACAGGACAGCTGGTGTGGACTGTTACTTCAGAGGTAGGCAGCAAACCACACCTCCACGCTCTTGTATAGACCCCTCCCCCTGAACATGGACCAGAGCTCTGACCCACCCTGACCTACACAGAAAGGTGGAAGTGACGCTGTGCCTTTTCTGGACCTAAGCTTTAAGAAGCCCTAGAGATTTCTGAAGAGATTTTTTGCTTGGTAGGAGGCCAGTCACCATGCAGAAAGTTCACCTACCCTCACCCCATCATGCGGTGATAAGCCCAGTGTGGCCACAATGGAGGAGTCATGTGACCAGAAGCAGTGTTAACTGGCCCACAGCCCTGCTGTACTTCCAGCCAAGAGCCAGCAGCACCGGGCTTTCCATGTGGTCACACCAGCCCAGAAGTGGGTCCACCAGGCCGGAACTGGGTCCTCCAGGCCAGAAGTGTGTCCTCCAGCCCAGTCATCGTGTCCCAGCCATTGTCAATGTTGCCCCTTTCTGCCTTGCCCAAATTACAGGTCCATAATTGAACTAAAGGTTGTTAGTTTAAGCTACTCAATTTTAGGGTAGTTTGTTTCTCAACAATAGATAACCAAAACAATGGGCAGTGAGGCCCAGGACTCAAATAAGCCTGTACTCATCGGTGGGAGAAGGAGGAACAATCTCTATAATGCTACAGAAGCGCTCGCGCGTGTCCTCAGGATGAAATCAGACATTTCACCCCAGTAAACAAAGCTTCCACCATCTGGACATGGCTGAGCTTTCTGATGGCATCCATTACAGCAGCTTCTCCCCCGAGGGCCATGCTATTGTGGCTCCATCCTGGGAACAAGCAAACAAAAACTGAGTTTAACAGCCCCCAAAGTTACTCTCTGGGCACACCCAGGTCTATCTGCCTCCAAGAATACTGGCCCTGGTCTGTTTTCCAAAGTCACTCTCTGGGGACACCCAGGTCTCTCTGCCTCCAAGACTAGTGGCCCTCATCTATTTTCCCCTGGCCATACTCTGCAATAAAAATTCCTAACAACCCATGGACCATGGCACATACCTATAATCCCAGACACCAAGGAAGCTGAGGCAGGAGGATCACAAGTTTGAAGCCAGAGGTAGTCTCTGCCACTTAGCAAGACTCTGCCTCTAAATAAGATAAAAGGGCTGGGGATGAGACTCCGTAGCAGAGTACTTGTCTAGCATGCACAAGGCCCTGGGTTCAACCTCCTAGTAATGAAAACAACAGATCCCTAACATATCTGGCCTTGGTGATTGCAACCTACTTACGGCCCACAGTTCACCACAAATCATAAAGCAGCATGGGCTGTTCTTCAACTGAAACTAATTCAAAATAATTTACTTTTCTGAAGAATGATAATGAGAATCCATAGTTATAGATAATTTACACGGAAGCTGTTCCCATGACCTAGTGAAAATAAAGAGACAGCATATGGCTTAGAATAAATGTGATTCTCGAGAATGCAATCGAGATAATCACTGAATTATTATAATCATTCTGGGGCATGTTTTTATCTTTGTTGATTTTTTCCTATCCACCGAGATGGTGCTTGTATAATAATAACACAAGTTTAGAGTCCTCTGATCTCTGGTTGCTTAGCAACCTACAGCTTTGGAGCGAATGAGGGATAAAGGGTCGATGGCTGAATAATGCTGTTTGCAATTCCACGGTTGAGTTTTAGAACGACTAAAGCTGTTCCTTTTTAAACACAAGTGTGCAAATGAATACTTCATTGGATCGGCCATGGTTTGTATTTCTATCATAGCCTGAATTTGAAGTTATAGTCAATCACCGAATGAACGACACAACTTTACTAATTCAAACAAAAGATCCAACGAGAACAGTGTTTAACAAGGCTTTCAGAAAGGCAGCGTGTCATTGTTCCTTCCGCAGCAGTGCTTATCATATTGTTGGCAAAACTAAATGAAAAAATGCCCATAAGCGACAAAGAATGGTGTGTGGCTTGTAGTGCCGGCCCAATAATCATTGGCTGTCAAAGCCTCCACCACTGTCACCATCGCCCAAGAGAAATGGATAAACTGGTACGGAGAATTCAGTAAATAACCTTCATTGCACAATGAGCATTTTGCCCTTCGTTCTGGCGTTTGTCATTGGCCTGTGATGCCACTTGATGTAAGAGCCAGTTCCCGAGTCCCTCGTTCACTCAGGTGCTATTTATTCTTTCAACAAATGGTCGCAGAGCAACCACAGACGCCAGGCACTGCACCAGGCCCAGAGCGAACAGCGGGGCACGTAGCAGACCTGGTCCTCGTCCTTGTGGGCTCGGTCGGGTGCAGAGGGACAGCAAGCAAGGGACATACACAAAATTACAAGTGCTGGCAAGAACTGGGGAGAGGGAAGCAGGAGGATCAGAGGTGGGGTAGGTGGCTGGGGGGCTCCTTCAGGTGACATTGAACAGGCACCTGGAGGACAAAGGGGCCAGCCACAAGGAGAACCAAGAAAAGAGGGGGCATTCTGGGGGAACGTCACTCAACACAAACGACCTGGCGGAGCCCCTTCAAACAAAGGACAGAGGGGGCCAGGGCAGGAGGGAGGTCAGCAAGAGAGAGGGGACCTGTGTCCTGAGGAAATTACAACCATCCCACAAGTGCTGGAACCCCAAAGTCACCTTTTATTTATTTTTCTTGTCAGTGCTGGGGATCAAGCCCAGGACCTCCAGCATGCAAGGTAAGCAGGCTACCACTAAACACCCCCGAAGCAAGCCCCTCAATGTCACCCACTAGGGAAAATGAACCCATTATTTTCCCTCCACCCAAAATGGAGAGCCTGTTGGCACGATGCTGCCATTGTCACAGCTACAGCCTTACCAACCACTCCCAAATGCACCCCTGCCTAGTCAGCCTGGGCCCCCACCCACGTCCTGAGTTTTGCATTCACCATCACTATCGCTATCTCAGCCAAACCGCGTCTCTGTAGAGGGAGGTTGGATCCCAGGAAACAGCAGCCCATTGCCCTCCAAAATGGTCAATAAAAGACATAGCACTGGGCCGCCTGACTGGCCTGGGGCTGGAGCCAGCAGAAATTCCAACCATCCAAGTAAACTAGCAGAGGCAACCTCTGAGATGGCCGGGGTTCCCAACTCATCCTGCCCCTTCCTCCACCCTCTCTGGACCACCAGGTGCCATCTCAGACCCGGAAACCTCGACAAGGCCACCGTCTCCTGCTGCTTCTCCATGAGCTTCAGATGCTCCCCTCAGCCTGCCTCCAGCACCTGCTCAGCAGGAAATGAAGCCCTGTTAAGGGAGGAGCAATTGCTGATGGCCAAATCCTCACTCCTGGCCTAACAATGCAGGTCTCAGCAATCACAGACACCTTCAAACCTTAACCCAAACAAGTGACTTTAACTGTGGAAATTCCATTCATACTAATACATTAAGAAAGGTCTTTTGTGGAATTTACCATTGATTCCTTCTGAATTGCAGTATAATGTGTACAAACACCTGAAAATAAATCCAAAACCTTTTTTTTTTTCTTTTTTTCTGGGGGAAAAGGCATAGAAATTTGTTTACATGCAAAAGAGGAAGTGAATCAGAACATGAGGGGGAATCAAGAGTGCGATTAGCCACAGGTCCGACATAATCCAAAAACCTAAACAGCCCAGGAGAAGAAGGAATTTCAGGGCAATGGGAAATGTTTCCCAGGGGCACTCAGTGGGCAAGGATGGCTAGAGTGCGTCTTATGTATTTTGGACATGTAGTCAGGAGGGACCAATCCCTAGAGAAGGACATCATGTTTAGGGGAGTGGCAGGTCAATGAGAAAAAGGAAAACCCTCCACCAGATGGATTGACACAGTGTCTACAACAATGGACTTAAACATAAATAAGACCGTGTGCCTGGCATAGAATCGAGGAGTGTTTTGTTCCGCTATACATGGGGTTGCTATGAGTCAGACCTGACTCCACGACACCTAACAACAACAGTAGGCTTGGAGAACATACAATAGCCTGAGACAAAGTCTGTGTGGCTCACGGAACAGATAACGGCTGGTAAAGGATTCTGGGACCAAAACAGAGGACAATGGCACGTGACGAAGTCTGTCCAGGTGTGAGAAATGACATCAGTCTTTCATGAAGAAAGCTTGGAGGAGGGATCAGAGGTCCTTGTCTCTTCTTTGAGGGATCTAGCCTTCGGGCAGATAAAGGAACTTTGCAGAGGCAGAGTCTCCTCCTGTGAGCAGGGCAGGGAGGGGCATGGATGGACAAGGAGGGTGATGAGGGCAGGAGGCAGGACAGAGACCAGGGAAGGGCAGGGGTCTCTCAGCCCTCTCTCTGGACCATCAGGCCCACCTCTGACCCAGAAACCCTTTAATTTCCTTTAGATCTAACGGCTCAGTATGGAGCCGGGCAATGAGGCTCAGTGGTAAAGAGCTTGCCTAGCATGTACAAGGCCCAAGCTAAGAAGAAAGGAAGGAAGAGGAGAGAGGAGAGGAGAGGAGAGGAAGGGGGAGGAGAGGAGAGCTGAGAAGAAAGGGAGAGAGGGAGGAAAGGGAGGAGGAAGGGAGGGAAGAAAGAATGAACACAGATGTGTGGCCTGCTGATATAGCTCAGTGATGAGGGTTCTTAGCATGTGCAAGGCCCTGAACTCAACCTCCAGCACCAAAAAAGGAAGGGTTACAATGTAGCTTAGTGGTAATGCACCTGCTTAGTGTGCAATGCTCTAGATTCAGTCCTCAGGGTTGTCCCCACCCCAAAAAAAATTGCTCAGCCTGGCAAGAAATCAAAAAAAAAAATAATAATAATAATGTCATGCTTTTGGGTTCTTGTTCATCCAGCCCCAACATCAGTCATGTGTCTTTCACGTATTTTTGAAATCCACCCGCACTGCTGTGTTTCTCTCTAGTTTGCTCTGTATTGCCGGAAAGCAGTCCCTTGTACAGGAATCATAGGAATGCGCATTCAGCTGGGGTGGGTGGCACAGGCCTGGGATCCCAGCACTCAGGAAGCTGAGGCAGGAGGATCGTGAATTCCCAGCCAGCCTGGGCTACATAGCAAGACTCTGTCAAAAAACAGACAGACATACATGCGTGATATCCTGAGTCTAGCTTCTCTCTCTCCCTCGTAGAGGTAAGGAGTAAAAAAGAGGGGCACAGAACCCCACAAAACGATCTTCAGATTCCATAGTGGGATGGAGGCAGGGTATGGTAGTGTCTTGGCAACAGCCAACATGGACAGAGTAGAGTGGTCCACGAGAGCTTCCGTAGTGGGGCATACGCTGAGCTGGGAGGAGGGCATCATGTGGTTGGTATAAATGAGGGCTACGTCAGGGGCTGCGGGAGGGGTGTCCACGGCTCTCTGGGGAGCGCTGGCATGGGTACCTCCTCAGAAAACTGCTGATGCTGAGCTTCTTGTTCATGCTGAATGTTCCTTTCTGTTTTCCTGAGTTTTGCTCTGTGGTTCTTGAACCAAACCTGTAATATTGGTGCACCTATTCTGGGGCTGGGATTTGGCTCAGTGGGTAGAGCGCTGCACCGCAGTCTCTGAGGTCCCGAGTTCAATTCCCAGTGCCGCAAAAGTGGGAGAAGGACCTGGCAATCCACTCCCAAGGCAATCCGGAAACAGTCAGCCATTGAAAACCCTATGAGGGTCGCTAGGAGTCGGATCCGACTCGACGGCACCTAACAACACAACATGTTCATTTTGAGCCCATTTCTTTCTTAAGGCCGGGGTCTGGGAATGGGTTGCTGTTGAACAAAAGGTTCAGATCTTCCAGAGGTTTCTCAGTGAACAGGGCTCGCTTCCTCTGTGAAAGCCTCTGGGGCTTGGCCCCCGGAAGGGCCAAGGAACCTGACATTTAGACCTTGATATGCCCTATGCTTGGCTCTGTTGTTGTTAGGTGCCATGAGTCACATCTGGCTCATAGTGACCCTCCACTGGGATTCCCAGGGGGAGAGAGAGTACCCCAAACAGCTAGTCCCAGGAGCTCATCTAGGTCACTTGGAATCCCATGGAGCAAGATAGCAACCGGTCACCTTTGCCATACATCCAGGTATCTCACTCTTTCCTCCTCCCATTGAGCGGGCGAAGATGGCACCCAAAGTATGGTAGCATCTAAAGCTTCCCTAGTGCCTGATTGGTCATTTCTGATCCAGCCCTGTTCCCCTGATTGGCTGGCTACCAAACCATATAAATTCTGGAGCTCAGAGTTCAACAACCATACTGAACACCATCCAAGAGAAGCTCACCGGGTCCTTGTGGTCCCTTAGGAGTCCAAGGCCCATTTACTCGTCTGCTTAGCCTAGCCTCCAGCCTTCCTCCAACCCGCCTCCCACCTCTATCCGACCCCGACGTCTACAACACCGGATATCCCACACGGACCGACAGCTTCTCGAGGCAAGACTCCGGGAGTCGAGCTCAGGGCCCCAGAAGTAGCGAAAGCTGTGAACTGGAAGAGCAACGGAGGCTCTGTCCCAGCAGCAGAGAGAGCAGCTGGGCGCTTCCCTTCTCCAACTCTCCTTTCCCCTCTCCCTAATCCTCCATTCCTTTCCCCTCCTTTGTGAATAAGCCTGTCCTTCTATCCTGTGCGAGACGCTCTGTTCTCTGGCCACAGCCTCACCACCCGGTGCAGCATCGGGGTACCCACCTCTTGCTTCCACCCACAATGCAGAGAGAGAGAGAGAAACACCAGGAAGAACCCGACAACCCTCATGGGGTTTTCTTTTTTTGTGTGTGTGGTACTGGGGGTTGATCACGGGGCCTCACGCCTGCATGCTCTGCAAGTGCTGGGCCACTGAGCTGCACCCCCAGCCCTTTTATTTTTTTTTCCTTACTTCCTGAGACAGGGTCTCACTAAGTTACATAGACTTCCTCTAGTCTCGAACTTGCGATCCTCCTGTCTCCACCTCCCAAGCCGCAAGGATTACAGACGTGCGCCACCACGCCCAGCTCCTAATAGGGTTTTCAATGGCTGATTGTTTCGGGATTGGCTTGGGAGTGGATTGCCACCTCCTTCTCCCATTTTCGTGGTGCTGGGAATCGAACTCAGGACCTCAGAGACTGTAGAGCGGTGCTCCACCAATTGAGCTAAATTCCAGCCCCCTGTGCTTGGCTCTAGCAATCCAAAACTTTTAAATAGCTTAAAGTTACAGGGTCTGGTTGTTTTTAATGCCACTCTTTCAAGGGATAGAGTGTAGAGTGTAAATATAAAGTGTATTCCCTTCCGGTCTTATTTTATACACCTTAATTGTGATTACGGGGCTGAGGTTTAGCTAAATTAGTAGAGCATTGCTCCACATTCTCTGTGGACCCAGGTTGGATCCCCAGCATTGCAAAAATGGGAGAAGGACATGGCAATCCAGCCCGAGGCAATCCTGAAGCAATCAGCCATTGAAAACCCTGAGAGTCGCTATGAGTCAGACCCAACTCCAGGACACCTAACAACAATTGTGATTTCAGCCCCCGTTCAACTTCTTGTCTTCCACTTTATCTTCTAATTTGATCTCATAAGAACAAAATCATCTTGAGAAACATCTTTTACAGTAGCTATTTAAAATGCCATCATGGAGCGATGCCGTTATTGATACCTTCTCCTATTATGTTGACATGTAGGTGCTATCACTTTGGGGACGATTGGAAGCCATGTTGGGATAACTATCTCTGTTTATAAAGCTTTGTTCAAATTTCCAACCACTTTCTTAGGGCAAGCTCCTAAAAGCGGTGTTATGGAGTCGAAAGACTTCAAGTTTCTTGATCCATTTGCGTAATTGCTTTCCAGAAAAATGAACCCACTTTCATGTCCAACATTGATCTAAGTGTCCATTTTGCTTCAAGGGGTACATTTTAAATGTAATTTGAAATTACTTTAATCTGTCACAATATTTTAATATCACTAGCTGCCAAAAGCAGCCACGGGCCTAATAGAGTCATTTTGCACAATATTTCTATTTCTGGGAATACTCTGGCCTAAAATTACCTCCAGAAGGAGTCTCAGACAACTCTACCTTCCGTGTTATCATTTCCTTCTTTCCTTTGTGTCCTCCTAATCTAGCTGGTAATTAAAACTGGACAAATATTTGGCAAGTTTTACTTGCAATGTGCGACCAGTCCTTTGCCGTGGAAAACCCACGGCAGCAGACACGTCCGCCGGAAACCTTTCCTCTCCTCACATCACCCTGTGTCATCGTTCTCTGTCACGTGCCTCACCAGAATAGCCCAATCGGAGGGCTGCGAGCACCTGCTGTGACAGGACACAGCAAAGGGGCCTTCCCAGAAGGGACTGGCCCTGCCCACAGACATGGTCAGAGCCAGGTCCCCTGGAAACCCGTGCTTCCCTGGGGCTACGCATGGATGCCAACACAGCCCCTCAGCCCTGCCCACCTGGGACTTCTCTGAAACAGTCCACAGATGGGCCCACCACCCTTAGGCAACTTTGGATTTCTATAGCCTCAGCCCCACGGACCAGGCCACTGTCCTCCCACTGAACCATGGAGACTTAAGAAGAGGGGCTTCCCCATCATTCCCCTGAGGACTGACATGCACCAAAATGTGGGGCTCTGTACCAGCGAGACACCTCCTCTTGGAACCATCATTGGGTTCCCAGGATCCTATGTCTGTCGTTCTCGGGAGATGCCACTAGAGGGTAGACTGGATTCCCTGCAGGACCTTGACCTTCTAGGCAGCTGGGTGAATCCTTGGGGCTACACCACCTTCTACTCTGTGAGCACATGAGGACATTTAACTTATGAGACAAATTCGTAGGAGACCCGAGAAAATGTGCATTCCCGAGCACATACTGAAGATGGTCTCAAGTTGTTGCTGTTAAGTGCTGTTGATTCGTGTCCAACTCATAGCAACCCTCACGGGGTTTTCAATGGCTGTTTTAGGATTTCCTCAGGAGTGGATTGCCACATGCTCCCATCTTTGCATTGCTGAGAATCAAACCTGGGACCTTAGAGACTATAGAGCGGCATTCTACCAACTGAGCTAAATCCCAGCCCACGGTCCCAAGAATCTCAGTTAAATGTCCACACCTTCAACCTATGGTGGCAAGAGTCCTGCCCTTCCCCCCCAGGGGGTTAGCTGAATTCCTTGTTTCTACCAAAGCCATTGAGTGGATGGGAACTTCTTAGTCGTCAGTGCATCCTAATGATACAAAAGTTTAGACATATGTCTCCTCCTAAAACCCATTTAAATATATGCAAAGTTTACCATTTAAAAATGTGTTTCTGCACACAATTTATTTTAGCCTAAAAGTATACCGAAGGAAAAGAAGTGAGATGAGAGCATCCACATTGGCACGCTAGAAAGCACTGGAGATGTAACTTGGCAGGATATCAAGTCAGAAAAAGATACGTTGGACCCGTTGAACTCAGACTGGATGAAGAGGAAATACTACCACCTACCAGTGTGAAAATCTCTTGGCACTTCTGAATTCTAAAAGCGTATACACACACATGCAAATTCCCTTTCCTCTGGGGTGCTGGGGAAGCAGGGAGGGCAGACGCCACCCGTGGCCCTCCCTGGCTCCACAGAAAGAACTTCAGAGCTCCTATATTACGATGATCGTAGCCTGCAAAACAAGCACAGAGAATCTTCCAGACTTCCAGCATACAGATGACATGACTAAGTCTCTAAAGGTTAGGTCATCTGCCCAGGTGTCTCCTTCAGGCAATGACAGAGTCTAGCTTCTGGATGTGCCATCTAGAACTCTCTCTAGCATATCACTCCAACACCCAAGACTGGTACCACTTACAAGCTTGTTCCTCCATTCAAGTGTAGGATTCCAAAATGCAACCACGTTTCACAAGTGTGATTTGAGTTATGTCCCTTCAATGGGTCATCGTAGTCTCAGAGTGTCTATGGATAAATCTTCCAAATGACCCACGCCAAGCGTAAAATTTCTCTCCACTCTCAGATGTACACTAAGTAGTCAATGGCGCAGCAACTGACTCCAGTAATTTCCCCAAAGAATCATATGCAAGGCAAGAAGGTGTCTTGTTTATTAGGCATTTGTCAAGTTCTGTAGAAAATAACACAGAGAGGAATTTGCCAAGTAACACCTAACTGATCTAATTCAGTCAACATAAGAAATATCTTGCTTTCTCTCCAGCAACAAAGGCTGAAATGTGGATTCAATCTCAGGTCTTGAGGGAGATCATTAGAAGTCATGTATGTTCTAGCAAAATGCTCCATTTATACTATAAAACTGGCTGTTGTGACATAGCTTAATTCACCAACTAAAGGCCAAAATGGCTCTCCTCAATGGGAATTGTTAGGTGCCGTCAAGTCGGTATCTGACTCATAGCAACCCTACGTACAACAGGCAAAACACTATTGTCAGTGCTTCTCTGCTGTTCATAGGGTTTTCAATGGCAGATTGATTTTTGGGAGTGGGTTGCCGGGTCTGTCTCCCAAGCCGACAGCACCTGGTGTTCCCAGGCGGTCTCCCATCCAAGTACTAACCAGGCCTGACCCTGCTTAGCTTCTGAGATATGATGGGATCGGATGCCACAGGCTGCAGGATCAATGGGAACAGGGAACCACAAATCATAGATTTAGGGCTTCGCTTGAAGACACCTGGCCTTCTACTATAATGATTCTCCTTCCAATTTAGCACAGAAGTAAGAGAGACAACAAAACCCATCCTCATGAATCTATTCCAGTGACCCCTACATCGCTCAACGAGTATAAAACACTTCTAGTTTCTGTTAGAGAAGCCTATGTGAAAGGAACCAGGAAAAATGTATCCTTAGACACCTTATAGAAAATATAGCAGAAAATTCTGCAAACACGTGCATGTACCTCTGTTAAGGATTGTTGGTGTCCTCACCCCCAAGTTAGTGTTGAAATATTAACCACCAATGTGATGGTATTAGGAGGCAGGGCTTTGGGGGGGGGGGTGATTAGATCATGAGGGGGGCGCCCTCACGAATAAGGGATCAGTGCCCTCATCGATGGAGACCTCAAGGTCTCTCTTCCCCTCCTTCTACTACATGAGGATGCAACAAAAAGTCGGCAGTCTGAAACCAGGAAGAGGACCCTCATCTTATAGCCTCCAGATCTGTGAGATGAATTTCTGTTGTTTATAAGCCACTCAGTCTATGGTACTTTGTTATAGCAACTGAACTGAGATGATCTACTGTCATTAGAGCAAAATGTACAGGATTTATTTTGAATTTGAGAAATTCTAGGTAAAAAGGTACTGGTGAGTAACAAGGAAATGATAAATGATTTAGAGATGTCTTGCTGCATATTATGGTTTGCATCATAAATGTCCCCCAAAGGCCGACATGCTAAGGCTTGACCACCAGCCTTGGGACTACTGGGAGGGGATGGAACCCTGAGAAAGTGAACTCTAGGGGAAGGAAGTGAGAACATGAAGAGCATGACTTTGAAGGGGATGTTGGGCCCTGACCCTTCCTTTCTTTCTGTTTCCACCATGGGACTACCACACCCTCTCCATCATGATATCTACCTTGCCATAGGCCAAAAGACAATGGAGCCAATGGACCATGGATGAAATCTCTGATGCCATGAGCTGAAATCAACGTTGCTTCCATTAAGTGGATTTTCTCAGAGATTCTGTCATGACAACAGAAATATGACTACAATAATGCAACATCATCCGTGTGCCTCACTTGTGTTCTTTGGCCCCTTCACCAGAAGAGATACACTTTAGTAAGCACAATTTCGACACAAGGGAAATGAGTTTCAGAGGGCCAACTAACTTGCCCCACAACACCAGGATTCAAATCTTTGGGTACAGTGAATAAAGGGGAGACCATTTCAGGTTAGATAAAAATGAAGACAGAAAAAGAAGATAGAATTGCCAATTTGATCACTGCCAACTATGACTACAAGCCTGCAGCCATATCCCTGTGGCATCTGATCCCTTCAGATCTCAGAAGCTAAGCAAGGTCGGGCCTGGTTAGTACTTGGATGGGAGATTGCCTGGGAACACGAGGTGCTGTAGCTTGGGGTGATGGACCTGGCAACCCACTCCCAAAAATCACTTTGCCATTGAAAACCCTATGAACAGCACAGAAGCACTGACAATAGTGTTTTGTTGTATTTTGGGTCGCTATGAGTCGGATACTGACTCAATGGCACCTAACAACAACTATGACTACATTGTACCTTTCAGATAAGTTCTCTTTTTTCTTGATGCAGACCAATAATAGTGGAAGAAACCAAACAACGCTCTCAACCAAGAAAGCTGAACAAAGGTAGAATTCCCAAAATGGAAATCTTCTTTTTCATAGCAGGGAAAGGAATAACAAAAATGTGCCCCACGAACTACACAATCACCCGGGGCCAATGGTCCTTGGCTGCGGCTGCCCAAATCACCTGGGCATCTCCTTTCTCAATATTCTGCTCAGACACCACCCCCAAAGACTGTGATGTAAAAGGTCTGACCAGGGTCCAGGCATTTGCATTTGTAAAGCTCACCTAGGCTGTACAATACATTGCCAGGTATGAGAACCACTAACAGAGAGGTGTGGGCTGGTTTCGCCCCTTTTGCCTACAGCAGAATATATCTTGCAGGTGTCTATTTCAGAGTTGCAAGGAATGACAGATACTGTTCCACCCTCTGGACAGCTTCAGACAAGCCCCTGGACCTTCCTGAGCCTGTTTTCCACCTAGCTGGGAAGAGCAATGTGCAGAGATTACATGTAAATTCATCTCGATATCCCCAGTGCTGGGCTGAGATTTGGCTCAGTTGGTAGAGCACCGCTCTGCAGTCTCTGAGGTCCCGAGTTCAATTCCCAGCACCATAAAAATGGGAGAAGGACCTGGCAATTCACTCCCAAGGCAATCCCGAAACAGTCAGCCATTGAAAACTCTATGAGGGTCGCTATGAGTATGAGTCGAATGTGACTCGATGGCACACAGCAATCCCCAGTGCCAGGGTCTGGAGGGAGGCAGCATTTGACAAAATAGTTATTATTGAACTCTGAAGTTACTGAACTGTTAGGTTAGGTGCCCTCAAGTGGGTATCTGACGCATAGTGACCCTCATAGGGTTTTCAATGGCTGATTGTTTTTTTGGGATTGCCTTGGGAGTGGATTGCCAGGTCCTTCTCCCATTTTTGCGGTGCTGGGAATTGAACTCGGACCTCAGAGACTGCAGAGCTGCGCTCTACCAACTGAGCTGAGTCCCAGCCCCTTCCCTCCTTGAGGGGAAGCCAAATCCCCATTCCTTAAGCACAGGCTGTGACAGTGACTTCCTTCTAAAGGATGCCATGTGGGAAGGGGGGGAACTTGACCAACACTGTGTCAGCCAGGTGCTTATGGTCAACACCAGCAGTGGTGATCAGTGCTTTTAATAATACTTACTCTTGATACTACGTGAAGAGAAAGATGCTTTACCCCTGTGGTTTTCCACCTGTAAACCTGTAGCCCTAAGTCTAATCAGGAGAAAAACAGCAGATAAATCCTAATGGAACGACATTCTACAAAATACCTGACTAGTACTCCTCAGAAAGGCCAAGGTCATCAAAGAAGGAAAGCCGGAGAAGGAAACTGTCATCAATAGCAAGAGCCTAAGAAGGCAGGAGGGCTGGGATTTAGCTCCGTTGGTAGAGCGCCGCCCTGTAATCTCTAAGAAACCGAGTTTGATTCCCAGCACCGCAAAAATGGGAGAAGGACGTGGCAATCCACTCCCCAGGCAATCCCAAAACAGTCAGCCATTGGAAATCTTATGACGGTCACTAGGAGTCAGATTTGACTCAACAGCGCCTAACAACAACAACACAAAAAGACAGGATGGCTAAATGTAATGTGGGATCCTGCCTAGGAGCCTGCAACAGAAAAGCAGCCTTAAAAAGAGCCAAGGAAATCTGAATGAAGCAGTGCCTTCGGTTAACAGTGCACCGTTTACTGGGACAAAGGCGTCAACAGGGAAAGATGTGGATAACAAGGGAAGCCAGCTGTGGGGCATGTGGAAACTGTGTGATACCTTCGTAACATTTCTGCAAATTTAGAACCACTAAAGAAGAAAGCTTATCAAGAGAAAATAAGGGGTTTTGACCCATGCTTTGATAGTTTTGTGTTATATGAATAATCAAGAGTTGGATTCAGTTCAAAAATCGAGAAACCAACATAACTCTGTTATAGTGACTACATTCCAAAAATAGCTAATGCTTACTTTGTGCAAGGCACTCTTACACATTTTATGTACAGAACCTAATTCACCTTTTAATTATATGAAAAGGCAAATACTGTTATTGTCATCTTTTTTGCACATCATACTCCCATTTCACAGAAGATGGAAAATGAAGAGCAGAGAGGTTGAGCAACTTGCCTAAAGTCACCCAGTAAGTAGGGCTGTTGTTCTATGAATGAAAGCAATCTGTGCTCTTCTCTATGTTGTAGTCTTTCCCCTCTTTGCTGTGGCAGCTAGCCACAATCTGTCTCAGGTAATTTAGATTTGCAGCCCCTTTCCTTTCAAATAATAATACTTTGTGTGGGAGGGTGGGTGTGCACGTGCACAACTAGGAGACTTTCAGGACCAATGCTACCCAGCTCCCAGGTGTCTTGTGAGATTTAGCATATGGAGAATCCTCCAGACATGACAAGGTATACTGGATTCTTCGTGCATCTGCTCCCTTGGACTCCCCCTACACCATTACTTTTTAATGAACTCCATGTTTTTTGAGCCCAGGACAAACAGATACCAGGTATTAGATCACAACTCATTGATTCAACAAATGGTGCTGCGAAAATTATTAATCCACCTGCAAAAGAAACAAAACTGGACTCGAACTTTACACCATATAGAAAAAGTAACTCAAAATGTATCAAAGATATAAACCCAAGAACTATAAAATTCTTAGAGGGGAAGCTGCTTGTCATGAGATTTGGCGAGGATTTGTTCTACATGCCGCCCGAAGCTCAGGCAATAAAGGAAAACACAGATTGGATTTCAAAATTAAAAACTTTTTTTTCCTTCCCCCCACCCCAAGTATTAGGGGCTGAACCCAGGGCCTCATGCTTGCATGCTTTCCAAGTACTGGACCACTGAGCTGCACCCCTAGCCCAATTTTTTTTTTACTTTTTGAGACAGGGTCTCACTAAGTCACACAAACTGCCTCTGGTCTCAAACTTGCAATCCTCCTGCCTCTGCCTCCCAATCTCCCAAACTGCTGGGATTACAGGCATGCGCCACCACACCCGGCTAAAATTTAAAAACTTTTGTGCATCAAAATACACTACCACCTGAGTGAAAAGACAACCTATGAAAAGGGAAAAACAGGAGAAATATTTGCAGATCAGATATCTGGTTAGGGATTGACATCTAGAACATATAAAGAACTCCTAAAACCCAACAGAAAAAAAATACAACCCCATTAAACAATGAGCAAAGGGCTTGGCTAGACATTTCCCCAAAGAAGATAGACAAAAGGCCTCAAAGAATATGCAAATAGGCTCAACATCACTAGTGGTTGTTGTTCGGTGCCATGGAGTGATGTCTGACTCACATCGATCCTCATAGGGTTTTCAATGGCTCATTGTTTCGGGACTGTTTTGGGAGGTTGGGAGTGGATTCCCACATCTTTCTCTACCTGTTTTTGCCAATGCTGGGGATCAAACCCTGGTCCTCAGAGAGTGCAGAGTAGCACTCTACCAAGTGAGCTAAACCCCAGCCCCTACTAGTCATTTGGGAAATGCAAATTGAAATCACAATGAGATACCACTTCATACCCATTTGTTGTTGTTAGGTGCCATGGAGTCGGTATTTGACTCACAGTGACCCTGTGTACAATAGGCAAAACACTATTGTCAGTGCCTCTCTGCTGTTCGTAGGGTTTTCAATGGTGGATTGATCTATTGGGAGGGGGTTGCCAGGTCCTTCTCCCAAACCTACAGCATCTGGTGTTCCCAGGTGGTCTCCCATCCAAGTACTAACCAGGCCCGACTCTGCTTAGCTTCCAAGATCTGACGGGATCAGATGCCACAGGGCTATGGCTGCAGGCTCACACCCATTAGGATGGTTTTTATTTAAAAAAAAAAAAAAAAAAAGAAGAAGAAGAAGAAGAAAAGAAAAAAACTCACAAGATAGCAAGTGTTGGCAAGAATGTGGAGAATGTGGAACTCTTGTGCGCTGTTGGTGGGAATGTAAAAATATGCAGCCGCTATGAAAAACAGCACGGCGATTCCTCCAAAAACTAAACATAGAACTACTGTGCAATCCAGAAATCTCACTTCTGGGGATATACGCGAAAGAAGTGAGCGCAAAGGCCTTTAACATGTACGGTGGCACCTCGGCACTCAACCTGCTCTGTTCTCAAACATTTCAGTCCTCAACCAGTTATTTTCAAGAGAATTCTGGCTTGGGGTTCGACCACTTGCTCCGCACTTGACCACCCAGCTAAAACCTGTATGACGGGCCGTGCCTACCTGTGACCCCTCCCAGTGAAGCGCAGGGAAGGTGGCCCTTCACACATTGGTTTCAAGCAGTGCAGACCTGTCCTGGGGCTGTGTCCGTGACCTTATGAGGATTTTTTTTTTCCCCCGGTACTGGGGAGTTGAACCCAGGGCCTTGCACATACTTTGCAAGCGCTCTACCACTGAGCTGCACCCCAGCCCCTTTTTCAGTTTTTATCTTGAGAAGGGTCTCACTGAGTTGCACAGGCTGCCTCGGGCCTCAAATTCACGATCCTCCTGCCTCTGCCTCCCAAGTCTCTGGGATTACAGGAGCGAGCCACGGGCTCCGCAGGAGCGCTGTTTATTCTCCCACACGGAAGTGTGCGTGGACATGAAACCCTCATTTCTACTCAGCTGTCTTGACCTTTTCTCCCGCTCCCCATCCTCATAAGTGGCCCAGCCAGAACCCCAATCTTACAATCATAAATCCCAGGCTTCCTACTCCATCAACTGCCCTGGGGAGCCCAGGTGTGGGCTACACGGAACCTCTGCAATAGTCACTTCCGCCTCAGAGTCTTCCCACTGATGATGCAACCTCTGTCCACTGTCACCTGTGATCAGGGTAAGTGCCATCACATCAGGATAACACGCATACGAAATAAGTCATTCTGGACAGTTCTGGAAGACCAGATCTGAAAACACCTATGCATTTTCTAAAACTGGGCCAGTGTTTGCGCGGGCGTGTGTGTGTGTGTGTGTGTGTGTGTGTGTGTGTGTGTGTGTGTGTGTGTGTGTAGTGGTTGGGGAGACAGAGAAACATACAATACCAGAGTGTGTGTGTGCGTGTGTGTGTGTGTGTGGAGTGGCTGGGGAGACAGAAACATACAATATTTTGAAACTACCTTATTTGTTCTCCCATATACGGCATTATCACTTAAGAACAGCCGGGATTGACCTGGGCAATGATCATTGATCATTTTCATAAGACCACCATAAAAAAACGTCCCTGTAAGCAGTTTGGTCAGCTACGACTGCACAGACACAGATAAAAAGGGTTCATTTTTGGTGCCATGGCAATCGCCTATGAAGAAGGCCCACGGGGAGAAAGGCAGAAGGCATATGGGGCATCTTGATTTCATTCTCAGCCCCTACCTGCCCTTCTTCTGAGAATATAGTCCTCATTTTCGCAGGAAAAAGACCTTCCCGCTGTGGTCCACACGCTTTCACTGGGGCCACCTACCCTGTCCTATGGAGGACAAGCTGCTCAGGCCTGGTCAATTAGCATAATCCCGCCTCCTAACCCTGACTGGTTCAGAAATGCACGTGTGGCGCAGATCTATCCAATAAAGCTGATCTCAGGACTTGCTAGCCCTCCTGGAAGTGGCGCCTCTCTGTTCCCCTGGGGTTCCTGAAATAAGGACTGTGCGAGTCCACAGCTGCCAGGAGTCACTGTGGGGAGTGCGAAATTGAAGCCAATACAAAGGGAAGCCGAGCTGGCAAATGGGGCGCCTTGGAGCCTCAGCAATGAGTCAAGCCCCCAAGCACCGCTCTGCCTGAACTTTTTGGTTACATGAACCTACAGACTTACTTTCTTGCTTAAACTATTTGAGTCGGGTTTTCTTTTGCTTGGAACCCGTAGAATTCTGACTAATAACACACAGGGTGGAAGAACTTTGGTCTGGCCTGGTCTTCAAATCCCTATGATCTGTGTTTTCCTCATCTATTGTTGTTGTTGTTAGGTGCCATCAAGTCGGTATCCAACTCATAGTGACCCTCATAGGGTTTTCAATGGCTGTTTCGGGATTGCCTTGGGAGTGGATTGCCAGGTCCTTCTCCCATTTTTGTAGTGCTGGGAATTGAACTCGGGACCTCAGAGACTGCAGCGCAGCGCTCTACCAACTGAGCTAAATCCCAGCCCTTCTTCATCTATAAGATGATAAAATTTGATGTAACGTGATCATTAAATTCCTTACAAGAGTGCCTAATGTATTCATACTTAATACACCACATCTTTACTGAGTAAAACCTCAAGCACATCATTGTATTTCTGGTCTTTTTACACTCATTGGTGGTAGGGTGCCATCTCCAATTCACAGTGACCCTATGTGCAGCTGAACAAAACATTCTCCAACACTGTGCCATGCCTGGCACTATTGTCAGTGCTTCTCTGCTATTCATAGGGTTTTTCTATGGTGGATTGTTTCGGGAGTGGATTGCCAGGTCCTTCTTCCTAGCCTGCAATCCATGGTGTTCCCAGGCAGTCTCTCTTCCCAGGACTGACCAGGCAGACCGTGCTTAGCTTTCCAAGATCAGGTGGGATCAGATGATAGGATGCTATGGCTGCAGACACAGATATCATGGATATCTTAAAACCAATACTTCCATTGGGCCTTTTTTTTTTTTTTTTTTTGCAGTATGGCGGGTGGGAGCTGAACTGAGGGGTTCCTGTATACTCTTTGCCTGCCATCTACCACTGAGCTGCACCCCGAGCCCCTTCTTTATTTTGTACTTTGAGACAGGGTCTTGCTAAGTTACCCAGGCTGCCTCTGGCCTCAGTCTTGTGATCCTCTCTGCCTCCACCTCCCAAGTTGCTGGGATGACAGCCATGTGCCACCACACAGGACTTCCATTGGCTCTTAGCTATAGTTAAGCAAATTGCTGAACTTTATAAGTGATTATGCAAATTAATTACTCTTTATAAAAACTCAGTTTATCCTTGCAGGTTTTCTGAAAGTTAAAACATAAAATGACACTTTTAGCATGGTTACTTCTAAACGTATTTTGAAAAAGCATTAAGCTATGCAGAAAAACTGCTTCAGATGTAAAAGAAAATTACAAGTCCATCTTAAAACAATGGTCTATTCATCTAAAACATCTCCGTTGCCAAATAGTAAAATGATGCAATGAATACAGCTAATATTCCACTATTTTAGTTCAGTCTGCATAGTCTTCAGCTGTGTGAAGTGTATTTGAGAACTGTACCCCACATCTTAGACAAAGGTTTTTTTCTTATGTTACAGGGATAAGAAGAACAGATGGCTGTGATAATATGAAGAAGTTCTGCATTTGTAGATGAGGGACCCCAATCCCAACCCACCTGCTGTGTGATGCTGGGCAAGTTACCAAGGTTCCTCATCTGTCAAATAGAGGAAATGCCCCCTCCCGCAAAATTGTTGTTGCTGTTGTTGTTAGGTGCCATCGAGTCGGTATCTGACTCATAGCGACCCTTTGTACAACAGGGGAACACTATTGTCAGTGCTTCTCTGCTGTGCATAGGGTTTTCAATGGCAGATTGATTTTTGGGAGGGGGTTGCCAGGTCCTTCTCCCAAGCCTACAGCT
This sequence comes from Pedetes capensis, assembly GCA_007922755.1. Classification (NCBI taxonomy): domain Eukaryota; kingdom Metazoa; phylum Chordata; class Mammalia; order Rodentia; family Pedetidae; genus Pedetes; species Pedetes capensis. The sequence goes on from VMDO01000816.1 coordinate 22,886, forward strand.
TCTGGTGTTCCCAGGTGGTCTCCCATCCAGGTACTAACCAGGCCCGACCCTGCTTAGCTTCCGAGATCTGACGGGATCGGATGCCACAGGGCTACAGCTGCAGGCTCTTCCCGCAAAATGTGAGGATTAAAACATACACTATGAGCAGAATGGGCTGGGATTTAGCTCAGTTGGGAGAGCGCCGCTCTGCAGTCTCTGAGGTCCCGGGTTCAATTCCCAGCACCACAAAAACAGGAGCAGGACATAGCAATCCACTCCTGAGGCAATCCTGAAACAATCAGCCATTGAAAATCCTATGAGGGTCACTATGAGTCAGACATGACTCGATGGCACCCAACAGAAACAACATGGGCGGAACCTACTAAGCTGCCATTTGCGTAGAGAAAAGAACATGGACCGTGAATCTGAATGTCCACGGGAACAGAGAGATTCCAAATCCCCACCCACACCCGATCCCCACAGGACTGCCTTCCGGGTTTGAAATGTCTGGGCTTAGATGCGTTGGCGGAGAGAGCCCTAGATGGGGAGTTGGCAGGTTCTAAACCTGACTGCGACATTTCTCTCTTTGGCCTTCGCTTTCTTCTGCAAAATTAGCGAAGTGAGCGAGACCAATCCCAGGAGCCCTCCGCGCTGTCTATGAAACGTGTCACCGCTGGAGCGAGCCCTAAGAAGTTGCCAGTGGGGAGGATGTGCCCCCCAGGTGTTCAAGCCTGCACTGAAAAGCAGGTCCAAACAAGGAAAAAAAAAAGAAAAAAAGCTAGGAATGGTGTCAATATAAATGGTCTAGAAAATGCATGCAATTGTTCTGACAAGATGATAACAAAGTTTGCTACAGGAAAAATTTCTAAAACAGAACTGGGACTCAGTACATATAGAAAAATATTACCAAGTAAATGATAGAGAAGACTTAGATGGGGAGGGTGGGGGGAAGCATACAAGAGAGTAAGGGGGAACCTATATGAATAATGTACGTCAAAATGCATATATGGAAATGCCACAATGAAAAGCATGTCAGAATGAATCACATTAAGGTGTACATTAAAAATGTCCAATAAAAAAAATGCAAAAAAAAAAAAAAAGCAGAGTCCATGTCTTGTCTCACCCAATACTCCATATGGCCAAATGCTTCCATGTTAGACCACGAGTAGACAGACCCCGGGGGAGTCCCGGTCATGGAAAATAATGGAGGGCTTGCGGGGGAGCAGAGACTCATGCTGACACGTGACCAGAGAATGCTTTTTAATTGCTTTGTGAGCATCTCTGGGTCTTAAACTGTCCAGACTTTCCAGAACTGCCAGCTGCCTGGCCGACTGTCATTTTGCTTGTTTTCCTTTTCGTTGGGGGAGGGAGGGAGGGACCTTTGCAGAAGGAGCCAAACTGAGCCCATGAAACACCCCATTCACACGCCTTTCCACACCTCCCTGCTAAGCTCCACTGCCCAAGTCCCAATCCCCGAGCGCATTAACAAGGGGAAGAGTGTAGGAGCCAGGGAGCCTGGCACTGGTTGCCAAGCAACCAGGGCTCTCCAGTCCTTTAGGCCTGCCTTCCCATCATCAGCAAATACAGGGGTCCTTCCCGCAGCCCACTCACATCTCTCATTACACCGAGCTCATTAAAAGCGAACAGCATAAATGCTCTCCATCAGCCCGCAGGAGCTAGCACCTCACCAAGCAGGGCGGCTCGGATGCCACGGCTACCCACAGAGGCTGTTTCTCCACATGAGGCCTTCAACGTGGCTGACGGCTGCCAGGGCCTAGGAGAGGGGACCTGTGCAGGGGCTCAAGAGGTCACCTGACCCGATACCAAAGACCTTTCTCAAGCTCTGTGCAGCCGCTGGTCATCCGCACGGACTCCTACTTTTCCAGTGTTCAAGCTTCATTGGGAAATGAAGCCACTGGACGTAGGACACCCAGGCCCATTTCTTCATGGTGGCTCAAGTGTCCCTGCAAGCTCTTTATTTCTCACAGAGGATCTCAACAGACCTTAACAACTAGAAGGAGCCGGGCGAGGTGGCACACACCTGTCATCCCAGCGGGCGGCTTGGGAGGCAGAGGTGGGAGGATCGCAAGTTCAAGACCAGAGGCAGTCTGTGTAACTTAGCAAGACCCTGTCTCAAAGAAGTTTAAAAAAATGGGCTGAGAGCGCAGCTCAGTGGTCCAGCACTTGCAGAGCATGCAGGTGCAAGGGCCTAGGTTCAACCCCCAGTACCACACACAAAAAAAGAACTAGAACAAGGCAGGACATGCAGGTGAGGAGGAGCAATGATGGGGTAGCCTGGAAGGAGGAAGAGAATGGAGGTCCCCAAAGATGCGGGCCAACCTGGGAGGAGCCCCAAGAGGCTGGGCCCTTCTGGGAACAGACCATGGAGCTGTCCCTGCAGAGAGTCAGGCTGTAGACCAGGTCTACGACAGCCTCTGGGGCACTATGTGCCCAGGCAAGGACAGTAGCAAGAGGATATCAGTCATGTGAATAGAGGCAACAAGCAACCATCCATGGTGGATTCTAGGGCTTGGGTTGTATAGGAAGGTTACACAGGTAGAAAACCATCTGGTTGTCCTCCAAAACAATCCATATAGATTTACCACATAACCCAAAAATCCCACTATGTATATACCCAAAAGAATTGACAACAGGGTGCTGGGCGGGTGGCACATGCCTGTAATCCCAGCGGCTCAGGAGGCGGAGGCAGGAGGATCGCAAGTTCGAGACCAGAGGTAGTCTGCATAATTTAGCAAGACCCTGTCTCAAAAAGTAAAAAAATGGGCTAGGGGCGCAGCTCAGTGGCCCAGCACTTGCAAGGCATGCAGGTGCGAGGCCCTGGGTTCAACACCCAGTACCGGAAAAAAAAAAAAAAGAATTGAAAACAGAGACTCACACGAATACTTGCACAGGAATGTTCACAGCATCATTCACAACAGCCAAAGGGTAGAAATAACTCAAATGTCTGTCAACAGGTGAACTGATATAGTACGCCATATTTGTATAATGGAATACTATTCAGCCATAAGAAAGGAAGTTTTGATACTGCTACTACGTGAATGACTGTCAAAAAAATTATACCAAGTGAAAGCCGCCAGACCCAAAAGATCACATACTGTATTATTCCATTTATATGAAATATCAAGAACAAGTAAACTCAGAGAGAGAATTTAGATTTGTGATTGCCAGAGAATCGGGGACAGAGGGGTGGTGATTAATTGCTTCATAGGTACAGCATTTCCCATCTGGGTGAAAAAATGTTTTGGAACTAGATGGTGAACATAATAAATGCCCCTGAATTGTTCACTTTAAAACAGTTACTTTTATGTTCTGTGACTTTTACCGCAATAACATTTTAAAGGTAACACATACCCCACAAGTATGCCTAGGTTGGCTTATGGTACAGAGAACAGGCCATGGGGATTAGAGGACCAGGGCCATTTTGGGCTCTCCTGCCTGTTGACTGCAACACAGATGGTATCCACCGGCACACCTTACTGTGTATCAAGCTTCTGTCTAGTGCCACATTCACAGCCCTAAGAATAGAATTCTAGAACTCTCCACATCCCTCCAGTTTTCTGGTTAGGAGTTCGCATTGAGAGGCCAACAGTCCTTCCTTTAGAGGCCCTCAAAGCAAGCAGGTGACTGAAGAGCCTTGCCAAAAGCACAGCCTCCTCTTTCTGTCTCAGCTGCGAAGACACACACAGCAATGGGAAAAGGAGAGGTGGAGTGAGAAAGTCAATTAATTCATCCCTGTGGGCACCCGGTGGCTGACCGCCCTCCATCTCCTGGACCAGTTATTGTTGTTAGGTGCCATCAAGTCAATATCCAACTCATAGCGACCCTCCATACAACAGGCAAAACACTATTGTCAGTGCTTCTCTGCTATTCATAGGGTTTTCCATGGCGGACTTATCTTTGGGAGTGGGTTGCCAGGTCCTTCTCCCAAGCCTACAGCATCTGGTGTTCCCAGGTGGTCTCCAATCCAAGTACTGACCAGGCCCGACCGTGCTTAGCTTCCAAGATCTGATGGATCGGATGCCACAGGGCTACGGCTGCAGGCTGTCCAATTTATAGTGGACCCTTATAGGGTTTTCAATGGCTAATTGTTTTGGGATTGCCTTGGGAGTGGATTGCCACATACTTCTACCATTTTTGCAGTGCTTGGAATCGAACTCGGGACCTCAGAGACTACAGAGTGGTGCTCTACCAATTCAGCTAAATCCCAGCCCCAGCACTCATACCTCCAAGTATATGGGAAGAAGACCAAAGGGCTCACAAGCATGCTGACACACCACTAGGAAGATCTAGGTTAGAAGAGCTATTGGCTTCCCCCAAATTCCCACTGACTCTGCTTGCCTAAAAATCAAAAAACACTTTTCTACGCATACAAAACATGTATAGGAGCCAGGCGCGGTAGCTCACGCTTATAATCCCAGCAACTGGGGAGACAGGTAGGAGGATTGCAAGTTCAAGGCCAGAGGCAACCTGCATAACTTAGTGAGACCCTGTCTCAAAATAAGAAAAAATAACTGTGTTGGGGTACAGCTTAGTGGTTCAGCCCTTCCAAAGCATTCATGAGGCCCTAGGTTCAACCCCCATTACCACAAAAATAAAAGATTAAATTTAAAAATAAACCGGGCACAGTGGCGCATGCCTGTAATCCCAGCAGTTCAGGAGGCAGAGGCGGGAGGATCGCAAGTTCAAGACCAGAGGCAGTCTGTGTAACTTAGGGAGACACTGTCTCAAAAAGTTAAAAAAAAAAAAAAAAAAAAAGGGTGGGGGGCTGGGGGCACAGCTCAGTGGTCCAGCACTTGCAAAGCATGCCGATGTGAGGCCCTAGGGTTCAACCCCCAGTACTGCAATAAATAAATAAATAAATAAATAAATAAATAAATAAATAAATCTGTAGCATCCACTTAAAGTAAAAGAAGGGAAACCTTGCAAAATATCATCTCCTGATTTTTAAAGGGGCATCAGCATCACACTATGAAAGTTGTACATTAGATTAACACAAGTTTTTCCCTAGGAAACAGTATAGGTGACTTTCCTTTCTCTCGGCATAGCGCCAACATTCCCCCCTGCCCTATCCTACTACCCTCCCTTTGTCAAAGGAAAAAATATGAAATTTACTTCTCTCCAGCTGAGTTTATTTGGGGCCTCATAGAAATGCTAATATTAGCCCTCATTTTTCCTGCCTTTCCTATTATTTCTCTCATCATGAGGCTTCTCTACAGAAATAAAAGAATTTCCTTTCGGACAACCAAAAAAAGCCAATGGCCAGTTTTTAAAGAGTGAAAATGAAGATGGAGAACTGCAAACATCTTTGGTCAAGAGAAACGAGGTTGTTCAAGGAGAAAGGAGCTAAAAATACACGGTGAGGACTAAAGCAGAAGGGGAATTTGCATTTTGCTGAATATTAGGCCAACCCTGTTTCTGCCCAAGCCTGGAAGAGGAACCCTTTTTGAAATCAGACCATTACACCATCCAGGTCTTTTCAGAAATGGTTTATCATCCAATAATGCCATTAAAATTAACTTGGTAATGTTTAAAAAGTACGAAGAAATTCATGCCAATTTTGAAAGAAGAATGTGCTGAGTGGGTCTTTTGTTTAAAAAGGAGATGAAGAATCCTGATAAAATGTTTGCAGTAGTCAAGTCAAATTAAAATGTTTAAACATGATGTATGCCAACCTTTCTTAAAATAGGCATGCACCAGGGCTATATCTAGCAATGTGTCTACGGAAATGGTAGGGTCAGCTCTATCAGTATAGATCCGGGCCAAAATGGAATTCTTCAAAATCAAACTCTTGGCTCCAACTAGATAATTCTCAACATATTGTACAGTATGATAATGGCATCAAACATAAGAGCTCTAATTAGCGTCTATCAAGCACTCATTGATGAGTTTAGTTAAGTAAAAACAAAAAAGGATAAGTTTCTAAAGGATAAAACAATGATCATAAGAAAAATCAAAGGAAAAATTATACAGAAAAATATTTACAACACAAAGGGCAAAGGGGTAATTTCCTTCCTTTTTTTTTTGTTGTTGTTGTTGGGTGCTGTGGAGTGGGGTATGACTCATAGCGACCCCATAGGGTTTTCAATGGCTGATCATTTTGGGATTGCTTTGGGAGTGGATTGCCACCTTCTTCTCCCATTTTTGTGGTACTAGGAATCAAAGTCTGGGCCTCAGAGACCGCAAGGCAGCACTTTACTGAGTCTTCATTAACAAAAGAACTATTACACGTCAATGGAAAAAAAGTACCTCAACCCAAAAGAAAATTAGGCAAAAATAAGAACAGGCAATTCATAAGAAATGTTCTCCCTCATTCACAGGTTTTTAAATGCCAGTAGAGGGCTGGGAACATAGCTCTGTGGTAGTGTGTGTGTTTACCATGTGTGAGGCCTTGGGTTCAATCCCCAGCACTTTAAAAAGATAAATAAAAATTTTAAACACAAAGTAAACCAATAAGATACCATGTTTTACCCATCAGTTAACACACAAAAAGTAAAATTAGGAAGACCAAGGTTGACAAAAATGTGAACGAACAGGCATTCCTATATGCTGCTAGTAACTATACAAAATCGTCACCTTTTTGGACGGCAGTTCAGCAATGTTTACAGAATGTATGTACACACTGTGTAAGTGTGTGTGTGTGTGTGTGTGTGTGTGTGTGTGTGTGTGTGTGTGTGTGGTCAGTGCAACATTTATAACAAAAAAGTTGGGAACAATGCAAAGTGCTTTGGTAAGGAGGTAAGGACTGAATGCATAAATATTTACACAATGGACAGCTAGGGATAGAGCTCAGTGGCGAAGCATGTGCTTACCAAGCCGAATGCCCTAATTTGATCCCCAGCACCAGTGAGGCATACAAAATGGAATACTACTCAACCATCAAAAAGAACAAGCTTGTTTGTTTTAAAAAACATAAATGTTTAAAGTTGACTATGGAAAAAGTTACAGAACATAATGCATAGTGTGACTTAATTTTTATATAAAACACTTAACATGTATACATATTTATTTAGTTTTCATATGTTTACAGGTAGAAGAAAATGTCAAGCCACTCTCCAAAATGTGAACAGTAACTAGCACAGAGGTGTGACATTAGCAGAAGAGGAGGAGAGAGGGTAAGATAAGTTAACCAGTAGGCCTTTTTCACCATGTTTTCACAGGTTTTTAATACCTTAGCAGGTTGACAATTACCCTAAAGGGGCTCATGAAGATGTAAAACTGTGAGCTGATTGCATATTTGAAAATGCAAGTTAATGGGCGAGTGCAGTGGTGCACACTTATAATCCTAGCAACTCATGACAGGGCACCGTGAGACTGCAGGCAGCCTGGGTAACTTAGCAAGACCCTGATTCAAAATAAACAAGAAAAAGTGGGCTGGGGGTGCAGCCCAATGGCAGAGCACTTACAATGTATGTGCAAAGTCCTGGATTCAACCCCCGAGTACTGCAAAAAGAATAATAATAATTAAATAAATAAATAAGTAAAATGCAAGTTAATGAAGCTTACCTTATGCGATTATTTGGGAAGAATTTAAAGTGCCATTGACAGACTAGTGCTGTGGTGTGTGGCTGTAATCCCAGTGGCTGCCCAGAGGCTGGCTCGGAGGATGGAGAGCTTGAGGCCAGAGGCAGCCTGAGCAATTTAGCAAGACCCTGCCTCAAAATAAAAGATTAAAAAAGTCAGGCACGGTGGCACACGTCTCTAATCCCAGCAGCTCGGGAGACGGAGGCAGGAGGATCACAAGTTCGAGACCAGAGGCAGTCTGCATAACTTAGGGAGACCCTGTCTCAAAAAGTAAAAAAAATGGGCTAGGGGTGCAGCTCAGTGGTCCAGCACTTGCAGAGCATGAAAGCATGAGGCCCTGGGTCCAACCCCCAGTACCACCAAAAAAAAATTAAATTAAATTAAATTAAAAATTAAAAAGAGGCTGGAGGTGCAGCTCCATGGTGGAGAGGTTGCTTCACATGTGTGAGGCCCTGGGTTCAACCCCCAGTACTGAAAAAAGTTTTTAAATAATAAAATACCATGGACCAGTCCTTCAGGAAAAAACCTGGGAATTAGAATAGGGATTAGTCAAGCCTTTGGAGTAAGATTTACAGATTTAGCAAATTAAAATGCACGGTTCCTCATTAAATTTGATTTTTAAATAAGTGATGTGCAATATCTGGACTACTTATGGGTGTGTATATATATAGTTTATCTGGAATTCAAACGTAACTGAGCGTCCTGTACTTTATGTGGCAATCCTACCCTGGGGCACTTCACAGCCCCTGACTGGCTCCTGCTGCGTGCTACAGTCTGTGGGCAGAAGTCCCAGATACTAAATCAGCGTCCTTATCCTTCATTCCAGTGATTCTTTCTGAGTGGATAACTTCTTGTAAAAATCACAGGATGCTTGTGAGCCGCTCCGCCCGAGAAGTATACATTCAAAATGTGGCATCCCAGATGTCCGCAATCTACATCAGTGTGAAATCCTATCCTGTTTTTGAATTCTTGTCATCGCAATATGTGTTTAAAGGAAGTGTATTTCCACAGCTCACCTGTGTATGCTGTTCTAAAAAGCAAGTTTCAGAGGATCTAGAATAGTCAGACCACCATGACTTACCAGAAACTACACTCGCCTCAAGACAGCGTGGAGTTGGCAAAAAGACAGAGATATAAACTGTACGGAACAATGAATCCAAAAATCGACCCACACATATATGGTCAAAGGATCTGTGGACAAAGGTGCCAAAATAACTCAGTGGAAATAGTCTTTTCAACAAATGTTTCTGGAACAACTGCATATCATATGCAAAAAATGAATAAAAACGACCCATAGTAACAAAAAGTACAAACCTGCATGCAAACAAAACATGCAATTACTGTCTCAAAATGGGCCACAGACATAAATGTAAAACCTAAACCATGAAAAACCCAAAGAGGGAAACAGGAGAAAATATTTGTGCTCTTGGGTTAGGCAAAGATTTCTTGGATCACAAAAAAGCGCAAACCATTTTAAAAATGATAAATTAGACTGAATATTTAAGGCCTGCCCTTTGAAAGATTCTATTAAGAAAATAAAAACCCACAGATTGGAAGAAAATATTTATAAATCACATATCAAGTAAAGGATGTGGGTACAAAACTCTGGGAAAAAATCTTGTGGACTCATCTGAACAGACACTTCATCAAAGAGGCATGGATGGCAAATAGCATATGCAAGATTGATGGTCATCATTAGTCATTATGAAAATGCAAATCAAAACCACAGTGGGATTGTGCTACACACAGATTAGAATAGCTAAAACCTAAATTACCAAATGTGTACCGAGAACTGACAAGGAGGCAAAGAATTGGAATTCTCACTTTTTTTGCTGATAGGTATGCGTTGATATAGCTGATCTGGAAAAGAGTTCAGAAGCTTCTTATAAAGTTTAATGTGCATTTACCATCTGACCTAGCAATCCCAGGAAATCCTAAGTACTTACTCAAGAAAATGAAAGTATATGTCCACTTACAGACCCATACACAACCAATTACAGCACTTCATTCGTAATCACCAAGACTGTAAACAAACCAGTGTCATCAGTTGGTAGAAGGAGAAATAAACTGTGTCATAGCCATACAATGGACACTATCCAGCAATGACAAACCACTGATAATGGAATCACAAGGGTCAGTCTTAAAAACATTATAATAAGTTGACAGCACCTAACAACAACAGGTAGGAAAAATACATGCGATTTTATTTCTGTGACATTCTTGTTGTTAGGTGCCATGTCTGACTCATAGCACCCTCATAGGGCTTTCAATGGCTGATTGTTTCAGGGTTACTTTATGACATTCTAGAGAAGCCAAATCTACAGTGACAGAAATCAGACCAGTGGCGGCTGAAGAGAAAGATCACTACAAAGGGACAGAAGGACATTTTTAGTAATGATTGTGATAGTTACACAACCATGTGTCAAACTCAAAAACGAGTGTTAAGCAGAGTGAATTCTGCCACATGTAAATTATACCTAATAAAAAAACAATAAAAACAAGAGTCTGGGAATCCTCTGTGTACGGTGGAGCAATAGAGGAAGCCAAGGTGAAGTTGAAGATCTTGGGTCTCTTTCCATTTTTCCTTTATTAAACTTTCCCTTCCTAGGGTGCCTGGGATTTAGCTCAGTTGGTAGAGCACCACTCTGTAGTCTCTGAGGTCCCTAGTTCAATTCCCAGCACCACAAAAATGGGAGAAGGACATGGCAAACTAAACCCAAGGCAATCCTGAAACAATCAGCCATCGAAAACCTTATAAGTGTCCCTATGAGTCGGACACGATTCGACGGCACCTAACAACAACAACACCTTCCTAGGGTAAGGCAGAGTATGCTTAACATTTTTCCTATTCTAATACATTCCACTTTGCTTGAAAATTAAGCATGAAGTTTTGCTCCAAAGGACACCTTGTAGAAAGTGTACCAGGATGCTGTTTGGGAACCTGGGAGTCCCTGTATTACGGCTTCCTCCATGGGGCCCTGACCAGCCCATTTGCAGCAGATTCTGTGCTTCTGATCTCCCACAGAAAAGAGGAACTAGGTACATTTCCTTTCTCGTGACCACTTCCACCACACAACCTCCATAAAAGATTTTCAATCTACCCCCAAACACAACAGCCGTTACAAATCCCCCTTTAAATTAACTACAAGAATAAAATAAGGACCCACATTGGAATTCTAAAGGGCATGCTTGGCTTTCGGAGCTGAGTAAAAGGTAGCGGACATATTTCTCTTTCCAAGCACCTTTCTTTGAACTGTGCTGGTTTCATTTCTCGAATCATCATTCTTTTCAAAAACCCTATGCCTTTTCTTTCTCTTGAAGAGAGAAAAAACCTTAACTTTCACCAAGTTGAAACATCCATACAGAAATTTAAACTGCTGAATCTACTACAGGTTTTTCCTCCCCATTTCCCATTGGTACTCAACAGAAGTCATAAACCAAGGAGCCGTTCAAGACAACCGTGCTGTGGTGATAGTAATAACACTAAACCCAAAGCCACACTGCCTGGGCTCAGATTTGTCAACAAGCTATTCGACTCAGGGTCAATTTCCTTGGCTATAAAAAGGGGCATGGTATCCACTTTTATAAAAAAAAAAAAAAAATAGCAGTTTGCTTTCACAGAAGGCCAATCTTTGCCAAGGGCTTTACAAGTACTCTCTTACATCCTTCCAACCGCCCTATAATGAGTGAGGAAATGGATGTCAAGCAAACTGATGAGCTGGTAGTAACCCAGCAGGAATCGTCACCCACACCCAAAACCTTTCGGCTACCATTTTTTTCCCCTGCGGTACAGACCACTACCATGGTATCCGAATATTCTGACCAAGTTTGTTGGTTGTTAGGTGTCATGGAGTCGGTGTCAGACGCATAGCGGCCCTATGTACAACAGGGGAAATGCTATTGTCAGTGCTTCTCTGCTATTCATAGCGTTTTCAATGGCAGACTGATTTTTGGGAGTGGGTTGCCAGGTCTGTCTCCCAAGCCTACAGCACCTGGTGATCCCAGGTGGTCTCCCATCCAAGTACTAACCACGCCCGGCCCCGCTTAGCTTCTGAGATCTGATGGGATCGGATGCCAACAGGGCTACAGCTGCAGGCTTCTGACCAAGGGCAGGTATAAAATGGAAAGTTCATGTCTGTCCTGGAAGACTCCAGAGATTTCAGCAATGTGAAGGCAGGGAGGCCTCTTTCCCTTCTGTATACCAGGGCCAGAAGTCTGCCCTAGAGTCTGAGCTACAGTTATCCATGAAGAAAGGATGGAAGGGAGGAAGAAGAGACAGGGAGGAGCCGTTCGCTAAGTCAAATAGATCAAAACTAGAAAATAAACTCTTTCCGCACTTACACAAATTTTTCAGAGAGGGCCAGCGAACTTCTTCCTCTATCAAGCGTCAGATGATAGATGTTGGTGGCTTTGCAGACCTGCCACATGTTGCAATCACTCAACTCTGCAGCCACAGCACCCAAGCGGCCACTCCCAGCCCGTAAAGCCTCTTATGCCGCTGCACCCGGCACCACCTTATATACTGACGCTAACACCTGAATCTCATATCATTTCCACGTGTCACAGAATATTTTAGGTTTTTTTTGCAACTGCCTAAAAACATTACAGTCATTCTTAGCTACCACAGGGGAGGAGGGTATGGATTGTGTTTTTGCCAACCTCAATTTCGACCGTCAGAAAATTTTTTGCTCTTCTTTTTTATTTCAGTACCGAGCTGCACCTCTGGCCTCTTTTTAACATTTTATTTTGCAACAGGGTCTCACTAAATTACCCAAGCTGCCTCTGGCTTTGAACTCGTGATCAGCCCGCCTCAGCCTCCCGGGCCTCCCGAGGCTCTGGGATTTCAGGTGTGTGCCATGGCACCCAGCCTATCAGAAAAGTATTTTTGAACAAAGGTTTATTAGGAACGTAAAAGCCAGGAGTATCACAAAGAATTCTTCAGGAAAATATTTTGCACTTCCCAGAACAGCCCAGGCCTGAGGGGGAGATTAGTAAACCCGGTAAATGTCTTCACACGTTTTCCTCCTAAACGTGGCCCCGGCCCACGTGTTCTGGGTCTGCCCACGGGCCCTCAGCTGAGACCCACTAATTATTCAGCACGGTTTATGCAGCACCTCCTGAAACCAGGAGGAAGCCTGAAAAACTCTGTAGACTTAACTTGCTTCACCTGATCTTAGTTGCTTGCTTTGGGATTTAAAAATCATAGCCCTGTGGCATCCAATCCTGGCAGATCTCAGAAGCTATGCAGGGTCGGGCCTGGTTAGTCCTTGGATGGGAGACCACCTGGGAACACCAGAATCTGTAGGCTTGGGAGAAGGACCCAGCAACCCACTCCCAAAAAACAATCCACCATTGAAAACCCTATGAACAGCAGAGAAGCACGGATAATAGTGTTTCACCTGTTGTACGCAGAGTCACTATGAGTCGGACACCGACTCGATGGCACCTAACACCAACAACACCAACAGTTGATGAAGTTTGCTTACTGAGGTGCAAGGCACCTATTACTTCCTAAACTCCAATCAGCTTTCTCCACACCTCACTCCATAAATGTCCCCAAACCCTACTCTTGGGGAGGAGATCTGAGACCTGTTCTCCTGCCTCTGCATGTGGCCACCTCATGAATTGGCTTTCTCATTTTGTCCAGTGATGGGCACACTGTGCGGCAGGCAAAGCAGACAGAGTTTGGTAACACTGGCCCACACAGCCCCTCGCTCGGTGCTGGTCTGTCCTCAGGCTGCCTGGGCTGGGGGAGCAGCAGGGCCACCTCTTGATGACAAGGACCCTAAGGTGCACGAGATGATTGTTGACTGAAGACAGGATGTTGTTGTTGTTAGGTGCCATACAGTCAGTATCCAACTCCTAGCGACCCTACGTACAACAGGTGAAACACTGTTGTCAGTGCTTCTCTGCAATTCATAGGGTTTTCAATGGCAGATTGATTTTTGGAAGTGGGTTGTCAGATCCATCTCCCAAGCCTATAGCCCTTGGTGTTCCCAGGCGGTCTCCCATCCAAGTACTAACCAGGCCCGACCCTGCTTAGCTTCCCAGATCTGATGGGATTGGACACCACAGTGGTACAGCTGCAGGCCAAGACGGGTTAGCAAATTCAAATAAAAACAACCAGGAACTGTGTAGCAGGCCACACAGCCAGCACATGCTGTTTGCCCTGGTGGCTTCCTCCTTGCACCTACCTGGTGAGGCAGGCAGGGGACAGGGAGGAGCTAATGGAAGTGAACACCTTTCATTGACGTCTCCTATGGCCCTGCGCTGGACACTTCTCTAAGCCAGACACACCGCCAAGGTTGGCATCAGGACCCGGCTTCACATGAGAACACGGAGCCTCAGCAGGAGTTACTGATGGAGGCGCCCAGGGCCAGGTCCCAGCCCAGGGCTCACTCCACACTTGCTCTCCCTCCACTCAGAGTCCACTTGAAGATGCAAAAGCTATACCCCTGTGCTAGGGTGGCCAGGAATTCCCGGGCAGAGAAACTGGACCTTCAGGTGTGAAGGAACAGGAGGGAGTGTGGCTGGGTTGCTTTTCTCTGCCATGTGAGACCTGCTGGCACGCTAGGATGCGAGAGCCTCACCGGGTCTTCTCCACCCTGATGACACAGTACCATCACCTGCAGCACTTTTTTGTGGTACTGGGGACTGAACACAGGGCCTCCCACCTACTCTGCAAGGGCCCTGTAACCAAACTGCATCCCCAGCCTTTTTTTTTTTTTTTTTTTTGCGGTACTGGGGGTTGAACCCAGGGCTTAGCGCTTGCATGCTCTGCAAGTGCTGGACCACTGAGCTGCACCCCCAGCCCATTTTTTTACTTTCTGAGACAGGGTCTCGCTAAATTACGCAGACTGCCTCTGGTCTCGAACTCGAGATCCTCCTGCCTCCTGCCTCCGCCTCCCGAGCCGCTGGGATTACAGGCGTGCGCCACCGTGCCCGGCTTCCACCTGGTCCTTCTCCATCGGTGAGCAAGACTGAGCGAGCCAGGCAACCCCACGGGGCACTGAGAATTTGCAAAGGCACCAGCAGGCTCACGGGCCACGCCCCAAAACAAACATTCATTGGGGGGAAATAATGGCTTTGGAACCTCAGAAGCAGCTTCCGCTCCCCTGGGCTCAGGAAGACGCCGCCCACCGAGGTGGCACTGGATGGTGCGCGCAGCTGCCCTACCTGCCTGACTTCATCGCAGAACAGGACGAAGACCAGACTGCCTCTGGTCTCGAACTCGAGATCCTCCTGCCTCCGCCTCCCCAGCCATTGGGATTACAGGTATGTGCTACCGCGCCCCGCAAAAAAAGTGTATCCCAGGCTGGCCTTGAACTCATGATCCTCCTGCCTCATCCTCTTCAGCCAGTCGCTTACCGGTGTGTGCCACCACGACCGGCCCCAGCCCCTTTTTAATGTTTTATCTTGAGACAGAGGCCCGCTAAGTTGCACAGGCTGCCTCTGACCTGGACTCACAATCCTGCCTCCACCCCCAGAGTCGCTGAGATTTACAAGCGTGTGCTCCACACCTGGCATTCCTGGAGCACATTTAAAATTAACAGTGACCAGTTGGGTCAGAACCTAGAGGAAGGGGGACCCTGAAATCCAGACATTGTGTTTGTTAAAGCTCCCCGGTGATTCTTATAAGCTGCCAGGGCTGAGCCCCGGTGCGGAGGAAGCAGAGGAGGGGGTTAAATTAAAGCCATTCTGTCTGGGACACAGCCCTGCTGTTGGGTTCTCCATTCGGACGCCACGATTCTGCAGCGGCCACCTCTGGGGTGGAGATGCTCTGACCACAGCTTCCTCCTGAGTGGGGGAAAGACATCTAAAACACAGCTGGGCATTTTGGTTTCTGATTCAAATGTCCTCCAACTTCAAACTAGGTTTTCTCCCTCCATCAATGCTTGTGAAAGGAGGGCACAAATAAAACCCCCTTGGATGGCACGTTGTCACATGAGGTGCTCAACCAAAGAAGCTAAAGACAGAGATGAGGCCAGGCAAGGCGGCACACGCCTATAATCCCAGCAGCTTGGGAGGTGGAGGCAGGAGGATCGCAAGTTTGAGACCAGAGGCAGTCTGTGAAACTTAGCGAGACCTTGTCTCAAAAAGTAAAAAAATGGGCTGGGGGTGCAGCTCAGTGGTCCAGCACTTGCAGAGCATGCAGGCGCAAGGCCATCCAACACTCAGTACCACAAAAAAAAAAAAAAGAAAGAAAAAAAGACAGAGATGAGGTTTTGTCAGGTGGCCAAGACAACAAAGGGGATATTTCCTGGGAACGCACCAAGAATTGTTTTGTTGTTGTGAGGTGCTGTCGAGTCAGTATCCGACTCATAGCAACCCTCAAAGGGTTTTCAATGGCTGTTTCGGGATTGCCTTGGGAGTGGATTGCCAGGTCCTTCTCCCATTTTTGCGGTGCTGGGAATTGAACCCGGGACCTCAGAGACTGCAGCGCAGCGCTCTACCAATTGAACTAAATCCCAGCCCGCACCAAGAATACTAGGCACAAAATAAGAAAATCTTTAATAACATTAAGAAAATCGACTGTTTCCTGCCCCTGCCCTGCAGTATTGGTCCTTGTGCATGCTTTGCAAACAGTCTGCCCCAGAGCTGCACCCTCAGCCCTTTCTCCACTTTTATTTTGAGACAGGGTCTTGCTATGCCGCACAGGCTGCCTCTAGTCTTGAACGTGAGATCCTCCTGCCTCTTTCTCCCAAATCACTGGGATTATAGGCATGTGCTACCGCTCCTGGCATTTCCTTCTTTTCTTAAAATTGTTACAAACACTTTGATACTGTTTTCTTTTATTTTAAAGGAAATGTCAAGTCATTGGGAATTGTTCTGAGAAATCATTTATTTCAGAATAAAGGAAGTATGTGTTTGTAAAATTTTTAGTACAGTTCGTTTGTCATTTTTAAAACTTATGCCATAGTATAATTCATCCTAGTAGAGAGAAAAGACTGAGTCCATCCATTGAAGAAACTAGCCACAGACACCGAAAAATTGGCATAATCACATTTGACATAGGAAAAATATAATCATTTTCTTAGTACACCCTACATCTGTATAACATCTTATTTTCAAAATGTTTTAAAATTCATTCCCATGGTGCATTTTTATGCTTATGAAAAATACTTTATAATGTTCTCCTTTTGAGCTGCATCATTTCCATAAAGAAAATAAGCATTATTAATCCATTTTAGAGACGTGAACACTGAGGTTCAGCGATGGCCCATGACTCTCTCAAGATCATAAAAAGTTACTAGAAAAGCAAGAGAAAGAAGAAATGTCCTTTGACATGGCAGGTGATGTTTGACATCTTACACATTCCATAATATGAGCTGCTGCCTGCAGCTGTAGCCCTGTGGCATCCGATCCCGTCAGATCTCGGAAGCTAAGCAGGGTCGGGCCTGGTTAGTACTTGGATGGGAGACCGCCTGGGAACACCAGGTGCTGTAGGCTTGGGAGAAGGACCTGGCAACCCCCTCCCAAAAATCAATCTGCCATGGAAAACCCTATGAACAGCAGAGAAGCACTGACAATAGTGTTTCCCCTGTTGTACAGAGGGTCGCTATGAGTCGGATACCGACTCCATGGCACCTAACAACAACAACAATATGAGCTGTATATGTATATACAAAGTCCAGCAGAGAACACTGACGCTGTGCCAAAAACTAGAATTCTTTGTTGTTGTTTGTTAGCAAATCTCAGTCCAAAATGAGTTCCTCTGAAGCTAAACCATTGTTTCAAGTTAGCACATTTAATCAGGAGGGAGGATTCTAGAATCAGCTAATGAGTAACATTAACTTGCATAAAAAGCAGCTGTAAAAGCTCCCTGCTTTTCTCCAAGTACAGAAACTGACACACTTGTGTTATAATTTCAAAGCATGAGATCCCTAGGGAAAATGTAATGAAAAAACAAACAGGTGTCTGTCTGCTTGACTATTTGGCAAAGAATTCTTTCATCAAAATAGGCTTTACAAAGGAAGAGCAAGGAATGAGAGCGAGGGCGACCTCAAAGTAAACAGCCCAACTATAATGGTTGGGGAAATAATTATAATAATACCAATAATACCAAAGAATGGTAATAATACAAATGGGCTAGAAAATTCATGTAATATTACTAACAATGTAAAGATAGATCACTACAGAAACAGTTTCAACCTTAAACATAACTGGGATCCAAGGATACATAGAAAAATATCCCCATAGAAAAACATGCAAGTGGAAGAGAAGCCTTTGGGGGGGGGACAGGGGGAGGGAGTGCACAAGAGGGTAAGGGGGAACTTATTTGTGCAATACACAATGAAACACATATACGGAAATGCCACAGTGAAATGCATGTCAGAATGAAACACATTAAGTTGTACATTAAAAACTTCCGATAAAAAAAATCAGCTTTACAAACAAACATATGACACATTAAAATAATCCCCGTCTTTGATGGACAGTCCAATAGAAGGGAGGAGTTTCTGTACCACTCACAGAAGAGAAAAATTGGACCGGCAGCTGCCTCCTTGGAGACCTGGCTGCTTTCCCAACTGAACCAGGAGAGCAAGGGCAGCCTCAATTTTTAAAAAGTTGGGCTTTTTTCAAACCTGTCAGAAATATTTGCGTTCCTTTATTTGGTGTCCATTTTCTCGTCATTGTGGTAATGTGTGTTCAGGGAGGACCCAGAGGTCTAAGGGCTCCAAAGAGCAGAGAAAGGAAGCTGTCGTGGGGGATTGTGTGGTTAGGCGTTGGGCTAAGCTGGCATGGTTTGCAACGCCCTCCAGCAACAGCGGAGGGAGTGCCAGGCTTTCTTATCACCTGCCTAGATGTGGAGGGAGAGGAGAGGCTTCAAACTTGCCAGCCTCGAACATCACAAATTACAATCAGACTCTTCACGACAGCCTGCAGCCGTAGCCCTGTGGCATCCAATCCCGTCAGAACTCATAAGCTAAGCAGGGCCGGCGTGGTTAGTACTTGGATGGAGACCTCCTGGGAACACCAGGTGCTGTAGGCTTGGGAGAAGGACCCTGCAAACCCCTCCCAAACATCGATCCACCATTGAAAACCCTATGAACAGCAGAGAAGCACTGACAATAGTGTTTCCCCTGTTGTACGTAGGGTCGCTATGAGTCGGATACCGACTGGACAGCACCTCGCAACAACTTCACGACAAGCACAGCGAGGAGACGTAAGGATGAGGAAACTGAGACCCCGTCAGTTCCCATCCCCTGTCCCAGCAACTTTAACTGGAGTAGCTCAACTTCAAATGACCCACAATTCCCAGACCCCACGAGTTCCTGCCCCTGAGAGGACACGGAAGCACGTCACCGAGAAGCTGAAGGCAGCCTTGATCCATCTCATCCCAATGACCGATGTGTGGTTTTCTCAAATTTCTCCACACAAAATGGAACCTCGCGGCTAGGGTCTCACGTTACCATCATCAGCATGGCCGTCTCAGTAGCTGCAGGAAGGGGACACTGTTTAAAAGTCTCTTCATCTGCAGGTAAAATTCCATTTCCAGTTTGTCCAGGGAGCAGTGGTTCTGGTTCTATTTTAGCCACCTTGCTGTCTGCTGGGGCCAGCAGCCATCCTCTTATCTGTAATTGAGTGTGTGGAGGGTTTTTGTTCTTTTGTTTCTCTTTCTCTCTAACTTCCCTGTTGAGATTGCCTTTTGTGGTACTGTCTTCTGTTTCCACAGAAAATGAGAGTCTTGCGAGTCTTGCGTCTTACTGCAAGCTCACGAAAGACTGAATTAAAATAATCAGGAATCAATTTTTTATGGGCTGTGAGGCTCTGAATCACCTCAGTAAGTTCTTCTGGGTAACCAAGTCCGATCAAATTCCAAATCCGCTAAGCTTTCCTGTTAGAATTACAGGGACTTCACTCTCTCCAGTGTCACTTCTCAGGCGGGCAGCGTTCACACAGCTAAGTCTACCCTGAGTAGGAGCTACACGGGAACCCCGAATCTGCTTTGAACCAGTTGGGTCTGCATTATCAATACACTAGTTCATGACGCTTCTGAATAAATTATCTTATATATCGTATCACTAGGACAAATCAAAATATTTATGTTTCTCTGCTAGTCATCTTTTGGGAGCGCTGAACAACTCTTTCCCTTTCTTGAAAATTTCCCATATCTATTTTTAGACACACACACACACACACACACACACCCCTCAGAGTTGCAGTAAATTCCCAATGCCAGGACGTCTTCTCATTTTCCTAAGCTGATGTGCACTGTCACTTTTCTGCACCTGTCTCCTCCCACCACACCCTGGGTCCAGATCAGCTATTTCTTTCAAGGAAGGAATTCAGACACGGAAATAGAAGAGCAGTTTGATAGTAGTCGTCCAGCAACTCACTTCTTCTGGAAAAATCACATAGAGCATTAGACAGCAGGGAAAATTAGATGAGTTCATCCTCCGACTTTTGTATTACTATTATTTAGAGCTCTTCTCATTTTTGCAAGAGCAGGACTGTCTCAAAGGTTGGGGTGACTCCACGAGGCACTTCCCGCAAGACTGGCCATGCCCCACACCTACACCTGAGCTTCCTCTCACACAATTCTGTCTCATGATCAGCAATATCACCATCACCACTATGGTCATCATCATCATCACCATCGTGACCTTCCTTGAGGGAATTAAAGCCTATGCAAACCAGTTAACAAAGAGGAAGAACACTGAAAAGACGGATTTAGACTCAGAATTTGCTATTAAAGAAAAAAAGATCCTGGGTAAACGGCAAAAATTCTGCCAAGGTCAAGCTTTTCGATCCCATTTCCCTGTATTTAAGAAATGAAAGCCCATCGTGTAGAAAGGACGGCCTTTTTCCCCTTTGAAAGAAGAACCCCAGCTTGGAGCATTCTCAAAGTAACTCTCCGATCATTGTCTCAATTTATACGAAACAAACTCCTCCATCCGGAATGTCAGAAAGCAAGCATGTGATCCCAAATATGTCCCACATTCACGTGGTTTAACATAATCATTTCAGATCAGGTCTTTCTTCATCCCTACCCCGGGACAGACCTGAAGATCTATCTACCGCCACACCCGGCGCTACCAACTCGCCCACTGGAAATGCTGTGTTAATAGATCTCGCCGAGCTTAAACACACCCGTAAACGCCCCACTTGTTCTTTTGTGCCAAATCCTCTTGGAAAACCCAAGTTCAAGGACGGCTGCTGGCCACCTCCCATCTCTCCCCAGCCGCACGCTTCCGAGACGCTTCTCGGTGCCCGGCTCGCACCCCGCGGCCGGGGCCAAGCGTGCGCCTTGAGCGTCCATGCAGAAGGACGACGCGGCAAACGTCCGCGTGTCGCCCCCTGGATGGCCCCGCCTGGTCCAGGACCCTCTCCGGAGCCGCGGGTCGAGGGAGGCAGCTGCCCTCTCAGCCTCTGGCCACCTGCTCAAAGCCTTTGAGGGTAGAGGGAGGAAGGAAAGGCGCCGGAGCCCCCGGCACTGGACCGGCCATCGGCCGCCCTCACATCGCGCGCCCAGGGTCCGGCTGGATGGGGCGCAGGGCAGGGCGGACACCGCACACGGCGCGGGGACTCTCAGCGCCGGCTCCTAGCGCCACCGCGGCGGCAGCGGGACGCGCTCGGCCAGGCCAGCGGGGGGGCGGCCCTGGGGGGCCACGGTCGGCCCGGGCGTCCACGTCCACGCGGACCGAGAGGCCGGATCTGTCCCCCCTCTAAAGTGGCAGAAGCGAGCGCGGGGCCCGGGAGCCACGGCGGGCGGAGGGCGGCCGCAGTCCCGGGTCGGTCACTTACCTGGCACTCGGGGCCGGCGAAGCCAGCGGGGCAGGCGCAGCGGTAGCCGGGCTCGGGGGGCGCCGACCGCTCCCGGGCCGGCGTGGCGTGCGGGGTGCACGAGCCCCCGTTCCGGCAGGGCTGCGCGGCGCACGGTCCCGGCGCGGGCAGGGGCGCGGCGGGCAGCGGGCTGGCCAGGCAGCCGCCGAGGGGCCCGGCGCCCAGCAGCAGCGGCAGCAGCGCGAGCGCAGGCAGCAGCCGCGCACCCGGCGCCCGGGCGCGGAGGGACGGCATGGCCGGCGGCGAGCACGCGGGAGCGGGGAGGCGGCGGTGGCGGCGATGGCGATGGCGCTGGCGGCAGCTGTGGCCGGGGCTTCTCGGCGGGACCCGACGCCTCCTGCAGCTGCGGGAGCCGGAGTTCCCTGGGCAACCGCGGGCGGGGCCGGGGGCGGGGCAGGAGGGGCGGGGAGGGGGGGCGGGACCTGGTGGGCGGGGAGGGGGAGGGACAGGGGCGGGTCCAGAGGGGCGGGGGCGGGGCCTGATGGTGCGGGGCGGGGCGCAGAGGGGCGGGGCTCGGGGAGGCGGCGCCCGGCAGAGGACCCGGGAGCGAGAGCCCCGCCCCTGCCGAGTCGGGCAGGGCGACGGGACAGGTCCCCTGCACCCCCGGCTCCACGCGGTCCGAGCCGCGGTGTTTCCAGGAGGCCCGAGGCACAGCGGCGGGGAGCTGGGGGATCCTCCGGCGGGGCCCAGGAAAGAGACGCTGGGGGGAAAGAGGACTTCAGATGGCTCGCTGCGCAGAACCCGCTAGACCGCAGCGGGGACCCGCCTGACCTCATTCTCAGGGGCTGCTCCACCCTCTCCCACCGCAGCTGCCCCCCACACAGCCAGCCGTCCCGCACCACCAGCCGATCCAGCCCGCTGACACTGTGTAGACCGCGCGATCCTTTGGAAATGACCTCGAGTCCTCAAGGCCTGCCCGGGGGCCCCTGTCCTTGGTGCTGACCGAGCGCTCCACCCTTCTCCATGCCGTTTTCTGAACGCCCGCGACGCCCAGAAATGTCTGACTGCAGCGTGTGAGCGCGGAAAGAGGCCTAGCGATCGGAGTGCCCAGCCCTGTTGTTGAACCGAGGAGGAAACAGGCCAAACTGGCTGGGCTGGAACCCAGTGGGTCACTTGACTCCCAGCCCAGAACGCTGTCAGAGCTGAAAGAACAGTTCTGAAGGGCAGGCTCGCAGAAGCCCTGCCAGCCACAGCCTTTACCACGGAACTCTGCGTGAAAAGGAGCATTCGCTGAGACTGAGTCGGGGTGGACTGAGGGGAGCTTTTCTAGGCGTGTTGGTTAGGCTTGCTCCTGCTACAATAGCTGCTGAGGTCAAGCTCCGCCTTGTCTCCACCGCATGACCTTTCACCACCTCTACTATGTATGACCTTCCCGGATCTGTTACCTTGTTTCTAAGGTGGTGGTGGTGGTGGTAGGTGCTGTTGAGTCGGGTCTGACTCATAGCGAACCTATGTACAACACAAAGGAACACTCGACACTGTGCAATGCCCGGCTCTGCATCAGGGCCTCTCTGTTGTTTATGGGATTTTCAATGGCTGATTGTTTCGGGAGTGGGCTGCCGGGTCCTTTTCCCAAGCCTACTGCACCCGATGTTCCCAGGCAGTCTCCCATCTAAGTACTAACCAGGCCCGACCCTGCTTAGCTTCCGAGATCTGATGGGATCAGAAGCCAGGGTGGTATGGCTGTAAACCATTTTTAAGGTGGCCATATGAAAAAGGGAAATGTGGTTCCTTTAGATTGACAGTCTGGACAAAATTTTTAGGGATACAAACATAGTTTGGTAAAAGCTGGGCAAATAAGAAAACAGAGACTCTCTGTGACAGGTGCCAGGGATGAGCAGCCAGAGGCTATTCAAAGTCTCCCAGTAGAAATGAGGCCAACTGACTGGCAACTCCTAGTTCTGTTCAGACACAGATGCCAATGTCAGACTCTTGTGCTTAAGAGAGGCCTAAAATTCATGTGGCCACTGCAGGACATCACAGAAACCCAGATGGATCTGCAAGCCACAGGGGAAATTCATATCTGCAAGTGGATTAGAACAGTTATTACATTTTCCTTCACACCTGCTGCCTTTTATCTGAGACCTCCTCTTAAAAAAAAAAAAAAAAATCTTAATTTTATGCCACGCCAGCACCCTCTGCTGGCGCTCCTTCTCATCATTCAGGCGGTTCTCACATTTTCTGTGCCCCTGAAGACTACATTTTTTTTCCTGAAACTAACTTCTACACTAAGTCCTAGACTAATGGACAGTGCTGCTCATTTTCTTCTGTCAAGACACACACAAATGAAACAAAAGGATATGTAAAAAGAAAAAGAGAGAGAGAGAGGTTTTGAGTTAATTAAAGTCACATTTCAGTTCATTATATTTTTGCCTAAGCAACTCTTTGGTTTGTGAATTTCATAGCCCTTTGAAGTAGGGGAGAATTAACAGTGGATTTATTTTCAAAGTTCTGATTTCTTAATTCATCAGATAATGTCCCTTTAAAAACATGCCTACTATCTTTAACCTTTAAGAGGCATATTATGTCCAAAAAAACAATACAAGACCATTTCTTTTTCTCCAGGCTAAAGTGGAAGAGTAACTTTTCCAACTAATGGGTTAAGCCATGTGATTTGTTCTGGACAATAGACATCAGTTTGTACATAACCTGGTCCCAAATTGTCCATGCAGTCAGCACCATGCAAGTGTATCATTACTGTTACCATTCTCAAAGAAGTAGGTCTTTTCTATAGGCTCGGAAGGCTGATCTGGTAGTAGACTAACACTTTCTAACCATCTGCAAGACCTGCAAATACTCGACTAAGAAGTCCATCTAACATTGGCTCTCTGTTTAAATGGAATCTAGAAATCCAATCATCTATGCCTTTGTTTGTATTATTTCAAACTTACAGAACATCAACTCTCCACCCTAAATCATTGTCTTAGTCCATTTTGTGCTGTAATAGCAGAATTTCACAGACTGGGAAAGTTATCACAAATACAAAGGTATTGCCTGGTAGCTCTGGAGGTTGCAAAGTCCAATGGCAAGACGCCCGCATCTGTCAAGGCCCTTCTTACTGCCTCATCACATGGTGGAAAGAGAGTGCAAGAGGCAGGGTTTAACTTGTTCTTTCTTTTCTTTTCTCTTCTCTCATTCTTTTTTTTTCTTCCTTTCTTCTTTCTTTGCAGCACTAGAGGGTTGAACATTGTCTCACAAAGCTAGGCAAGTACTCTGCCACTGAGATGCACCCCTAAGCCTTTTTTTTTTTCCGAGACAAGGTCTTGAAAAGATCTCAACAGGTTGCACAGGCTACAGCTGCCTCTAGCCTCAAACTTGTGATCCTCCTGCTTCAGCTTCCCAAGTGGCTCAGATTACAGGCATCCACCACAGGCCCAGCCTAACTTAGCTTTCATAACAGCATTAATTCCACCCATGAGGGCAAAGTCCTCAGAACCTAATCTCTTTTTAAATGTCCCAACTCTTACTACAGAATGAGACAGCACTCTGAAGATCTTTTCCAAGGAGGAAGATGAGCCCCTGAAAAAGTTAATCACTACCCTAGGCTGCATAGTAGCAGGACACCACACCCCCAAATTTCCAGTTCATATTCTTTCCACTTTTCCTTAGTATCTTTTCTCCATGTCCAGTATTTCTGACCTAACAGCCAATCAAACCAAAAAACAGTGTAGAAATATGAAGTATGTGGTAGTTTTAAGTGTCTTTGAAGAATCTTCACAAAGAATCAACGTGGTTCATATATATTACAGCCACAAGCACCAGGACAATTAGCTTATTCATGCACTTAGTAGTATCCTTATTATGATTAGTCACTTCAGTATTTTAGCAAAGATATTCAAGTTATTTTATTCTGAGTTATCACTGCATAATTCCTAAATGCTGTTTGAGACGGGTTCACAGTTACTCTCTTCCCACTAGACTTGTTCTGATTTGAATTAAGCCACTGTTCTAGCAGCTATTTAAAATAGTTTTAATTTCCTTTACATTATCACTCTCGTATTGATTTTATCTAGGGCAGGTTTAAATGAGAAATCTTGAATATAAAGACTTCAAGGAAACATATCTTCCCTATATAAATATTTCATAAAGCACTTGAACTACCACAAAATGGAAATCAGATCTTTTGGACTCCTGAGAACTAGAGAATTATTTTAAACTCAACAACTGTTTTTAGTTCCAACATTTTATTACGAGACATGTGCCATGCTGGGACACACTCTTTTTGAGAGGGAATCCTCATCAATGAGCTGCAGAAAAGGAGGCTCAATTCTAGCCTGGCCCCTCCACCCCCACACACACCTCCTGAATTTATTCTGGAACCTTGAGATACAGTGCTATGAAATAGCTCTGGTCAGCGCCAGGCGTGGTGGTGCATGCTTGTAATCCCAGCAGCTTGGGAGGCGGAGGCGGGAGGAGCGCAAGTTCAAGGCCAGAGGCAGTCTGCGAAATTTAGGAAGACCTTGTCTCAAAAAGTAAAAAAAAAAAAAGGGCTGGGGGCACAGTTCAGTGGTCTAGCACTTGCAAAGCATGCAGGTGTGAAGCCCTGGGTTCAACCCCCAGTACTGCAAAAATTAAAAAAAAAAAAAAAAAAAAGGAAAGAAAGAAAGAAGGAAGGAAGGAAAGAAAGAGCTCTAGTCTAGATTTCCCAAGGTGACAGAAAGACTCCCATTGGCTTTGATGACATGCAAAACATTTCATATTTTTATTTTCACAGGGAAGGTGTTTCTGTTAATGGCTTCAACAAATTTGGAATTTATTCTTCCACACAGAAATCTAGAAGTTGTTGATGCAGGGTTGGGAAAAGTTCTCCTGGGTTGTAGCTGAGGATCTTCCTGCCTCCACTGCAGATGTTGAAATATTCAAGCTGAATTATCAACAATGCTGCCTGTGGGGGGACATCTATTGCCTTCAGCACTTTCTCTCCTTTTTAGGCAAGCGGGCCCTAATTTTGCTTTGGAGGAACCAGCCCCACCCAACTCTCAGTCCATGTGTTCAGATGAAACTGACCCCACTCCACAAGTGGTCATGTGACCTGGGCCTGAGGATTCCCCTGGTGACAGAAATTGGCCCAGATATGGACCTATGCCCTCAATCAACTTGATGTTGATTTTATAAGGTATGCACAGCATTGACACCAAAACTCTGCAAAGCTAGCAGACATGTACAAAAAAGTTGATGCAAAGATTCTATCAAAAATAGCAAAATAGGCCAGGCACAGTGGTGCATGCTTGTAATCCACAAAAAGATCCCGAATTCAAGGCCAAAGGAAGTTTAGTGAGGCCCTGACTCAAAAATAATTTACAATAAAAAATGGGCTAGGGGTGCAGCCCAGTGGTAGAGCACTTACAAGGTATGTAGGTGTGAGGCCCTGGGTTCAACCTCCAAGTACTACAAGGAAAATAAAGCAAAATAATTCAGCAAATTGTTTAACAATTGACATATATTATATGCTGACCAAGTAGGGATTATTCCCAGAGAATTTATTTGCCTATATTAATATGTTTAAGAAGAAAAAATACTATGGTTTTCTTCATAAATGTGAAAAATCATTTAATAAAATTCAACATATACATTTGGTAACCACTCTTGACAGCATATTTGGATGTTCTATCAGGGGAGCAAGCTATTCACATACCCTTGGTCAGAAAATGGTCCTCCTCTATGGAGGAAGGGGACACCCACCTAGCCGGCCAGATCAGCCAAATAAACCCAGGAAATCAGTGGGGTGATAGAGGTTGCAGCCAGATTGCCCTTACATCTGACACATACTTTTAATAAAGTCAGAAAAGAGAGATACCCCTACCTAGCCTGCATCCATAGCTCTTTGGCATCTGATCCCATCAGATCTCGGAAGCTAAGCAGGGTCAGACCTGGTTAATACTCAGATGGGAGACCATCCGGGAACACCAAATAGCGTAGGCTTGGGAGACGGACCCAGCAACCCACTCCCAAAAATCAGTCCTCCATTGAAAACCCTATGAATAGCAGAGAAGCACTGACAAAGTGTTTCGCCTGTCGTATATAGGGTCACTATGAATCAGATGGGGCTGGGATTTAGCTCAGTTGGTAGAGTGCTGCACTGCAGTCTCTGAGGTCCCGAGTTCAATTCCTAGCACCATAAAAATGGGAGAAGGACCTGGCAATCCACTCCCAAGGCAATCCCGAAATAGTCCGCCATTGAAAACCCTATGAGGGTCGCTATGAGTTGGATACCGACTCGATGGCACCTAACAACAACAACAACATGAATCAGATACCTAATCAGGCACCTAACAACAACAACAACCCCTACCTAAAAGTGAGCATCATGCTTAATGAAGGAATATGAGAGGCAATCCTATTAATATTGAAAATAAATCAATACTCACCATCAGCATTATAATTTCATATTGTTCTTGAGGCTTTAGCCCACACGAGTACTCAAAATGAAACTTATAGATATGTAATTGGAAAAATTGTTATTATTATATGCAATAGTATCATTTCACGCCTAGAGAACCAAAAAAAAAATGTTATAATCAGTAAGAGAATTCCATAAAAATTCTGGTTACAAAATAAATATACAGAACCCAAAATGTTCATATATACAAACAAGAAGCAGTTAATAGATCTGGAAGTGAGGGAATACCACTTACATTAGGAAATAACCTAGTAATAGGCATAACAAGAAAATGTAATGCCTATTTACTGAAGAAAAGTCAAATATTACTGACGGACACAAAATATACTTGAACAAGTATAAAGGCAAAGCATAAATTTGGATAAAAAGACTTAACATCATGAAATATGTTGCTACGTGTCGTCAAGTCGGGTCCCACTCATAGTGACCCTATGTACAACAGACAAATCACTATTGACACTGTGCCTTGCCCAGCACTATTGTCAGGGCTTCTCTGCTAATTCATAGTGTTTTCAATAGTTGATTGTTTTTTGTTTGTTTGTTTGGATAATGGGCTCCCAGATTTGTGTCCCAAGCCTATAGCACCTGGTGTTCCCTGCCAGTCTCCCATCCAAGTACCAACCAGGCCCAACCCTACTTAGCTTCTGAGATCTGACAGCATTGTATGCCAGGGTGGTACAGCTGCAGGCATCATGAAATGTAGAGGTCCCTAAACTAATCTATAAATTTAACCTGATAAATGAGATCACAATGGGATTTGGTGGGAGAGGGTTTAGACATACTGATTCTACAGTTCACATGAAAATAAGCACACTATGAGAGCCAAGAAACCTGAATAAGAGGGCAATGAGGTGGAACCAACCAATATTAAAACATATATGAAAGGCACAATAATTAAAGCAATATGGTACATTAAGTAGGCAGACAAATTTAGGGAACAGACTAGGGAATACAGACATAGACTTGAATGTCTGTGAGAGTTTAGTAGGTGCTATGAAGAGATTTGGGAAAAGGACCCAGCAACCCACTCCCAAAAAACAATCTGCCTTTGAAAATCCTATGAATAGCAAAGAAGCACTAATAACAGTGTTTTGCCTATTGTACATAGGGTTGCTATGAGTCAGATACTGACTCTACGGTACCTAACAACAAGAGATAGCTCAATAAATTATATTGAGACAAGTGAGTTAGCACATGGAAAATAATAGTGAATCTATACCACACAACTTATACTTAACTAAACTCCAAACAGACCAATGATTTAAATGTAAAGCCCAAAAGGAAGCCATATAAAGCCACACAAGCCATACAAGAAGAAACCAAGGTAGGATGTTTATACAATCTTCCAAAGTGACACATCTCCAGAATTCATTTTTTTTAAAGATCAAAATATTTGTCAACATAAAATTACAAAATTTCACATGGCAAAAAATTACCATATGCAACAGAAACCATTAGAAAAGATTTGCAACTTTTTAAAATCAAAGGACTGATTTCTTTACTCTAAAGAGAATTTCTCTGAACCAATAAGATAATTGACAAACTCCACAGATCTCTGTCCCTTAAATCATCACCCCCAACATGTGTCATATAGGACATTGGCTCCTTTGGATGCATATTGACTGGATAAATGCGTACAAGTGATCATTTCCATCCTGCATAGCAGGTGTGTGCATTTATAATTGCAACAGATGCTGTCAGATGCCCTCCTTAGAGATTTTCCCAACTCACATTCCCACCAGTAATGTGGGGGATTCTCTGTTTCCCTCTCTATCCTAAGATTTCATTGGATCTCCAGGCTCAGTAGCTCACGCCTATAATCCCAGAAGCTTGGGAGGCTGAGGCAGGAGGATCACAAGTTCGAGACCAGAGGCAGTCTGCATAACTTAGCGAGACCCTGTCTCAAAAAAGTAAAAAAAAAAAAAAAAAAAAAAAAAAAAAAAAAAAAAAAAAAAAAAAAAAAAAAAAAAAAAAAAAAAAAAAAAGGGCTGGCGGTGCAGCTCAGTGGTCCAGCACTTGCAAAGCATGCAAGCGTGAGGCCCTGGGTTCAACCCCCAGTACCACAAAAAAAGAAAAGATTTCACTGGACTTTTTCATCTTGAAAAATCTTGCAGGTGGAAAGAGATTCCCCAGTGTAGTTTTCAAATGTATTTCTCATCATGAGTCAAAGCGAGCATTTTCTCACCTACCTCAGGGATGTATGGATTTTCTTTTCTGTAGACTTGAGTGTTCCAAGAACTGAGACCATCCACCTCCACACACAGCTTAGACTTGAGATGGCAACTCACCTCCTCACATACACACATAACTCACTGCTTCAGAGGGAAACTACCCATCACACACACACACACACACACACACACACACACACACACACACACACACACACACACACACACACACACACACACACACACACACACACACACACACACACACCATGAACAACGCAGGCTCTTTCTCAACATGACCACACATCTATCGCCTTCTCTGACATCCTGTTACTACGCCAGGACGCTCCTACCAAGGCAAGTCACTTCTGAATTCCTCACAGTAACTCCCCCAAAGATGCACCAACTCTTCAGGGAAAAACCAGCATTTTAAGCCCTAAAACGCTTTGCCTCAGAATATTCACCTACCCACTTCCATCCCTCCAAATCCTGTTACATCACAATTCTGTCCAGATCCTCATCAAGCGCCTGCTCTGAAGGCCTTGCCACAAACCAAATGTTTAATCCAGCTCGGCCTCTGGCCTCCCAGACATTGCCAACACTCTGTGGAGCAGTAAACCCAACCCAAACCCTGTCTGTTTGCTATGGTGTTAGTAGTTTCTCCCTTGTTAATTTGCAGGGGCTGAAGTAAAAGTAGCCAAGTTGCAAGAAGGCGGCAGCTAGAAAGATGCAGGCTTCAATCATGCAGGGCTGTGGGCCATGGGGGGAGTTGGATATTTATCTATTTATTTAAATTCAGGTGGGGAACCAAGAGAAAGATATGATTGAACTGAGATTTTAAAAGGTCACTGTGACTCAGTGATGAGGGCATTGAACGAGGGTGAAGGGGGGAAGCAGATGATGGTGCTGGAGGTGGGGAAGAGTCAGACTTAATGTCCTCAAGGAGAGGTGCTGGCCCTGCGCGGGCACCAGCCGTGGGGTCTGACTGAGACAGTGGAGTCAAAGGCAACGCCTGGGCTTTGGATGAAAGGATTAGCAGCGTCCTGGGAGGAGCAGTGGGACAGGGCAGGGTGCACTTGGTGTGCAGGGAGAGAAGTGGCTACTGAAGCAGGAGATCTAGAGGGTGTGGGGCCATCTTTACACGCAGGAGTAAGTGACAAGCTACAAGGTAGAGAGAAAGAAGAAAGAGGAGTAACTGAACAGAGATGGAAGCATCACCACAGAGTAACTGGATTCTTAATCAAACGTTGTATATGAAGTGGTTAGCTAGTCCTAACCATTTTATTGCCTGCAGCCGTAGCCTTGTGGCATCCGATCCCATGAGATCTCGGAAGCTAAGCAGGGTCAGGCCTGGTTAGTACTTGGATGGGAGACCACCTGGGAACACCAGGTGCTGTGGGCTTGGGAAAAGAACCTGGCAACTCACTCCCAAAACTCAATCTGCCATTGAAAACCCTATGAACAGCAGAAAGCACTGACAATAGTATTTGGCCTGTTGTACGTAGGGTCGCTATGAATTGGATACCGACTCGATGGCACCTAACAACAACAACAACAAACCATTTTATCAGTGGAGACAACCAAATTGTTAGTTATGCCAAGGAAATTGTTTTATTTTCTCTTATTTAGCACCTGTCCAAAAACTGTCACTGTTTGGGCCTGTATCTTAGCACAACCACCCTTGTGCTCCTGCTGAAAGGACAATTGTGTCCCTTCACATATTTATTGCAAATCTTTCTAAAGACACTAATGAAAAAAGAAGATGCTGATTTAAAAAGGAAAACTGGAAATGTGGGGTTTACCGACTCTGCAAACAATATCAGGAACCCAGCAGACAGCCTGGGCGTGTTCTATTTTTGCTGACACTGCACAAAGGAGAGCAGCTGTCCTTTGTGGAATCTAATTAGACCGCCAGGAAGAGCCAAAGGGCTGGTAACCCACCAGCAGAAGGTTTTTTTGCTGTGAGGACAGAAGACTCCAGCTTTTCCAGGTTTCCATGTTGCTTGCCCTGCCGGGTGATTACTGAAGCACTGGGTCCACGTCACCATCAAATGTGATCATGGCACCATGTGACCCTTCACGTGTCAGGAAGTATGATGCAATCTGAGTGTCCCTCAAAGAATGAGCTGGCAGTATTATAGGGCGTTTGTGTAATGGTGAGCCGCAATAAATGCAATCATTTATCACAACATGAAGCTAATTTGTTTAGATGCAGATGTCACGGACTGATTAAAAACTACTCAGCAGCACGTATTCCATTAGCTGCCAGGATGAGAATGCATAGAGGCGAGGCGGTCCACATTTATATCCGCGTGACAGCTCATTGGAGGGACTTGGTACATGCGCAGTCATCTTTCCGAGGCACATATTAACTCAAGGGGAAACTGCCCCTCTTCTCCTCCAGGCTGCCCCAGTGAACGCCTGTGACTTCACCTCTTTTATATGACACTGTGTCATTAAGCACAGGCTGGGAGTTAGCTCAGTTGGTAGAGCGCTGCGCTGCAGTCTCTGAGGTCCCGAGTTCGATTCCCAGCACTGCACAAATGGGAGAAGGGCCTGGCAACCCACTCCCAAGGCAATCCTGAAATAGTCAGCCATTGAAAACCCTATGAGGGTCGCTATGAGTCAGATACCGACTCCACGGCACCTAACAACAACAACAACAACATTAAGCACGCAGGATTCTGTTAACTATCCTAGTTATCAACGATGATGAGTTTCAGAAATCAAATATTTAGATACATTCACCACAAGATCCGTGGACTTCAGAATATCTTTTAATTCTAAGGGGAAAATGATCATTTTATTATTATTATTATACCGGATGATGCTTCCTCTCTGGGAATAAAGCTGCTCACAAGCTACAGGAGCTAAGAGTGAGCTGAGGGGTAGCATCAGAGCAGCTGGGCAGAAGGCAGAGGGCAGGAACAGGGGAGGGGGGAACCAGGCTGGCCAGGGGAGAGGCCACAAAGGGCCTGTGCGTGGACTGTTCACCGCACGCTAGGGCAGGTTCCCGACTCATCATTTCCAGTCCAGAGTAGCCTTCTTCATCTCGCTCCTCTCAAGACTCTATAGTCGTGAACAGCACCCGTGCGCGCACACGCCTAGTGTTGCATGAAAGTCAAAGGAAAGGGAGACAGACCAAAGGGTGGAGAGCAGGAAACAGTGGATCCTGAGTGTATTGCGGGTTTTATAGAGAGTGTGAGCAGCTCACGGAAAGGATCTATGCACAGCTACACCAAGGGACGGAACTCCACCAAGATGTCTCAAAGCCACACCACCTTTAACACTCTCCCGAGTGGGCTTCCTTACAGAAACGGGCACCTCTACTTCCCACGTGGGATTCCCCATAGGAGCGCATCTCCCTCCCTCCCACACCGGCTTACTTACAGGGGTGGTGTGGGGCTCCCCGATGGCCTCCCGGGCAGCTGTAACCTCCAATGAGTCTCCCCTTTGTCTCTTTTGCTATCCCTGTTCTCTGCTCTGTTCTGCTCTCTTTTGCTCTGCTCTGCTGTTCCAGCCTGTGATGTACACATGTCCTTAGTGGAGTCTTGTGACCCTCTTTGCCCCCCTTCAGGAAGGGACGTTGATACATTACCATAGACCTGCCTCACTTATCTATTTCCAAACCACTCCATCATCATGGGGCAGGGGCCAGGTGCCCCAGAGTCTTGTCAAGTGTTTTGTATCAATGTAGCCATCTTCAAGTCCAGCTCATGCCCAGGCTGGAGGAGCCATCTACACAACACCCAGAAAGACTCGAAATGGTCCTAATCTTTCACCTCTGACTGAATTCCAGTTACTTCACAAGCCAGAAGTGAAGGCTATGGTAGTTTTCAACTGCTTGCCCAACCATTGAGAACATGCTCCTCCATACATAAATACATACATACACATACACACAGAGGCCTCTTGCAAAGGCTGGAAGAATTACTGTTTCATGCATTTAGCAGTCTGCTAAGATAATCAAGCAGAGACTTCAGTGGCCGTACATGAGAAAGAACATGAACTTTCCAGAACTAGTCTAGAAAAGCCACTGAGCCAACAATAACAACAAAAAGCTCTTGGAGGGAGAATATCTGATTTTTAGAATCGTTACATTATATTATTGGAAATATCCAATGTTACACACAAACACACAAATTCATTGCATGCAAAGAAACAGGAAAGTATGGTTTATACCTAAAGAAAAAAAGCAGTCAATAGAAATTTGAACATTATTCTTACTAAACAAAGATTTTTTAAAAAGCTATAGTAAATATATACAAATAACTGAAAGAAACAATACACCAAAAATTAAAGGAAATTTTAAGGAAAGAATGACTCATCAAATATGGAATACCACTAAAGGAATGGGAATTATGAGGGGAAAACAATTTCTGGAGTTGAAAAATACAGTGACTGAAATAAAAACTTCACAAGAAGAGCTGAACAGCATATTTGAACAGGTAGAATAAAAAATTAGTAAACTTGAAAACAGGTCAATTGAGATTATCCAGTCTGAGGGATAGAAAGAAAAAAAAAGAATAAAGAATAATAAACAGAGCCTCAGAGACTGTGAGATACCATCAATAGCACTAATATATTCATAATGGGAGTCACAGAGGAGAAAAGTGAGAAAAAGAGAAAAACCAAATATTTGAAGAAATATTTTGGTTTAAAACTTCCAAAATTTGGTGAAAAACACTGATCTACCCATCAAAAAAGCTTAATAAACTCTAAATAGGGTAAGCACAAAGAGATTAAAGCCTGGACACATCATAGGTAAACTTTTAAAAGCCAAAGAAAAACAAAGAATCTTGAAAGAACACAAAAAATTTATAATATACAAGTGTTCTTCAGTAAGACTAAAAGTTGCTAAGGTTTGAATAAATGTGTCTCAAAAGTCCATGAGTTAAAGGCTTGGTCCCCAGGGTGACACTATTGAGAGGTAGTATAACCTTTGGGGCCCACACTTGGGTTTAGCTCAGTTGGTAGAGCACTGCTCTGCACTCTCTTGAGGCCCTGGGTTCAATCCTCAGCACAGCAAAAGTGGGAGAAGGATGTGGCAATCCACTCCCAAAGTAATCCCCAAATAATCAGCCATTGAAAACACTATGAAGGTCAACATAAACACTATGAGGGTGGCTATGAGTCAGACTCGACTAGATGGCACGTAACAATAACCTTTGGGTCATGGGGGCATGCCCTTGGAGGGTATTTTGGGACCCTGTCCATTCAATATTTCTCTTTTTATTCACAATATAATAAGGTGTGCTAAGTCTCACACCCCACCATTGTCATGTGGCATGTCCACCAGAAACCCAGCACAATGCATCCACCAATCTTGAACTGAAACTTCCAAACCTGTAAATCAAAAAGTAATTTTTTATAAGTTTTTTCAGATATTTCATTATAGTGATGGAAAGCTGACTAAAACAACAGTTGACTTCACATCAGAAGCAATGTAGGCCAGAGCAGTCGAAGATAAATTCCTGACCCCTTAGATTGACTCATTAACAGAAAGAGGGACTCATTCAAAGAGATCTACCACTAAGGCAGTTTCTTGAAAGAAAAAGGCTGTCAATCAAGAATTTTATATCCAGCAAAACTATCCTTCAAAAACAAAGGAGAAAGTAAAATATTGTTAGATATTAAAATTCATCA
Source organism: Pedetes capensis (assembly GCA_007922755.1). Taxonomy (NCBI): domain Eukaryota; kingdom Metazoa; phylum Chordata; class Mammalia; order Rodentia; family Pedetidae; genus Pedetes; species Pedetes capensis. The sequence goes on from VMDO01000816.1 coordinate 58,412, forward strand.
TAAGGAGACCTGATCTTTAAGGAATACTAAAAGAGCCAGATGTGGTGGTTCATGCCTATAATCCCAGCCACTCAGGAGATGGAGGCAGGAGGATAACAGGTTCAAGGCCAGAGGATGCCTATGTAACTTAGTGAGACCCTGTCTCAAGATTTAAAAAAATTGAAAATAGGCTACAGCCCTAAATAGTAACTTAAATCAACAGAAAGAAATAAAGCATATTGATAAAAGTAACTACATTGTAAACTATGTAAGATAGTGCAAATGCATTTGTTTCTACAGTTCTTTTCTTCTACATAATTTAATAGATGATTGCATAAACAATAATTATAGAGCTGTTTTATCAAGCTTATAATGTACAGAAGTATAATTTGTATAAAAATGATAGCATGTAGGAGGGAACAGGGTTATATTAGGCCAAAGCTTTTATATACTATTGAAATTAAGTTGTGATCAATACAAACTACATTGTTTCAGGCTAAGATGTTATGTGTAATTCCCAGGAAAACTGCTAAGAAAAAAGCTCAGAAAATACATAGTAAAAGGGACCACAAAAGAGTTCAAATGATACATCAGGAATGTTTATTTAATACAAGTAAGGTAGTAATAGAAAAATAGAGGAAATAAAAATAGGAAAAAAAAGAGAAAAATGGTAGATAAATCATAACACATTTATAATTGCATTAAATGCACATAAATTAAATGCTCCAATAAAAAGGCAGAGATTGGAAGAAGGGATTTCAAAAGAAAAAGTATGAGTTAACCATAAGCTGTGTATAGAGACATACTTCATATTCAAGGACAAAAATAGGATAAAAGTAAAAGGATGGAAGAAGATATGCCAGGTAAATAGTAAGCAAAAGAGAGCAAGATTGATAATATAAGCATCAAACAAAATAGACTTTCAGACAAAAATTTCTGCTAGATATAAAAGACACTTTGTAAGGATAAAAGGGTCAATACATTAGGAAGACATAACAATTATAAACATATATGCACCTAACAACTGAACCCCAAAATATATGAGTCAAACTGACAGAATCAAAAGGAAAACTAAATAACACCTGGAGACCTCAATATGCCACTTCAATAATAGATAAAACAACTTCTGCAGAAGATCAAACAAGGAAAAAGGAGACTTCAACAACACTTTTTTTTTTCAGTACTGGGGGTTGAACCCAGGTCCCCACACTTGCATGTTTTGCAAGTGCTGTACTACTAAGTTGCACCCCCAGCCCATTTTTTTACTTTTTGACATAGGGTCTTGTTAAATTATGGAGACTGCCTCTGGTCTCAAACTTGCAGACCTCCTGCCTCTACCTCTTGTGTCACTGGGATTACAGGCATGCGCCACCGTGCCCGGCTCTCAACAACACCATTAACCAGTTGACCCTAATAGTCATCTATGGAACACTACACTCATTAATGGCAGAATACTCATTCTTCTCAATTGTTCCTGGAAAATTCTCCCAGATAGAACATATATTAGTTGTTGTAGGAATAAATAGGATATGATCTCCTTACCTACTTAAATGCAGCTGTAGAGCTCTTTGTCACTTGAGGCAGAGATTCATATCGGAGGGCTCTGCAAACAGAGTTCCTGGATTTATGAGAGACACTGAAGGCAAACTCTTAGGGGTCTACTGCCCCTTGTCTCCTGGAGTCTTTGCAGACCTGCCTGCTAGCATTATGATAACAATCAGTATATGCTGGTTCTTATGTTACCCAATTGCTGTGTTCTTCATGTTAGCTCTGTTCCTATGGTTATGCTTTAAACTTATCTTATGCTTTTTGATGTTGACCCTTAACCTGACCCTGAGCTCTGTTTAACCTTAATAAAAGGAGACACAGCCCTCTAGGCAGCACTCTAACTCCTGAGAGGGTGGAGTCCCCTGTTGTGATTCTCATCTGGTCAAGTCTGCCTAGTTTTGGGGGACCAAACAACAACAATTAGTCATAGAATGAACCTCAACAAATTAAAAGGATTGAAATCAAAGTATATTCTATGACCATGATGGAATGAAATTAAAAATCAATAACCAAAATATGGGAAATTAATAAATATATGGGAATTAAATAACACACCCCTGAATAACCAAGGGACCAAAAATGAAACTATAAGGGAAATTGAAAAATGATTTGAGGTAAATAAAAATAAAAACACATCATAGAAAAACCTGTAAGATATACTGAAGGCAGTGCTTAGAGGAAAATGTGTGGTTATAGCACTTGGGTTAAAAAAGAAGAAAGCTTTCAAATCAATAGCCTCAACTCCTACCTGAAGTAACCAGAAAAAGAAGGGTAGTCTAAACCCCAAACAAGCAGAAGGAAGGAAATCATAAAGACTAGAATGGAAATAATTGTTTTCATGTGTTACCTATCTCTGAGAAATTGATCCCATGAGGGGAGACAACCATCTTCACAGGCCATATGTCAGGGTGTTGATGACTTAGTTCTGAGTCAGAAGTTTGGGGCATTAGGTTTCCACAGGGTATCACTATTGCAAAGGCACTTGGACAAGTGACAGGGCCAGCAGGTAATATGAGACAAAGGCCTCTGCTGTGCACTTCCTGTTCCCAGAGGCAACGTACAGACTCCATGCTTTGAAAGCCGGAAGGGGTGACACTTCCGATTGTCCTGCCTAGGGCCTACCCCATGCCCATTGCCAGTCACTTTCTCTTTTGACCACTGTAGGAGATGCTCTCGCATCCTCTGCAAGACCATCTGCCAAATAGCTGTGTTCACAGACCCAGGAGGCAGGAGACCCTATACACAGAGAACCCTGGAACTGAGGGGCAACAGCAAAAGTTGGGAAAGAGCCAAGGAACCCAGGATGCAAACAGGCCAGGAATCTGGATGGAAAGGAGGGAGAGGCAAGGGACTGGAAATGTCACTCTGCACACGGAGTGAGGAACCCAGGCTGAGGAGGCTTCAAGTCAGTGCATTCTCCACATTCGGTCCCTGGGTGCGCGATCCCACATCTCTCTGAACTGCTCGTAAACAAGTGTTTGTATGATCCTCTCCTATCCTGAGGACCACCTCATGCACTTGCCATGAAAGCAGACTCTAGAACCTTCTCTCTACAGTGACAGTAACCACTTTACTACTGCTCTTTTATTTACCCACCAAGACAAACACTAAGTATCCCATCCTTCTTGAACCCCTAATCACTGTGCTCCAGATCCTTTCTTCTGTTAGAGCTTTTTCTTTGAGGTCCTGTTTCTACAGTAATTTTATGTTTTTGATTTTTTTTTCTTAGTAAAAGTGACTAAATGTTTGATAGTAGTGGACATGAGGCTGGGGTTTATCTCAGCTGGTAGAGTGCGTCTATGCTCAGAGGCCCTGGGTTTGGTCCCCAGCACCGCAAGGGGAGGAGGACCCAGCAGCCCACTCCTAAAAAAAAATCAGCCATCGAAAACCCTACGAATAGCACAGAAGCACTGACATAGTACCAGGTGTGGCACAGTGTTGAGGAGAGTTTCATTCTGTTGTACATAGGGTCACTATGAGTTGGACCCAACTTGAGAGCACCTAACAGCAAAGTAGCAGACATGTGCAAAGTACTAAAACAGACAAAACTCGTCTGTGCTCTTAGAAGTCCAAACTGTGGTTAGCTGTTGGGGTAGGGGTTGGGGGTAACAGCTGAAATAGGGCAGAACCTGAGAAATTCTAATAATGCTCCATTTCTTGATAAGGGTCTGGTCACATGGATTTGTCCAGCATGTACTAGCATATCGTTGTTGTTGTTGTTGTTGTTGTTGTTGTTGTTGTTGTTAGGTGCCATCAAGTCAGTTCCCATTCATAGTGACCCCCGGTACAGCAAAACGATACATTCCCAAATTCTGTCCTAAGCATATTAATGGATATTTACAGTTGTTCTTTCACATTTTGAGTAGTGCCACATCAGCAAATGTAGGTCCCTGGGGCTTTACTTCATTCCCATCATTAAGGTAGACTCTACTTTGAGGAAGGCTGGGATTTAGCTCAGGTGGTTGCGTGCCACTCTGCACTCTCTGAGGCCCTCAGTTCGATACCCAGCACTGCAAAAATGGGAGAAGGACTTGGCAATCCACTCCCAAAGCAACCCTGAAACAATCAGCTATTGAAAACCCTATGAGGGTCACTCTGAGTCAGACCTGACTGGAAAGCCACCAACAACAACAACCACTCTGAGGAGGCAACTCTTCCCCTGTAGTCCTTGGAGAGCCTTCCAACCTGCGGGTCTCATTTTCCAGTAGTGTAGCTGACAATGTTTCTCTGCTACCCATAGGGTTTTCAATGGCTAATTGTTTCAGGAGTAGGTTAGTCACGTCCTTCTCTCTAGTCTATCCTAGTCTGGAAGCTCAGCTGAAACCTATCCACCATGGGTGACCCAGCTGGTATCTAAAATACCAGTGGCATAGCTTTCAGCATCACAGCAACACGCAAGCCCCTATAGCATGGCATATAAAATGCATATATGGTCTACATACGAGTCCTTTGTCAAATATGTGATTTGCAAGTAGTTCACCCAGTTTGTATCTTGTCTTCTTCTTGTTCTCTGTGCAGGGTCTTTCCCAAAATTTCTTCACTGAGATGAAGTTTCATTTATCGGTTTTGTAAGTTACTTGTTTAGTGTTATGCCTAAGGACTCTGGCTAAGCTCAGGCCAAAAAGATGTTCTCCTATGTTTTGTTCCTAAAGTTAGATAGCAAATCCTGGCCTGGGGTGAAGGAAGCGATGTGCCTCAGGCACGATGTCCAGGAAGCCCCTGCCTCTCGGGCTGGCCCCCCGCACCCAAGCGTGAGTGTTTCCTTAAATTTTGCACCCAAGACAACTCCCTCACCTCACTTCCACCAGCCCTGTCTTATAGCTCATGTTTTACATGCTGATCTCTGCCCGTGTTGGGTTAATTTTTGTAGAAGGCTTGGGGTCCAGCTTGAAGTTCATTTTTTGGCCTATGGATGTGCAGCTATCCCTGTACCATTTCCTCTGCCTAACCGCCTTGACATCTTTGTGGGAAAATTACTTGGCATATATGCAGGGATCTCCCCCGGACTCTTGATTCTGTTCCACTGATCTACAGGCCAACCACAGTGCCTTTGTGGATAACCCACTGCCCGGGTCACTCTAGCTGCACGGGAAGCCTTAAAATCACAGTACTGAGTGCTTGTAATGTTAGGATGCTCAGCACCCACAGTTTTCCATCTCCCCCAGTGCTTCTGGGGTCGGATTCAGATGTCAACTTCCAGATCTTCCCTGTGGGACTAGCGGACTGGCCCCTCAGACACGTGGACTGTGTGGCCGTGTCACAGGGGCCACCTGTCAGTCACAGTGTGGCCTCCTGGAACTCATGGCCACGGATTAGAGCTCCGCGTGGAAACACTTAGACCCAGCACAGGTGCCGGCCCGCAGGACCATGCATTCAGTGTAAGGACAATCATCAGAAGGGGGACATCGATAAACGACAAGCTACCCAGTATGTGACAGGCACACATTATATCAGTAGGTGTGGTAGGAGACCACCGGGGATTTCAGGATGGAGAAGAAAAATGCCGGGAGGAGGAAGTCAGCAGGAGAAATTATTCTCCAGTGGGCCCCTAACAACCACCCATGCTCTACCTCGTGGGAAGGGCACTACATGTTACTTAATAATGGTTACAAAGGACAAGCTGGAATGAAATCACCATGGGAAAACGGATGCACCTGCCGTTCCCATCAAGGTGAGCTTTCCCACCATGAAACATCTCCCTACCTGTGGTTTAATGGAGGCTCAACATTACATAAAGGCCATTTGTTGTTGTTGTTAGGTGCCGTCGAGTCAGTATCTGACTCATAGCAACCCTCTGTACAACAGGGGAAACACTATTGTCAATGTTTCTCTGCTGTTCATAGGGTTTTCCATGGCAGATTGATTTTTGGGAGGGGGCTGCCAGGTCCTTCTTCTCCCAAGCCTACAGCACCTGGTGTTCCCAGGCGGTCTCCCATCCAGGTACTAACCAGGCCTGACCCTGCTTAGCTTCCGAGATCTGAGGGATCGGATGCCACAGGGCTATAGCTGCAGGCAAAGGCCATTTAGGTAAAACAAAACAAAACAAAACAAAACATCTTTGCTATTCCCCTCGATGGTAGCTTAGGAAAATTTTTGTGAAATAAATAATGATGAACTTGGGAAAAATGGGAGGAAGAGTAAAGAGAAAATTCCTTAGGAATGGTCATTTTCTGTAAAGTATTCATATCAAGAAAGAGAGACAGAGACAGAGACAGAGAGGGAGAGAGAGAGAGAGATTTCTATTCAATATTTTTCTCACTGGCTGCAAAAGTCAGATATGGAAAATAAATGTAAAATGTTCTCCCAAGAAAAGTTCTTATGAAAATTGGAAGGACATTTTAGTAAGTAGATCTTAGAAAGAATGGATTGAAGAATAGGAGGGGCTCCCAGGGGGAGAAGAAGATCCTGGCTGAGGACTGGAAAACAAATTTGGCATTGCGTGGAGCGGGGCCAGCTCTCGTGTCCCCTCTACTCCTGAGTCTCCCACGTGCCCAGGTGAAGTAGAGGGTCAGGGCTTCAAGTCTTGAGTTCTAGCTGTGGCTCTGCTACTTATCTGTGAACCTTTCTTGACTTCTTCATCTGTAGCATGAGAACCCTGGATCAGATGTTTGCCAAGATCTTTGTTAGCTCCAAATGACAGGATTCGGAGACAGTTACCTAACAGAAACCTGTTCCAAACACTTTCCACATCTTTTTAACAATTAAATTGGACCAATGCTGAGACAACTGTCATTCTATAAATCATGGAAAGATTTGAAAAGAACAAATAAACCAGGCTAACCCACCAGGTGTGGTGTTGCAAGCCTGAAATCCCAGCACTTAGGAGGCAGAGGCAGGAGGATTGCTGAAAGTTTGAGGTCAGCCTCATCTACACAGCAAGTACCGGGCCAGCCTGGACTACCGTGAGACTTTGTCTCAGAAAAACAGAAACAAAAACAAACAAACAAACAAAATCAGGCTAAACTGAAATTCTGTCTGAGAATACTTATGCACATATTCAAAACTGATGTGACCCAGAAAGGGAAGAAGACCCTGGCAGCCAGCTAATGGTACCAACCTAAACGCCAAGAGTAACCAGAACTTTGAACCGAATGACTTCTCTTTTTAAGCTACAGGTGATTCACAGCACATTTGTCAGCTGCACACAGAGAAGAGAAATCTCTCTGAATATTTAAATATGGTTTTAAAATATTAAGCATCTCCCACAGACAGTAGAAATGATATATTTATCCTGTATCACTATCTCTCCGGGCACTGCCTGCATCTGTTCACAGTTCATGGCCACATTCCAGGTCCTTTTACCAGGAGGAGGATCACAGATCACAGGTTCCTCTCACTTGCCTGGGTCATGGGGTGAATGCAGTTGGCAGGTGACAGCAGATAAGTTAAGGGCAGGCAAGGATGAGATCTGAGACCTTCTGCCTTCACTTCAACTGGGCCCTGATGAAGGAACTGGAGATATGCTCTGTCTTCTACTGCTTCTAAATAAAAAACAGCATTATGTCCAAATAGTGCCAAACCTTGTTTTTATTTTATCAATTTTCAGCAAATGTTTATGTGAGGTTATTTCTTTTTTGCCTGGTAGGAAAATATAGAACCTACCCCTTTTCAAACTAAGATGCTGCCAAGGAAAAGAAAGGAAACAAAAAGAAAAGAAAAATAGAAAAGAGGAGAGGAGAGGAGAAGAGAAGAGAAGAGAAAAGAAAAGAAAAACAAGATAACTGAAAAACCACCATGGTTCTGATAATGAACTTGGCAGTACCACTCAAGTAGAAGAGCCAGCCATTTTATTTTCTATGTCTGAAAATTGACTTATTTACATCTTATTGTTCTTTCTGATATTTGTACCTACCTCTCTATATATTATTGTATAGATATATAATTATTATATTATTTATTATATTAAATAATATAAATTATTGTATTATTTATATTTTATATATGTACTATATAAATGTGTGTATGTATATATGTATATGTGTGTATGTATGTGTATGTATATATATATATATATATATATATATATGGAGAGAGCGCACGCAAGAGAGAACCTAACACCTACATGTACATTTAGCCCTTCACTCTGGATGTCTGATGTCTCTTTTTTTCTCCCTTTATTCATAAATGATGGTGGGATACACAGTAATATAGCATTGGCTTTTTCCATTATGCAACTATTATATCACTTTTAATTACACTTGTATTAACTTACAAGGCTTGTGGAGCCTTATGACTAATACGTAGTAAAACTCCAATGCATATATGGGTTATATCCCCCTACTTGTCCACTGTACTCATGAGATTATCCTCTCCCCCTTTACCCCTCTACCTTGAGTCTCCTCCCCATCCCACTTTCCACAATCTTCACTTGCCTCTGCTGGTTCCCTCCCTCCCTCCTTTCTACTCTTTATATTGTCCCTTGTTCGCTAAGTTTAATTGTGCGTGTTTTATATATCAGCTTGCATACAGGACTTCTTCTTCCCCTGACGTCTCTTTCCACCCTGCCTCTTCCTGGTTGGAGGTCATGGGCCTATCACATAAGTCCTCACACCTCAGTCTTGTTAATGAAATAGGAACAGAAAAGGCTGCCTGCTCGGCTCCTGTGAGGACTGGAGGACAGGACACAAGCGTTTGCCACATGTAAAGCAGGTGAGCGCCCTTGTCTCCTCAGCTTGTCACTGGTGGGGCCGGGTGAGTGGTGCAGCTCCGTGAGTCACCTTCTCCCTGTGTAAGGCCTGGGCTTACATCCCAGGTGCCCATAGAGCTCACTACGGAGCCAGGGAGGTAGAAAGTGCTCACGTGATAGTAACTGTTAACGGTGCTGGTTTCTGAGACTCTGGGTGGTACAATCATTTTTCTTGCATGATTTTATTGTTTGTAGAATGAAAAAGAAATGAGCCTCGGGCAGACGGCCAGCTCCATCAGACGTGTTGACTGTCAGTGGAACTTGCCCCAGTAAATGATGTGCACTCTCTGTTTACCAGCGACCTTCCTCTCCAGTGAGAAACTCTATCCTCCTTCGTCCTCCTATTATTAAAATGCAAGCGGGGATGCTTACATTTCTAATGAATTTTTTTTACACTCAGAAAAATGTATGTGCACATCACTAGCTAACCAGGATGAACAAAATTGAGTATTAAAAATAAACATGCCAGGCATGGTCATGCACACCTGTAATCTCAGCACTGAGGAGAAACCCTGTCTCAGAAAAACAAACAAAAGAAGAAAGAAAGAAAGGGAGGAGGGAGGGAGGGAGGGAGGGAGGGAAAGAAGGTGAAAGAAGAAAGAAAGAAGAAAAAAGAAAAGAAAAGAAAAAGAAAAGCTAAAGATGCAGAGAGAAATTTGAAAAGAATAAATACAACACTTACTGGATACTTGTAACAGGTCATGTGACTCACAAATACTATGGTGTTTACTCCTCACAACCTGAAGAGAATGGTGCTATTATTGTCCCATTTTACAGAGGAGAAGATTGAGGCTCTCAAAGGTTAGTTTGCCTGAAGTCTTTCATTTAGAACAGAAGTAAGATCAACCCTGTACAGAGCTGCCTGCACTCCTGAAGTCAGCCTGGCCTTCCTGTTCCTCATGGCCTCTGCTGTGAAAGTCAAAGCCAAAGCTAAGTATCACCTGTTCCTCATGGCCTCTGCTGTGAAAGTCAAAGCCAAAGCTAAGTATCATCTATCTTCAGTTAGAGACTATAATTATTTCTAGGTTTAGGGAGACTTAGATTTTATTTTTCTAGAAAATTCATTGGGCAAAACTTTGCTTCATTTAAGGATACGATTTCCCTCTCTTATTTTGCTTATTATTTTCCTGTATAGCTAACTTCACAAATGTTTGAAGCTCTTGACTCTTGATTTTTAACAACAACAACAAAAATACTTTGTTTCCCAACATCCACAGAAGATAGTCACAAAGTGGAATGGCTACTAATCTTTTTAATTTTGCTCTCGTCCTTTGTCCCATTCAACCTTCCAAAAGGGCTTTCATCCAGGAACTACCACAGAAACATCTCCTGTCTTGGTTAGTGCCTTTGCAATAGAGACAATAGAATTTTCCATGTGGAATCGTCTTTCCCAGTGAATAGAAAAATGAGGGAAAGGTAACAAAGGACACTAACAAAAGACAAAATCCAGTCTCTCAACATTGGCAAAGATAGTCTGCCTTCTGTAAGGATGACTGAAGACTGAAGTGGGGAAGATTTTGTTCCCGTGAGAGCCAGTCTTGGAAAGAGCACTTGAAGAAAAGCCCATGATCCACCCTGGTTTCAGGATACCCCTCTGTCAGCCTCATTTGCAAGGCAATGTTGCAATACCGTATCAAAACCTTTACAATGCCATTCATTTACTGGTCAGAAATCCAATTCAAACTAATTAAGTAAAACAAGAAACAAATCCTAAATTCACCTCAATGGAAAATCCCAGCGGAGATTTCAGGCCCAGCAGGATCCAGGCACACAGTATCCCCAGCGCTTGTTCTCCTTCCATTTCTCCATCAGCTTTCTTCTCTCTGGGTTTCGTTCCAATTAGTGCCTCTTGTGCGGTGACAAGATGGCCCTCGCATATCCCGCTGTGTATCGTACTGGCCAGAATTCCACGGGAAGAGAGAGTTTCTTTCCTCAAAATCCTAATAATAGACCAATCCTTGACTCCACTTGGTCTTAGTTCAGAGGCACACGCCGGAACTAGCGATGCTGACCTGCACAATGCAATGTCCTGTCTGGCTGGGCAGGGATCATCAGATGCTCTCATCCGGTGCAGGGCTGGACTAAGCCACTTCCAAACCTCACGCATCGAAAGTGCACGCAAGTGGCTCTTGAAAGATAATTAGAGCAATAGCAGTCAAAAGCAAGCAGAATGATCCCAAGGCAACAACAACAACGAAGCTGAAATCCACCGTGCCCCGTAACCCAATTCCTCTGCAAAGAAACAATCAAAGCGAGAACGGCACTTTCTCTACACTGAACGCTTCTGGCACTAAATTTGTAATTTCCAGACACCAATTCTGTGATTTTCAGCATGCTAGCTGCAGGTCCTACGATTAATTCGGTTCTTCAGTTAGCATCAGACCCCACAAGTTAAAGAGCTCATCCCCCCAAGACTGCAGGCCCCTATTTCAGATGTCAGGAGCAAACCTGCACCTCCCCTACTTCTGACCAACCAGGTACAAATCAGGAGTCCCTATGACTCCCTTGTTGGGTTTGATATTTTTCTAGGATGGCTCACAGAACTGAGGGGAACACTGTACTTGTGTTTACAACTCAGGAACAGCTGGATGGAAGAGGGGCAAGGGCACCGTGTGGCTGGTGGGGAGGAGAGGGGGCCTTCCCTTGCCCTCCCAGCGCTTCGGTGAGTCTCCTCAGATCTTGCTGAAGAGTTTCCACAGAGCTTGATCTCCAGCCCCGGCAGGTCAGGCAGATGCGGCTGGAAGTTCCAACCCTCTGATCCCTTGCACTGCAAAAGGAAAAAAAAAAAAATTCTTAACAAGCTTTATAAATATTGGGAGATGGTTTAATATAGAAATCTCATAACATTTTACCCACATTTAGAAAATTCTGAATTAAAACAAGCAGTAGCTTTGCATTTAAAAAAAAAAAAAAAAAAAAAAAAAAAAAAAAAAAAAAAAAAAAAAAAAAAAAAAAAAAAAGGACCGTCACAGCGCTCCGCAAAGCATGCAAGCACGAGGCCCTGGGTTCAACCCCCCAGTACCACCAAAAAAATATAAAAAAGAAAAAATAGTACCATCAAACAGATCTGGTGAAAATACAACGGGAGGAAAAAAAACGATTGTGGGGCTGGGCGCGGTGGCGCACGCCTGTAATCCCAGCGGCTTGGGAGAGGGAGGCAGAAGGATCACAAGTTCGAGACCAAAAGCAGTCTGCGTAATTTAGGGAGACCCTGTCTCAAAAAGTGAAAAAATGGGCTGGGGGTGCAGCTCAGTGGTCCAGCACTTGCAGAGCATGCAAGCGCGAGGCCCTGGGTTCAACCCCCAGTACCGCAAAAAACAAAACAACAAAACAAAACAAAAAAAATGATTGTGCTTCTCTTTCCCTCGAATCAAGCGCGGGCAGATGCGGCTGGGTCTAAATTGAAGGCTGGGGCCCCTTGCGGCCAGGAGGAGGAGCTGCTCGAACAGCTGCGGGACCTGAAGCTGCAACGGCAGTGACAGCGACAGACGACAGGCGGCGCGCCGTCAGGGCACTCCAAGATAGGAGCTGTCCATAGGTGCATCCGCTCTGTTCTCAACGTCATCAACCAGACTCAGACGGAGAACCCTAGCCAGTTCTAGGAGGGTGAGAAGTGCAAGCCCGTGGGCCTGCTGCCCGCGGAGACTTGAGTCTTGCGTCCCCGGTTCCACAAACACGAGCACACACGGAAGAGCGCGGAAGGCCTCGGCCTGAGCGCCGGGGCGGTGAGGAGACGTCACACTGGCTGAAAAAGAAGAGAAATTAAAGTTAAAAAGCTGCTGTGGGCTTCCCCTTCTTCCTAGGCTGTCTGGTCTAAGCGAATTTCAAAAGAAATACACGTGCATCACATTCTCTATTCACAATCACTGAACATTCAAAAACTGATTTGTTTTCCAAATTCAATTTTGCTTCCCTTGCAACGTTATTTACAAACATTGAGCTCTTTCTTCATTATTTTCTTTATAATATATATGTGTGATATATATATATATATATATATATATATATATATATATATTAGTAGCGCTAATATGCCTTCTGTCTACACCTATACCACCGTGGCATACAATCCCTTCAGATCTCAGAAGCTAAGCAGGGTCTGGCCTGGTTAGTACTTGGATGGGTGACCGCCTGGGAACACCAGGTGCTGTAGGCTTTGGAGAAGGACCAGGCAACCCACTCCCAAAAAACAATCCGCCATTGAAAACCCTGTGAATAGCAGAGAATCACTGACAATACTGTTTCATCTGCTGTACATAGATAGGGTCGCTGTGAGTTGGACACCGACTGGATGGCACCTAACAACAAAGAACAACAATATGCCTTCTAGCTCTTTGGTCATCTTACTTTGTCATGAATCTAAGTTTTCTTCTGGAACACACCCTGATTTGTTTCAGTTTTTTCTTCATGGGCCCAAGTGAACTATTTACCAAAAAAATTAATAGGAGCACGCCAATAGACTATTCTGGCAAAGAATGAAGCATTATCTAGGATTATAGTTGTCACTGCTGCTGCTGGTGTTGGCAATATTAAGAGGTAGATTCTCAGACTTGGTGACATTCTGCTGATTACTCCCAGCTGTCCTCTGGATTTTTACAAACCCACGCCCTTTAATACAACAGCATCCATAGTTAGTTCAGATCTTTTTTGCTTTCTGCCTGAAATAAAAGAGCACAGACTATGCGAACCCAAGAGTCCAGAAATTGAGAGCCATTCTGTCAGGCACCAGAGATAAACCAAGGGAGCAAACTGGGAGCATGGCACCTCCAGCAGATGGTGAAACAGGAAGGCTTACTGAGCACAATTTGCAAATGTTTGTCGTACACTTAATTGTCCACAGGAGCCAAATGAAAAGCTCCAAGTAAAAGGAAAATAATTACAAACACAAATGATTCCTTTCTTCATTCACAATGTGACAAGCATCAAATTGATCAGCAATGAAGACATTCTCCTTCCTCTCCATGCCCACTCCTGGGTGTAAGGTGGGTAGGGAAGACAGCGTGTTGGAGAGGAAGATCACGAAAATTGTGACTTTTTACTTCTGGATGCCAAACACCACTTAATGCTTTGGGAGAAAATGTATTCCATGTTTTTTCCATCTACCTAGAATGCTATGTTTCAGAAGAAAGACAGGAACAAATGAATTGATCACAGCACCACACTGTCCACAGAAGAAAACCTATCTTGCCTACTCTATTACTATATAATACTTTAAGAACAAGTTCTTTTTGTTGTTGTTGTTCTAGAACGTTGAAAACCCTGAATGTTTACTTAGCATTCTCGTTAGAACTACTATTTCCCTCAATGAATTTTAAGGCTATTTTTAAATTGGACAAAGGGACAATTGTAATGTATTTACTGAATTTAAAGTTCTCTTAAAATTGCCATATGCTGTCGATCCTCTTAGGATTTTCATTGGCTGAATGTTTCGGGATTGCTTTGGGAGTGGATTGTCACATCCTTCTCCCATTTTTGCCGTGCTGGGGATCAAACTCTGCATTTTAAACAAGTGGAAGGTCTCATTTCTGTTGGAGTTCAGAGTGGTAAGATGACATCTTAATAGAAAGAAGTGGGAAGAGCACAATGGCTTATGTGAGGAGTCAGGGAGGGCAGAATTGAGGCTAATTTTGGGGCCTGCTGGCATGTTCTGCAAAGGTTTGTTACTAACTACAGTTTGTGGCTAAAGATGACATCTAAATGTGCTCCCAAAGTTGCATCACAGTCATCACTTCTCAGTCAGAGGTAACATCCTATTTGAAAATATGAGGACATTTTGGGTTGTCACAATGGCTAGAAGGTTCTATGTACATTTCATGGGAGAAGGGTGTGGCAGTCCACTTTTCCTGAAAACAATCCCCAATCAGCCACAGAAAACCCTATGAGGGTTGCTATCAGTTGGACACGCTTCAATGGCACCTAACAACAACAATGTACAGGTTAGAAGCAGAAACGGAGAAGCCATGTGCTTTGCAATAACCTTCTACCCAGAAAAAATTGTGCCAAATAAAATGCCTGCATCTTGCTGAAAAGTATTGGAAGATATTTCCAAGACTTACACCCAAGACTGAATATAACAGTAGAGATCACTGAAGCAGTTTGACAAATGCAGAGAATAAGGTCCAGGCAAGGTTAGGGGCTATATTCCTAGCTAGGAAGAGTGGAACCAGAGACGGTCAAGTGTTCTATTTCTGCTCCAGCAAACATTTCATTTACACAGATGTCTACGAGTTACCATGACACCTGCCTGGACTCTGCCTGGACCCCAAGAGTTAGGTAATCTGTTCTCAGTGACCTTAGAACACATTTTGGAAATAGAAGATGAGTGAGTCTTAAAGGCTCAGATTCCCTTATGAAGACTGGAACAACTGGGCTCACTGAGCTTTGCTTATGACATATAGCAGCTGCCCACACAGTAGTGTTTAGCCTTGTCCCTTCAATTTGAACGGGTTTTGGCCCTAATATTCCATAGTACAATTTTCTCAATAACACCGTAAATTCCTGATGTAAGTTCCCAATGAATATATTGATGTATTTTAGCCACATAAGAGGTTATTAAAATCTATTCCTGAAATCTCAATTCCCAGGGAGAATGCAATGACCTAACATGTACACCAAGGGCATGGCAGGGTACAAGCACCTTGGTTGAAGGTCAAGGTTGCCTTAAATCCCAAAGCAAATTCTTGTGGAGCAAATATGCATTGGGGGTTCCTTTGCAGATGCTTGCATAGGAAGGACAGCATTACTTTAGGAGTCAACATTGACCTCCTTCTATGCCTTCTCACATAAAGTGTGTGTGTGAGAGCAACATGGGGAGCTGAATAACCCTGAGGCTACACCCCTGGTGGAGACCAGAGAGGGAGGAATGGTACAGCTTCAGTAAAGACGAGTTGTACCAAGAATTGTACTGCCGTGACTGTACTGGCACACCACGCCTGCCCCGTGCCTGGTGGGTTTGTGTGCAACTGGCCTTAAAAGAGCCACTGTGTGCTTTCTACTGAGTAGTGGCCTGACAACTGCCATTAAGACTGAAAGCTTCGTAAATCCATTAACATGCCAACATCAATTCATATAATTACACCACCCCAAAGGGTACTGTTACCTAGACCTCAAACATACAATTGGTAATATAGACAGCATCACATTACAAACCTTACATCATTGCCCATCTTGTGGTAGGCTTATATTTAGGAACCTTGCACCTGTGACTTTGCCATTTTTCAAATCAAGAGACTCATCATTAAAGGAAAAATGTTTTTCCCTTTAGGGAGTTTTACCAAGACTAGGTTAAGTGTGTATGTGTATACTTATACACAAAAGTGTGTTGTATATCTGTATCTCTGTATTTCATTCACTTGTTCTCTTAAAACTAGTAAGACAAAAACACCCCCACACACCTGGAGAATACTTTTTAAAAAAGTATCCATCTCTTTTGCTTTCCTAAATCAATTCTACTTTTCTTTTTCTGCTTCAGAAACAGACCCATCTGGACATTTCTCAAGGGCAGAAGAGCCAGTCACGAAAGCCAAGAACAATGACTTCAGTGTACCAACCAGGAATCTCTACTGTCTCTGCATTTTTCCAAGTACCTTCCAGTCCCAAAGGCACTTCTTCGCTAGTGCAAATCTCTATGAATAAGAAACAGGGCCATCTCTGAATGTCTACTGTCTGTGTCCAAAAAAGATTACTGTTATTTATCGAAATACACTTTCCAAAAACTACTGGTATAAGCAAATGCCACTTCTCAGAACGCTCTAGTTGTGCATAATTTAATAAAACTGACCATGAAGGATAATGTTGTTTATTAAAAATATAGTCAGAGAGAAGGAAGTCAGTGCATTTATGCAATTTTACATACACATTTGTAGTTTGAGGTTCCATTATTCCAACAGTTCATATAAATCACTGTTTCAGATAAAAGGAAAAAAATGCTTTACACAGATCAGTAATTGGTTATAAGTTTGGTAATATGAGTAGGCTTGTAGTAAAAATAAAACCACCTCTTCCATTATTCAAGAATGTCTCCTTTATGCAGAACAAGTCTTCAAGAGTCAAGAACTTACATAAGAATTGTAAATTGAAGTTCTTAGAAAACAGCTGATTCTGTTTACTCTATATATAAACACTGTTTTGTCTGGACTTTTTTTTTTTTTTTTAAGAGGTAATGAACGAAGAATTTTCAGTGATTTGTCACTAGGTTATCCTTTACTGTGTGCCAACTACTGCAGTGTCAAACCTAAGACTCATACAAAACATTTCTCATAGAATTATAAATACAGAGTATGACATTTTGAAACACTCTCATTACAACAGGGAAAACAAAATGGACCAAGAAAAATAAAGCCTATAATAAATTAATTGAAAGGTTATAATTTTTGCTAATGGAGAATGAACAATAGCATTCAGAATCCCCCAAAGGGGATTTGGCTTGTGAATGCACTTTCATGTGTTTCCCCAACAAGTCTCATTTCTTAACCACATTTTCTTCTTGGAATGGAATCTTCTGTTATTTCCTGAGTTCATACTTACTCATAGGAATTGCAAGTATAGCCTCAATGACAAGATGGACCACAAGGAAGACCAAAGCTTACAATTTGCCCTTGATAATCCTTATTGTGGAAAATCAAGAGATGGATGAAATTTCCTGGATGCAGAAGCTGGTGCTTTGTCCCTTGGATTCCTGGCTTTCCTGTACAAAATACTTGAGGGAAGTCACTGCAGACTAGGGGTGAAGTGGTCACATGTAACTGCACCACTCCTTTCCACACAATGTACCGAGTTCAAGAGAACAGCCAGCCCCAGGAAAGAGGAAGTGCTAGCATACTTTGTCACAGGTGGAACAAAGCTCTGACTACAAACACAGGGACCCAGAGCCAGAGCACAGGAAAGAGGAGCCCGCACTCCCAACCTGAGCGGCCATGTTATCTGCTTCTGCTGGGTTGCGCCAAGGCATCTAAAACCCACCCATGTCTGCTCCCAACCGCAATACTTTCACTCTTCTGGGGCGAAGGAGAGAAGATGGCATTGAAGCCCCTCCTCCTTCCTTCTCTCAGTGCAATACTACTTCATATGTTTTGTATAAATCAGATTAGTAACCTTCTAAATAACAACACAAATTCGGTGTGAGCTATGCCTAACACCTGGCTGACTCCACCTCAGCAAGAATGGAAGGACAAAGCTGGGTGTGGTGGCATACACCTGTAATCTCAGCATCGACATGGGTTCAAGACTAGCCTGGTCTATGTAGTGAGTCCTAGGCCACCAGTGTGGGCTACCTAGCATAGCAAGACCCTATCTTTAAAAACAAAACAAACTGAAAGAACAACCAAATCTCAGTCACTACCCAGCTGTCCGTGTTAAAAGCATACTAAGAAATAAGTGCTTGTTGACAGGACCATGACGCAAATAAACGTAAGGCATAACTGGAGTAATAGCAAATGAAGTGTGTGCTTTTCCCCTATGATGCACTATTAAGGCCTCTGCCAAGAGACAGTGCTTTAAAATGGGAAGTATTTTCCTGCCCCAAATTAACCAAAAGTCCTGTGTATTGAAGGAATAAGTTGAAGACTAAAAGTCTCTACACAACTACTGACTCAAACTCTGGAGTTTACACTAGAAACATCTCACATACTCATTAAGATGCTGGAATCAACGAAGCCAAAGCTGCCAGCGCCACAACATGGGTAAAATGCAAACACAGATATTTTAATATGAAACATTGTTTATACAGATGTCAAAATTTTAACAGAACTCTTGAAAAAAATGAGGAACAAAATTCTGTGTTCACACAAGAAACCTTTGTGCTTAGTTTATAAAAGGATAGCAAAACTGAAAACAAATTGGTGTAGTTGTTAATTTCACTTGGGGAGGCTGCTCAGCATCTCTGGCTGTCTGTGGTGGAATGACAGAAACGTCTCGGAGAAAAACTGCTAGGTCGTCAGCCTCTGCAAGGGAGACTCTCTTGCTCCCTCCCTCTTACTGGGGTCATTGCCTTGTCTTAACCTTTGGCAGGGAATGTTTCCACCTAAAGCCCTTTAAGTGTAAAATGACAAAGTAATGGAGATAATACAAGCCACTGTTTCTTTTGAGGGATAGGATGGAGAATGGGGCTTCTATGTCAATTAAGCAGGACTTTGAGAGAGTCAGTAAAATAGATTTCTCAAAGTTCAATTAAAAGTGGCTCATCTCTCATTTTCAAAGAGATGAAGTATGGAAAATTCAAACTTATGAAACGGGCTTAATTTTGAACCTTAGGAAGGAAGGAATCTCCTCTCATTTTCTTTCTACATTTTATATTCTTCAGGTTGCTAAGACAGACTGAACAGTGAAGTCAGCCATGACCTGAGAATCATGGAGACTCACACCACAATATAACTACTCATCTACACAGGTGGACAGTATGTGTATAGCACAGAACTATAAACAAAAAGGTGAAGCAAACTTTATTTATTTCCAGGTAAAAACATTAACCTGATGGATTATTGCAGATCGGAGAAAGCACATAAAACAAATGGACAGCATTGCTTACAGGTGCTTTGATCTGTGTGGGGCCAAAGGCTGACCTGTCTGTCCCAAGTTAGCACTGGGAGAAAGGAACCATCAGAGTGAAATAAAGACCACCGAGAACAAAAACTTAAAACAAGGGAGAATTTTTTTTTTTTTACTCAACCAGGAAATTAAAATTGCCAATTTTTTAAAAACATCACATCAATTTAAAATACTCTGGCCATAGAATAAATACCGGGCAGCCCAAGCCATAGACTTTGTAACCTACATACACAGATGAATGGGCTTTCCCTCCTCCATTACAGAGGCTGTTGCTGCTGGAAACGCCATGTCAACAGTCCTAGTGTGTCACCTGGCAAAAAGCCAGCAATACCCTATGACTATATTTAAGCTATAAGAAAAGTCTACCTCATTACAAAGGCTGAATTATATTGACAATATATTTCAATTTAATGAATTTTAAATTATATCTTAATTTGAGACAACATAGGACAAAAACAGCCCATGGCCAATCAAAATGTTAACTGTGAATGTTGTATACAAAAAAAAAACTGTGGGAACTGCAGACAAAAATGAGTCAGGGGGAGAAAATCAGAGGGAAGTGAAAAGCACACAGAGCCCATCTACTAAACTCTAGTTGTCAAATACAGGTGAGCTTCAATTTCTGTACTTATGTACAAGAGTTATCTTTGGAGGAAAACAAAACTGCAGACTTAGCTAGATGGATACACACAGCCCAGAATTAAACTGCACAGCGACATTTATTGTTCCAGCCTGGAAAAACATCCCTTTTTCAAATTTCACACGGCAAAGCAAGTTAAAAACTTCACTCATCAAATAAATGATAATTTAAACAAGAACTTGCTAAAGAAACCTCATTACAACAATGTTTTAGGGCCTGATCACTTTAAGTCCATGGGGCCGTTAATGAATATCAACCAAGTGTCTCTTTTATAATCTGCAAGCCGTTTTTCCTACAACAAGAAGGCGTAACATGTTTCCTCGACTCAGGTGATACACTTAGAGAAGAAATCATGATTTTTTTCTTTTGCTGTAACAGGCAGACACTGATTTCTTGTTGTAATCAGGAAAGATGGAACGACTGTTGCCCTTCTCTTGCTGCTATCAACAGTTTGTCACGCATGATCTCAAGGCTTGAGTAGTCCGGCAACTTAAGATAGTTCACACAAGTCATTACAGAGGGTAAGAAGTCATCTGGGTTTTCTGTTGATTCAAATGTCTTCCGTACAATTGTCAAAGGTGGGTTCAGACTCCGGAATCCTGAGAGAGTAAGAAGATAGATAAGGAACTTGTTAAGTGTTTTTTAAATGCTTCTATTATTAGAAAATATTGGAGCTGGGTATGGTGGTGCACACCTGTAATCTCAGCACTTGGAAGGTGGAGGCAGGGGGATTACAAGTTCAAGGCCAGCCTTGGCTACACAGTGAGACCCTGCAGGGCTGGGGAGATAGCTCAATGATAGAAAACTTGCCTAACTTGTGCAAGGATCTGGGTTTGATCCCCAGCACTAAAGGAAAAAAAAAAAAAAAAAGAAAGAAAGAAAGAAAGAAAGAAAGAAAGAAAAGGTCTGCTGTACAGTATTACCACACACACACTCGGTGTTCTTGCATGCCAACTACACTTTCAATACACACTCAGTGTGTAGAACCTGCTTTTAAATCAAGAAATCACTGTATAACAGGGGCAAGAGTTTGATTTTTAAGCACTCAATTTAACTATTCTTAGAACCCACTCTAAGTCAACTAAGAGTATATAATGTACACCCTACAATTTTATCTAAGAATCTCTACTTCTGCATTAGCAATTCTACTTCAATATGTCTAAGATAATTTCTATGAGTTTTCTTGTCAGTAGTCTCTTAACATACTGCTAAACAAATTGAAAGCTTAGATACACTATGACATTGAAATAACTAAGAGGCATTGTCAGTCAAATAAAAAAAAACTCCCACACTGGCACTGAAGATTCACACACAGAGCCATAGACAGAACAAATGTTAAGCATCAACTTACCTCCAACAGGTAACCGTGGGCTACCAGTCACAAACTGGAGAAATAATCTCTGCTGCTCATTATCAAAACTACTGAGAATCTCAAACAAGAACTTCACAGCTCGACTACAAAAAAAAAAAAGGAAAAATTTCAGTGCGTTAAAATTCAGTCTTACATCAAATCTCTGACTTGCAACCCATGATAATTACATTATCACTTTTAAACATGGTTACATGGTTACCTTTTACAATACACTGAAATCAAGCTTCTGTTTTATTATGGCTGAAATCCAATAATCACTTCAATAAATTAAGTCTGGATCTAGTATTGTACACTTATTTCTGCTTTATTATAGATAGTAATCTCTACAAGTCCTAGCACTCTGATATCTGATCCTGCCTGATCTCTGGAACTAAGCAGGGTCAGCCTGGTTAGTCCTTGGATGGGAGACTGCCTGGGAATACCAGGTACTGCAGGCTAGGGAGAAGGACCAGGCATCCACTGATGAAACAGTCTGCCACTGAAAACCCTATGTATAGCAGAGAAGCACTGATATAGTCTGCAGAGGGTTTTGTTCTGTTGTACACAGAGTTGTTATGAGTTAGATCTGACTCGATGGCACCTAACAACACCAATACATAGTAATGGGTACTGGGATTAAATCTATATTCTGCCACCCCCTTCATATTTTCTCAGAAATACTTGAAAAAGAAGCCACTGGGTCTTAAACTGTAGTTTAAGAGAAATAAAGCCAAAAATCAGTAACTTTAAAAATAATCCTTACAAATTTTTGCTGTTTGTACATTTACTCACACACACTCTCCAAATTCTTGACTGTCAATTGACAAGCTGGCAGAGCCAGTGCTCACCTGTCATGAGTATAGCCATGATCAGGCCTGCAGCACTCCATCAGTGTCTTTGCATCCCAAGTGTCTGCTTTACTGCCACACAGGAGTTGATCCAGCTTTGAGTTGAAGTAAGGGTACAGAATTACTAAAGAAACATCTGCACACCTGAGTGAAAATAAAGGTCTACGTGTACCAAATAAGAGTAACACTTTCAGTATCAAACATGCTAGGGCCCCTTTAAAGAATATGTTCTCCTTAGTATACTCATATAGCCTGCTTCCTTTTCAGGTGCACATTAACATGTACTCTGCACATTTGCTGGGAGTGGGTTCAAGAGAAGCCCTTAGATGCAAAAAAAACCCCACAAGGGTCAGAATATAGTGCTGGAAATGAGCTCCCCAGGCTGGATGACATTCAAGAAATAACTGGGGAAGAGCTGCCACCTCAAAGTAGACTCTACCTTAATGATGGGAATGGAATAAAGGCCGTGGGACCTCCTTTTGTTGATGTGGCATGACTCAAAATGAGAAGAAACATAGTGGCTGCAACAATGGGCTCCAACATTAGAAAAGATCATGTGCATGTTTACAGTGTCTGGTAGTATTTTGCTCCGTTGTACACAGGGCTGCTGTGAGTTGGACCTGACTCGACAGCACTTAAACCATGTGTCACTCAGTATGAGGTACCTTACCTATCTTCACCACACTATTCAATTTTCACTACACTATTCCAATAGGTATTATCCCAATTTTGCAAATGAAACCGTCATATCAGATACAGTAACTTGGATATGGTCATGCAGCTAAGCGATGAGGACCAGGATTCAATTCCAAGGGGCATACTTGCTGCTTTCAATTCCAGGTAACATGCAGTGCCTACAAGTACCAGGCACAACACAGGCTTGAACCAGCAGCAAATCAAAGTGTACACAAAAACAATACATGAGACAGATTCAGCAAGTAATTAATACTCTAAAACTAGCACTAAAGAAAAAGTTCTGTATTAGAAAAACAACACAGTCTTGGGCCTTTCTATGACATCTTGCTACCAGTGAATTGCTTTTTGAGATTAAAATACTCAAAAAAAGATGAGTCAACACACTCAAAGACAGAGGAAATCATGCACATAAATCTACTTACACCATTTTTAGAGGCACTCTCTGTGTTTGAACAATTAATTTGGAAAACTTCCTTAAAATTTTAAGGACCAACTAGATCATGAACAATGTTTCATTTAATCTAAGAAGTTTAGTTATAAAAAGTAAAAAACAGCTAGGTGTAGTGGTGCATGCCTGTCATCCCAGCAATTTAGGGAGCAGAGGCAGGAGGAACAAGTTTGAAGTACCTTAGTAAGATCCTGACTTGAGATAAAAAAACGGGGCTGGAAAGTAGGTGCAAGGCCCTGGGTTCAATTCCCCAGTATCACCAAAAGGGGAGCAGAGAAGAGGAGGAGGATGAGAAAGAGGAGAAAGAGGAAGAGGGGGAAGAGGAAGAACAGAATGAACCTCTTCAGTGTCACTTGATTGGAAGGGACCTATGGCTATCCCTGCTGTCACGACAGCCCATAACATGCAAAGAATGCTACACTCACAAGTCCTACTCTTCACTGGACAGCATCAAAAGTATGATTTGACAAAGATGCTGCTATGCTTTACTCTACCAGACATGGACGCTATATTCGTCTCCATGTGACACCTACTTAATATTGTTGCTTGCTTACCAAATTGCCTTGTTTTTCCCAAAATTCCACCCCTTGCTCCCAAAAACCCATGGAGGTTTAGATTTTGAAACAATGAAAAAACAATTTTTAAATTTTGAAACGAGGTCTTTGACTAGATAGCATAAAGGTATTCCATGAAAATAACTGCAGGTAGAGAACCAGAAATGATCATTTGTTTTAGATATAAACTACTCACTTCCTCTGGGTAGAAGTACTGAAGATGACTGAGTGGGAAAACGGATTCAAATCCATCTCTGAACGAATCAAATTGCCTAGAAACACCTTCATTTAGTGCCCAGAATATAACCAGCTGCAAAAAGAAAAGTATTTTTAAAATTACAGCAAGATTTCAAATGTTTTTACTAAATATGTGGCAAAAGGCAATAAAACATTATTCTGGACTACTTTAAAAAAAAATGAACAGGTTATTAAACTACCTCCTAGAAAATGCATGATTAAAAGGTCAGTCAGGTCAACTTCTAATGCAGGGCCTGGTGTCAATAAGAAAATGCAAAAACTACCATATGCATTTACATTTGTTGTTGTTGTTAGGTGCCGTTGAGTCGGTGTCTGACTCATAGAGACCCTCATAGGGTTTTCAATGGCTGTTTCGGGATTGCCTTGGGAGTGGGTTGCCAGGCCCTTCTCCCATTTTTGTGGTGCTGGGAATTCAACTCGGGACCTCAGAGACTGCAGCACAGCGCTCTACCAACTGAGCTAAATCCCAGCCCACATTTACATTTAGTGTGTTTTAAAAATTCATTTATGTAAAACCCTCCAGTATAAAGTCAGACTGCCTTCTCAGGTAAGAAGAAAAGGACTTTCAAAGAGGAGAAAATATTGACAATTAAAGAAAGTGCTTCAAGATTCACAATTATCAACTGTTAACAGTTTTTAATGTGGAATGTTTAGTTCTAAGTACTGTGAAGTTCTGAGAACCCAACCTTTTTGCAGTATGTGTCTCCTCTTATAAATAGGCAAAGCCTGGACATGTGAAACTGAAGTGTAATAGAAAGCAACTCTTAACTGGTCCAACAATATCTAGTCATCATTGGCCTTGGCTAATCTACTGGGTACAGAAACAGAACATATTCAGATAAAAATGAAAAGATTAATGTTTTATTGATAAAAAGTATTATTATAAATTATTTTTTGAAAAACAGTGAATGTGGATGATAACTCATTTTCTGATAAGCTGGAAAAGTAGCTTTCATAAAGTCAGTACAAGAAACAGCATGGGAAGACAGTCCCACTAAATATTAAAAGGAATTACTTGTGAATCACAAAACTACCAGGTTAACAGGGTATCCAATATTAATTAGTCTATCTTCCTTTTCTTTCCCCGCCCCTCTCTCTCTAAAGCTGATAAGGAAACTAGATTTAAAGTTTTTCAGAGGCTCTATCTAAAGTCTCAGAGTAATTTAGAAGAAAAGTGAGGTCCAGATACAGGTAGATATTCTGACTTGAATCCAATGCTCTTTCCACTCAATGTCAGGAATAAACCGAAATAAACTTTTTAAACACTGATAATACTTACATAGGTTGTCATTTAAAATATGATTCGCATTCAACATAAAAATTATTTTAATCAATTTATCAAATATAGCAAGGACCCTAAATTACTCATTTGACAGGCATACCGAACACATAAGTACATGCATGTGTGTAGGTTTCTGTGTTATAGAGGCAATCCTGGCAAGTCAGCTGGCTTAAAAGGCAGAAACAACAACAACAAAAAGGCAGAAATGCAGTTCACTGAGAACTGATGGCTCCTTTTCACTAACTTTTTCTTAAAGTAGTAAAATGCAGTGTCATTATGTTGTATTCAAGTTTGAGTATAAGGTTATACAAATCATCAATAAATATCTAATGCGTTCTCTAAAAAGCAAACAGAAGCTAAGGGCTTCGTGCATGGTCTCAGGGACAGGGAAGGTCTCAAGCCAAGTTCTGTATAGGTAGAAGCTAATTGAGCCCACCTGAGTTTCATGGAACCAGTTCTCTTCCCACTCCCCGTCAGAGGAGAGTAATGTATTGCCAAGTCTTAGCGCTCCCCCACAGCCAGCTGGCTTCACCCCGAAAAGACCGGAGATTACGTACTCTTAGATACTCCTCTAAATTGTGGATAGTGACCGGTATATCCTTCCCGCCTTTCTTCAGTTCAATGTTGGGAAACCCTGGCAGTGTAAAATCCAATCCTAGATCTTCAACTGAGCAGCCATTCATAGTAAGGGTTTCTAATGCATATTGTAGACTCTCTTTGGTCTTAAATTAAAAAAAAAAAAAAATAGTAAGAGGGAATTGTCAAGAACAAGAATTCACTCACAGTTGTATTTTTGCATTTATGAAAATAAAAGGTGGGCTGGGCATGGCGATGCACGCCTGTAATCCCAGTGACTGGGGAGGCAGAGGCAGGAGGATCGCATGTTCGAGACCAGAGGTAGTCTGCATAATTTAGCAAGACCCTGTCTCAAGAAAGTAAAAAATGGGCGGAACATGCAGCTTAGTGGTCCAGCACTTGCAAAGCATGCAAGTGCGAAGCCCTGGGTTCAACCCCAGTACTGCCATAAATAAATAAGTAAATAAATAAATAATAATCCTAGTAAAAATGATAGGTTCCTTTAACACCTGGCTTGCATTCATTCATTCATTCATTCATTCACTGTCATATTCTATGTATGAACAAGTCACTGTGATTGCAAAAGAACTCATCTTCAATGCCTCAGAATCCAATTACTGCTGTGTGAGGAAAAAAAGATCCTTGGAGCGCCTCTCACACTGAGAAACTGGTGTTCTCTCTAAGCATAATCAAATCAAATTCCATAGGAAGTCCACAATAGTTTAAAGGGTTGGTCTAAAGACTGTGGATCCTAGAACCAGGCAAACTTTTCATAAATTATAGGCCAATCTTGATGAGGATCCCAAGTTTGAGGCCAGAAGAAGCCTGAATAACTTAGAGAGACCCTATCTCAAGATAAAAAGTAAAAAGACAGGGAGTGGAGGGGCTGAGGGTACATCTCAGTGATAGAGCACTTACAAAGTATGTGCAAGGCCCTGGGTTCAACTGTCCAGTATTACACACAAAAAAAATAAAATACTCATATAAAATAACTGGGTCAAACACTAGTCAGTTAATAAAGCCTCATCATTCTAAAATAAAGAACTAATCCCCTGGATCATCTCTTCTAGACCTACCTGGGATTTATCTTGTTCCAGTCTTTTCTTCTGCCTGACAATGTCTTCTAGATGATAAACCGATCTGGCTACAACAGGATCAATGTCAAATAAATCATGTGATGTCAGTGAAGTTTCTTGCCGTAGCATCCACTTATAAAAGGGTAAGCCAAGGGGAAGATCCACCTGAAAGGGAATGTGCAAAATACTTTAACTGTCACACTGAGCTTCTAGAATTACCTCTGATCTCTAACAGTTTAAGAGGTCATTTTAAAAGGTCAAATAATTCCCAAGAAAAATAATTTAGAAACTGTTTCTCCCATTACATGAAACTGATTGCCTCAATGTGGGGCCCTGATTAGGGTGAAAAGTTGAGAATACTAAGAATTCTATTCAAAGATTAACACAAAAAAAGAACTTTTCAATGGTGGACATATATTTTCCTTAATACTTTTTACATGAAGGCCTCTGGAACACTAAAAAGTGCTTAGAGGAATTTTACTCTATTTTGAACCAAGTAAACTTGATTCCATTGCAGTATATACTGCTGAAGCAAGAGAAGTTAAAATGAAGAACCTATATTTAAGACAGAAAAATTAAATAAGTAGAACTTCCAAAATAATTGATAGACTTTCTCTCTTCAGTTAAAGTGAAAATATAAACTTGTGAATTTGATATCAGATGAAAATGTCCTATGAATACTGATAAAGTATCTCAGAATTTGTGAGAAAAGGAAATAAAGAAAAGTCCAGAAATATTCAAACCTCCGTGCATACTGATTATTTGGGTTATTTTCACAAGACCACTCTAATGACAACTCAATGAAGTTCAGCTACATGCTCATGGCTTTCCTACTGAATTAAAAAGGTAATGTCAAATACTTTTGGAAGTGTAATTGATGCTCTTACTGTTGTCTGATTCTGTGATCCCTGGTTACTCAAGGGTGGCCCACAGACTGTAGCGGAGCATCCCCTAGGAGATACTCTGAATATTTAGAGTCTTGGGCAGTTAGCCTCACCTGTCTTACTGAATTAGAACTGGCATTCTTAGCAAAATATTCAAGAAGTCATACGCACCTTAAAGACTAAGAAGCAACGCTCTAAAATACAGCATTGAGTGCAGGGGACTGAGGTACTTTCACAGAACACTGTACACCAAAATTGTAGAAAAGCAAATAATCCTAAACTTACCAATCTGAAATCCATGATAGCCTTAGCCATTAATTTTCCTAAGAAGCGAAACTTCATCTTAACCTTTGCGATATGAGCTGGCTTAGCTGTCCTACCAAAAGGAAGCGCAAACAGGCCCTGGAGGTTTTGAATATACTTGGTCCCTTCTTGGCTTCCTGTAAAATGAGCAATTCACCAAACTTCAGATGATATTTCCAAAAACAAAACAAAACAAAACAAAACCTGGTAACTAAGAACATTTAAGAAAATCGGTACTCTCAAAATTGGACAAAAGACCTCTAGAGCCAGACCTCTAGTGTTGAAGGCCTTCCCTATTTGATAAACAAGAAAAAAAGAGGCTAAAAGAAATTAAGGACAGAGAACATAGTCCTCCAACAGAAATTACCTACATTTAATGAATTGTACTGTAAGGGTCCATTACCGGATCTGAATAGCACAGTAATTGACTCACAGATTAAAATTACCTTTTGGATTGCTAAGAGTTACTTCTTCACCTCTCCAGAGACCCAAGTCAGCTCTCTGTAGTTCCTGA
Organism: Pedetes capensis; assembly: GCA_007922755.1. Classification (NCBI taxonomy): domain Eukaryota; kingdom Metazoa; phylum Chordata; class Mammalia; order Rodentia; family Pedetidae; genus Pedetes; species Pedetes capensis. The sequence continues at coordinate 87,100 of VMDO01000816.1, forward strand.
GAAACAAGTGCATAAAACTCCAGTGTAGGTCCAAGACCAGTACCAACCTACAAAAATAAAAGTGGAATGATTTCAAATTTTAGAAGCTGTGGTGCTTTTTTACCACTAGCCTCTTGGCAATATGAATAGTAACAGCAGTGTTTACCAAAAAGCAGAAAAGATTATTTTCCAAAACTTCCTATTAGACATTCCTTCAGTCTTGGTTGGGCACCTGGAGAAAGAACCAACAATCCTGTAACTTTTTCTTCTCCCTCCAGTGCACAACATTTTATCTGTAGGTCTCAAGCTTATATACTAACGAAGTACTGGTGTGGTTATGTATCTTTCCTTTAAGCATCAGCATGCCATTGTCTATATATGGATCTCTTTCCCCTTTTTCTCTTTGGGGAACTGTGAACCTCAAACCAACTCAAATGTCACCTTCTCTGGATAGGTTTTCCTATCTTTCACCAGTTAGCTTGTTCCCTGTTTTATAAAGGACTTATATTTCAGCTACTTAAGTGTTTACTACATTTCTTTACCACAATTTCTTTACATGCTTGCAATATTATACAAGAGGGTATCTGTATAGTGCCAGACATGTAGAAGCCATTTAAGTTTGATGAATGTAATATAAATTAAAGAAGGTCTGAATCCATGCCAGCACCCACAGGGCTAACTCAGCCTCACACAGGACACCAAGGCTTCTTCTGCCCCAGGGTGTACTGGAATCCCAAGAGATTTAACACCATGTGCACACAGGAGTGTGTGGGTGGGCGGTACATTCTGAAGTCATCTGTTACATGTAGTTTAAAGCCTAGGCATGTCTGTTTTAAAACATGCTCCAAAGGTGACTGTGCAGCCTTAACAGAACCACTACTCCATGACATGCATGTCATGAACACACCTGGGACAATGTGCACAGCCTATCACTTTTTAGTGTTCTAGTAGGATCCCACCAGCTTAGACCATAAATGAAGACAGGCAAAGAGATTTATTTTATCATTATTACAGTTAATTTTTTAAATGACCCCCATGAGCTTAAAAAAATTAGATGTAGTCGACCAAATGCTTAACTCTGACTTTCAAAACAGTGATGGGTTTGGACCTGGTGACATTTTCTTGACTAGCTTCCATCCCTTTGTTAGAATTCCACATCAGTAAATGACACCACTGTTCACCACACAAGGAGTGCCCCCACCAAAACCCTGAAGCTATCTTTGGCTCCTGTCTTGCTCTCCACATTCCAAACCATCAGTAAACACTATTAGCTCTGTCTTCAAAACACATTCTTTTTTATTATTATTTTTAAAATTTTGATAAATGACCAAAATACATTCTAAATGGACAACTCCCTTTCCCCAGCTCCCATCCTCTCTTATCTGGTCTACTGCTCCAGCCTGCTGAGTGGTCTCTGCACCAGCATTTAACATCCTACATCCTGTTCTCACAGTCCCAAGAGGAGCCCTTAGAAGGGCTTTCCCATCTCACTCAAAGCAAAGTGCAAGTTCTTACCACGGTTTGCCATCCTCAGTGATCCCTCCTCCTTCCTCACATCTCTTGATTCCTACAATTCTTGTCCTTGCTCACTATGTTCTAGACACCTTCATTTTCCAACAGTCCAGGTAGGCTACCTCTGCTCTTCTGTTAGAGCTATTTTTCTCCCAAACAGCAACGACTTGCCCCTACTCAAATGTCACCTTAGGCCACCCGTCTCCCTTGCCACCATGCTCTACTCTTATTTTGCTTTACTTTTCTTGACCATGTGATCTAACATATGTAGGTTTTCCCAAAGCTGTGTCAGACTCCTCAAACTACAAGAAAAACTCCATAATGGTTAGAGACCTTAAATATTCTGTTCTCAACTGAATCGCAGGCAGTGGAATAGGAGAGTGAAGAGGAAAGATCTGCAGTAACGCCTGGAATCCACCAGATGGTGCTTAAAAGCTACTTAATTCTCTCCCTTTGACATAAAATTATTCTAGAATAAGTCACAGATCAAATCAGTCTGTTTCCTTTATCCAAATATTGTTATTTCTAAGCACAAAACAGATGTCACTTAAGATATGAAATACTGCAAGTATAATTTGCAAGCACTTTTTCTATGGGTTGTCATGGGAGGTAGAAGGCCCAGGCTATAATCATTCTGCAAATTTCATCAGGGGCCACCAGCATCCCTGAAGATCAAGCTGACTTTTCCAGGGACTTTCCTTCTATCCAGCTACTCCACTAAAAAGGTAGCTACTTTGTTTGGTTTTACTTCATTTCTATTCTTAAAAGAAGGAAAAGCCATAGAACTTGAGAGACAAAACAACAGAATAATTTGGCAACTCGGCCTAAGACAGTCTTTCCCTGGAAGCTATTAGCACTTACATACTAGGGGGCTTTCTATACGACAGGCAATGTTCTTAGTATTTTACATATTTTAGTTTGTTAACCATGTTAGCAATATGAAGGGGTACATTTATCATGGTCATGGATGAGATGAGGACAGTGCTACATTTAGTGCGTTTGCCCAACTTTACACAGGCAGTAAGAACACCAACTTCCACACCCCATGCTCCATCCTTTCACTGTCCCAAAGAAGCTGGGTTGTCTGTGGCCTCAATGCCAAGGGCTGGGCTGACTTTCTAAACCCAGTGATTAGAATATTTGGTCCCTTGTTTGCCAATCTTTCCAGTGCAAGATGGAACGAATTCTGAATTGAAGTATTTCATCAAGATTCCTCTAGAGCTCATCAGAAATTCTTCATACAGGCCACTGGCTGACTTATACAACTGAATCTGATTCATAATCCAAAGCCTTATGCATCTATAAAGCCAGTGCCAATGAAGCTGGATCCTGGAATCTTCTCCAGAGTCAACAGGTAAGACCCCTTAAAGAAGATCAGGAAATTCTGATTTCTCCATTAGCTGTTCAATTCTGGCCCTTAGAAGGGGGAGTATGAAGACATTCTGAGCTTGTTTAGGTTTCATTTACAATGGAATTTGAACAAAACCATGAAGTATGAGAGAGGAAAAGATATTCCCGGAAAGAGAAAAACATGCAGAAGTAAAAATGTTGAGAGCATGTTTAAATGAAGGAGGCATACCTAGAGGGTTAGAGCAAAGTTCTTACAATCTTACAAAGGAAGAACCAGAATATGAAAACATGTGAGGACTATATCTTCTGAGCTAGAGTAACAAGAAGGGTGATTCAAAACAAAAATCCAAATTTCTTATTCCAGTAGTCAAGGGCATCCACTGCATGTGACCTCCTCTTGTCCATCCCCCCTTGCTCCCAACACTTCAAGAGCAATACTGACTTATATCACTCATCGCCAAGCTAGACCCTTTGCTTAAGTCCTGCTGAAGGATGATCAGTCAACTCCCCCTATTAAGGTCTAAGTCAAAAGCTCACTTCAGATAACTGAGAGATAGGACTCCTTGTCTGAGAGTCTCATTCACTATACTCACCTGCCACACCCTTTTGTACCTTTGTCCTGTGTCTCTCCATGGACACTGTAAGGTTTACTTGAGAGTAGGAATTCTGTCATTTTCAGGATCACTACCACACAGAACTCTTCTCAGTACATTTCAACTTTATTTTTTAACTTAAGAATATCCAAGTCACTAAAATTAACTTCTCAGAAGTTTTACTAAAGGGAGACCATTGGTGGGGAAGGAGGGATTGGAGGAGTGGGGTCATCAGTGAGTAAGGTTAAACGTGATATGTAAAATGAAGTGCATGTATGGAGATGTCATAATGAGACCTATTAGGTTGTACATTAAAATGACCACGAGAATTTTTTAACAAGTCTTATTAAGGAGAAAATGCTTAAGAAAATTAATGAACAATCAAAGTCATGAATAAGATGACTTGGATAACTACAAAGAATACTGTTAAATCTATAGAATACTTACTGTGACCCATCTACTGCTCTAAGTCTTCACAAATATGAACTTAACCACAACCTCGAGGTTGTACTATTATTACCCATATTTTACCCATACTTTGCACGTAAGACAGAGGGGGAGAGCAGTTTACTATTATAAATAAATAACTAGTACAGTGGAAAGTTTGTAAATTTTAAGTGCACGATGTTTGGAAGTTGAAATTTTTAAGCTTTGTCTTTATACTTTCAAAATAAAATGTACAGAAAAATCATTATTCCAATCTTTTGCTGTACTGACCTACCTGTTGAAAAACATCTCAAAAGTATAAGAATGCCAAGAAAGGAAGAAGGATCATCTACAACAAGCCACAGTACCAGCTCACTGCCGGCTTTTGTAATGTCTGCAACCTAAGAATGACTCTTACATTTTTAAATAGTTGGAAAAAAATCTTAAATAGTATTTCACAGTGTCTGAGAATGACATGAACTTCAAATTTCAGTAACCACAAGTTTTATTGGAACACAGCCATGCTCATTTACTCATCTGCCAGTAGCTGTGATGGAGGCCATGTGACCCATTAAGCTTGAAATATTTAATATCTAGTCCTTTGGCAGAAAAGTGTCTCCAGCCCTGAGTCCACAATGATCTATTGATAAAATTATTAAAACTAATAATTAAGAGCTGGGCGCGGTGGCACATGCCTGTAATCCCAGTGGCTTGGAAGGCGGAGGCAGAAGGATCACAAGCTCAAGACCACTCGAGGCAATCTGCGAAACTTAGCGAGACCCTATCTCAAAAAGTCAAAAAATGGGCTAGGGGTACAGTTCAGTGGTCTAGCACTTGCAGAGCATGCAAGCACAAGGCCCTGGGTTCAACCCCCAGCACCCCCCCCAAAAAAACCCTAATAATTAAGTTTATGATTATCATAAAAAACAAGGTCATTATATAAAACTCAACTGTATTACCATAAATAAGCAGTAAACTGAAAATTGAAATGGAAGAACAGTACTACTTTTAATACCAAAGAAAAAGTAAATATTTAAGGAGAACAAAATATGTTCAAGAAAGAATTGTTGACTCAAATTATGAAGCAATACTTAGAAAAAGACTTAAATAAGTGGAGAGCTACACCATGTTCTTGGATTGGAAGATGGAATACATGGCAATTCTCTCCAAAGTGAGCAAAATTCAACAAAATGACATTCAAAATCCTCTCAATCTTTGGGTAGATGATAGGCTGATTCTAAAAACATGGAAATATTTGAGAATAACCAAAGCAAACCTGGAAAAGAAAAAGTTATAGGACTACCATTATCCAATTAAGATTTACTATAAAGCTACAGTATTCAAGACGTTATAGGAAACAAAACCTATAACTCAATGGTAAAACAAAACAAAACCCCAATGAAAAATTGGGAAGAATTCTGGAGGATTTCTCCAAAGAAGATACGTTAAGTGGACAATATGCATGCAAACATCATCATTGTCATTATCCACAAGGGAAAGGCAAACGAGAATCTCAGAGGTACCACTAAAAATTCACTTCAAGAACTAAAAAGACCAATAACGTGAGTAAGCATGTGAAACAAGTGGAACTCATACAAACATATCATCGGTGAGAATGTAGACTGTGACATACATATTGGGAAATTTGGTTTTGTTTTTGCTTTTCCCTTTTCCTTTTTGTGGTACTACAGGGTTTGAACCAAGGGCCTCAAACATGCTTTGTAAGTTCTTTACCACTGAGCTGCACCAGTAGGCCATTTTTTACTTTGAGTTAGGGTCTCAGTTACACTGGTTACCTCTGGCCTCAGAACTTGCAATCCTCCTGCCTCAGTCTCCCAAGTCACTGGGATTACATATGGGGGGATTACATATGTGTGCTACTGTGCCCAGCCTGAAGTTTGTTATTTCTTATAAAATGAAAATATATCAGAGATGGGGGTGTAACTCAGAGGTAGATCATTTGCCTACCATGTGCAAGGAAGGCCCTGGGTTTAATTCCTAGCACCACAAACTAAAACAAACAAACAAACAAAAAAACCCTCACACCTTAACAAATGTCTTAGCAATTTAATTCTGAGGTATGTACCCAATAGAAGTAAAAACATCTATCCGAAGAGATGAGCACAAATGATCACAGTAGCATTACTCAAATTATTCAATATGGAAAGGGAGCATCCACAGGATGGGCTGAGCTCAACAGAAGGAAATACAGTGATACCTGCAAGCAACCTGGATGGACCTCACAAGCATTAAGCTAAGTAAAACAAGAGTGACACAAATGGTTACACTATTGCAAGACTGCATTTATTGTGAGAAAGGAAAAACTGTAAGATCGGAAAATAGATCAATACAACTTTTCATAGTGAGTAATTCCTCATTTTGATCTGGTGGTGGATACAAACTATATATCTGTCAAGCCTTAGAACTGTACATTTGTAAAGTTAATTACTACATCTCAGTAAATGTAGTGTCATTTTTAAAAAGTGGAAAAAAAAAAAAAAGTTTAAAAGTCCAAGCCAGGCGCTGTGGCTCATGCCTATAATCCCAGAGACTTGGGAGGCTGATGCAGGAGAATTGTGAACTCTAGGCCAGAGGCAGCCTGCATATCTTGGCAGAACACTGTCTAAAAATAAAAAGTAAAAAAGGAGCAGTGGTAGAGTACCTGCTTAGCATGTATAAGGCCCTGGGGTTCAATCCCTAGTACTGAGGTGGGGAGGAGAAAGAAGCAGTTCAAGCATTTCTAAAGCTATTAACTACTTAAAATATCCTTTCATTTTATGAATGTAAACATCACAAAAAGGTGCTCTTATTCCTTAGAAAAACCTTATTTCTTATGTTACAGCTGAACCTTGGAAAAAATGGAGAATTTAGAACCATTCAAGACAAAATAGACCAAATCTTACCTTTTAAATAAATTTCCCAATTGCTTTTCAGGATTTAAAAAAACCCAAACAACAACACAAGTCAGGTGAAACACTACCACTGGACTCATAATCTCACCTCATTTTCATACTGGATTTCTAACATGGCCCGGGAGCTGCCAAGGTCCTGCATCACAGATTCGGCTTGTTTTAGCAGCTCCTCTCTGTTCACAGTACGCTACAAACAAAGCACAGATATGAGGAAATTAAAAGGCATAGTAAATAAAGGATAATCAACAAGTGGCATTTCATGAAGTGCAAAACAACTGTTAAAAACTTATTTCTGTAAGTTGATAAAAGTGTAACCAAAAATGATCTAACAGTTGCATAATGGAAAAAGTCAATGCTGTATTACTCCATATCCCACCAACATTTACCAATGAAGGGAGGGGGGAAAAAACATCATTTCTTTATAAGTTTCTTCAGAAAGCCTGTAGCCATACCACCGTGGCGTCCAATCCCGTCAGATCTTAGAAGCTAATCGGGGTCAGGCCTAGTTAGTATTTGGATGGGAGACCACCTGGAAACACCAGGTGCTGTAGACTTCGGACAAGGACCCATAACCCACTCCCAAAACAACAGCTAGCCATTGAAAACACTATGAATAGCAGAGAAGCACCGATAGTAATGTTTTGCCTGTTGTATGTAGTGTTGTTATGAGTTGGACACCGACTCGATGGCACCTAACAACATACATCAGAAAAGGTTAAGAAACAGCTGCATTGCCACAAGCATCAACAGTGCACTGGCACACATGAAGGAAAGCCAGATGCAAGTATAATTATCAATTTACTATGAACTCATGGCAAGTTCAGAAAATCTGAAGTTGGAGAAGAAAAGGTCTCTGTAACTTTGCTAAGCATCAATGTAATCCAGGGCTGCAGCTGCATAAAATCTCACCGGGCATATTTATATTTAGACGATGAAGCAACAGATGTGGAGACGGCAGACGAGACAGGTGAGCTGGAAACCTGGCTCTGACCTGCCAAGATCTGACAAGCACTACAAAGATGCCTCCTAATTTGATTCATGAGGATGATAAAGGCAGAGTTTCAAATCTGTAAAAAACTGCCAAGTACAGTATGTTGAAATTTAGAGGATTCAGGATCAGGTTTAAATCTTATGTGTAGATAACAGGGCTTCAAACTGAATCCAAACTCTAAGCCTGTTCCAGTTCAAGCATTTAAAAAATTTTTATGAACTTGAACCTGAACCCAGTGAAAAATTAGGTTTCTACTCAACTTTTTATTTATTTTGGTATCATTAGCTACTTAAAAATTGGGGGGGAAAAAAGTAAAAAAAAAATTTTATTTGTCTATGTACAAATAGGATTAAAGTTTTAAACCTGAACCCAAATCAAATCTAATCCCTCTAAATTTTAACATGTTGAACTAGCTCTCAAAGCTGAACCCAAGTTTTCATGGGTTTAAAGCCCTGGATAAAGGTATTGCCATATCTAAACTACTGCAACTGCTGTTTATGGAATTCTCATGAGACAAATGATTTTTAAGTATGGTAATTTTGTTTTTACTTCTCATCAAGAATCCCCCTCTTCTGTTTTTGTAATTACTAATGGCACTTATGAGACTTAGGAGATAAAAACTTTTGGAAAAGAGATATAAATCATCCTCAAAAAGAGGGAGCTGAACAGAAGAGTCATGAGCACAAGACACCATAAGTAAGAGGTGTAGGACTGGATTCACATGGTTTGGAGTACTGTGGTTCACAGCTGCAACTGTGGATCCAAGATTAGATGCAAGAGATGAAGTCAGCAACACTGGAGCTGACTGGCACAGATACCCAAAATATATTTAGGATTTTGTTTCAGTCTCTTCTAAATGAAATGATTTGTTAAAGGAGTAAATGGATCTGATTAAATCCAACCATTGCATAAAGGGTCAGCTTTAAAAGGGAGACTATAGTTTGAGTTTCTGATTTAGGAAGAAAAAGTCTCAGAAGATTCTTTTTGGTGCAAGAGTTATAGTAACTAAAAGGGAAAAAAAAGAATCATAGAAATTACTTAAGAAACTAGAATGCGGGGAACTCTTTTGCTGGAGGATAAAGAATCAGAGTTGGTTCAGTTCTAAGATACTGATAGGAAAATATGTTAACAGAGGTTGTCAAAAAAGATACAGTGATGATTATAGCTAAGCTCCCCCACAGGTCTGTCAGCTTGTTGTGCCTTGGGGGGTTTGCCTGTTGCTGTGATGCTGAAAGCTATGCCACTGGTATTTCAGATACCAGTGGGGTCACCCATGGTGGACAGGTTTTAAATGAGCTTCCAGACAAAGACAGAATAGGGAGGACCCGGCAGCCCACTCTTGAAACAATTAGCCATTGAAAACTATGAATTGCAGAGAAGCACAAATACAGTCCAGAAAATGAACCCCCAGAGAGAAGGGGTGGGGGAGTTAGCTCAGTTGGTAGAGTGTGTTGACAAGATGTCACAATGAAGATGAAGGTGTGCCTAACTCATGCTATGGTATTTTCAGTCACATCACATAGTTGTGAAAGCTGGAGGTTGAATAAAGGACACAAGAATAGATGCTTTTGAATTATGGTGCTGGACATGAATATTGAATATACCATGGACTGCCAAGAGAACCAACAGATCTGTCCAAGAAATGCAACCAGAGTGCTCCTTGGATGCAAGGATGGCTAGACTGCATCTGATATATTTTGGACATGTTGTCAGGAGGGACAAATCCCTGAAGGAGGACATACTTAGGAGAGTGGCAGGTCAATGAAAAAGAAGACGACTCTCAACTAGATGGATTAGTACAGTGGTTGCAACAATGGGCTCATCAAAAAGATTCTGTACCTGGCACTCGTTGGGGAGTGTTTCATTCTTTTGTATATAGGGTAGATATAAGTCATATCTGACTCAATCTCACCCAACAACAACATGGCTAAGTTGGGCCTCCAAATCAACAGGCATAATTAGATACAGCACTATTTCTAGTTTTTGCATTATTTTGAAAACCTCAGTTTAAATATTTTTTAGGAGAGACTTACTTTTTTTCTATCCAATCTAGGTGCAACTCTGCTATCTTGAGAATCAGACTGGTTGATTTCTGGATTGGTATCAAGTAATCTTTGCATTGCCCGGTCCCGATCAAAAGCAGTTACATAAAAAAGCATTTGTCGGGTATCAAAAGGAAAGAAAAATGGGCTGTAAAAAGATGCAATATAAATTCATTATCTGGATAAAAATCAGAAGCCATTAAAAAATCAAAACCTATATTAGAAACAACTTCTGATACAGAATAATAATTACAGATGTAGAAGAACTTATTTTTAATAATTTTCCTAATTTTTTTTTTACTTCCTGGTACTGAGGGGTTGAACCTAGGGCTTCACGCATGCATTTGCAAGCACTCTATCGCTGAGCCACACCCCCAACCCAGTTTTTATTTTTTATTTTGAGATGGTGTCTTGCTAAGTTACACAGGCTTTCCCTGGCCTCAAATTTGTGATCATCCTGCCTCCACCTCCCGAATTGCTGGAATTACAGGAGTGTGCCACCAGGCCCATAAGAGTTTTCATAATTTTTATTGAAATTTAAAACGTTTTTTAATCTCTTAGAATTTTATTTAGATGGGTGTCTCACTATAATATTGCCTAGGCTGACTTCAAACTCCTGGGTTCTAGAGATCCTCTTAAGCCCTTCAAAAATGAGAGACTAACAGGCATGCACCACGACACCTGACTGTTGTTGCAATTTTTAAATGCCAAGTAATAATGCATTAAGTAGGCTTCCTGTGTAAAATCTAAAACTTAACCTTTAAAATCCTACCCTTAAATTTATAGCCTATCAAGGTCTTTAATATACTGCAAGGCTTTCAGGAAGTATATGACTAGTGATAGCTAAATATTAAAGTATGACCATCATCTCAAGAGGCTACCAACTCCTCATGCTACTGAACTCAGCAACTCTGTCACACTATAAGTGATGACTTTACTACTTCATGATTTTCCTCCCAGCTTTGGCACTTATTAAGTCACTCAAAACTACCAAAAGGCAGTTATAGATTTTCAAAGAATGAATCCTGTAGTCCTACTACATCAAGATCCTGTTGTCTCTTAATGTATGTTCTAGTAGTTCTTGACACCACTGCCAAAATGCATTTCCTACCATGTCTTGAACGCTCTGTATCTGTTCTGTCCAATATGGTAGACATATTGTAAGGAAGCGGATAACACAAGTGAAATACTCAATTCTACTTTTTTCATTGTAATTAATAACTTAAATGTAAATAGCCTCAGTATGTGTAAGGAAAGGTCTAGGGGCTTTGGCTCAAAATGGCTCAAACAATAAAGGAACCACATCTTGTGTCCAATTTTATGACAGCAGAGGATCTAACTGACTCTCTTCAGGGAAGTATCTTCAGGTATGTTCACATTTCATATACAAAGACACACAGGCTGGGATGTAGCTCAGTGGGAGAACACTTGCCGAGCATGTACCAGGCCCTGGGTTCAATCCTCAGCACTGCACAAAAGAATAAAGCAAAATCAAACCAAACCAAAACAAAACAAAAACCCCACCAAGGCAAAAAATATCATACACAATCAAAGAAATCTAGTGCCAGCTAAAGCTGTACTATTAAGCAAGTTGTGATCAAATATGCAATGTTAATAAACATTCAAAAAATAATTCTACTGAAGACAGTGTTTCTATAACAAAATATACAAAGACCAACCCAATGACAACATTCACAAGGCCATCAAAGTGATTATCTTACCAGGTTTTTCCTAGCTCAGTAAGCCATGTTGGGATGTTTCCTGTCATGATTACTAAAGGATCTTGAAGCTGCCTATTTGCTTTTGCTGTCAACTTACTGTTAATAAATTCACTAGTTGGAATAATCTCCTTGCACATCGCATTCTGTAAAATGTAATTTAAAAAAAAAGTCTACATGTAGTAAAACATTAGAATTATATTCCCAATTCCTTCCTTTATCCCAAAATATATGCAGAGTGCCTAAGGTTTCACCTGCGACTTTCCAACATACACATTTCTCACTAGAGTGTTCCCAACCCAAACAATTTTCAAAATGCATTGCTGAACCCCCCCCACCCCACTTCCATAAGCCATTGGTATTGGTTCAGTTACTGATGTGACAACTGTTTCATGTAAGGCCATTCCTTAACTTTTCTCTATATTATATAACTATCAAAATAAGCATGCAACTTTTCTCCAATCTTGCACTTCATATATATCTTAATTTCAATAAATGAACATTTAGTTAAATGTATCTAAAAAAATTTACTATAATAAATTCATGTTCAACTTTCAGGTTGTAGCTTAATTTAATAAATTTTAAAGTCAGAGAGTATTTTACATTTGCTGAGAAGACTAATCCAAGAATGTAATCCAGAAAAAAAAGTGGGGGAGAATTTCTAGTCAAGTATACTGTATGATCCTGGGCTAGGATCCTTGCATTTAGCTCAATCACTGTTTCCACTGCTACTATAACAGAAGATTTATCAATCACTAGATAGCAAGTATAAGAACTAGAATTTCATAAGACGACAACATTACTCACATCATACAAGTAATACCAGTATCGACTGATGGCATGTAAAACTCTTAAAAGAAGAATCACATCTAAAGATGGGTCTTCAAAGGTGATATTTTCAGGTGGTGTGGGAATGAGGTAAACTTCTAAAGGATTTGATACTGATGGGCACACTCCATCTAGAGGGTAAAAGATCAAAGTTTAAGTTGTGATAAAATTTACAACAGCTAAGTCAATGGAGCCAGTCATCTTATAGTACCTAAAGTGTAATCCAAAGCTGTTATATTTAATTCTTGATGTATTACTCATAGGGTATTAAACACAGACATATTTTCCCCTTTTATCTTACACAACACAAAAACATCCAGGCTTAACTGACTCATATACACCTCTCTCCTTTCTATCAGAAATAGAAACTAACAATAAAATGGCCACAAACGAGTAAAAACAAATCAAATTTAAGCTCACTGTAAAAGAAATTTCCTGGATTTTTCACACAGCCTATAAGTGTCTTATAAATACTTCCAAACTATAAATCTGACTACATAAATAAATAAATAGGAAAGGATTTGGTTATTTAATCCAAGGCTTAGGAATGAATAAACTAAGATAGTTTTTAAATAGGATCTGTGATTCCTTAAATTTTTAAGTTTCAGTAATAGCATTAAAAGAAAAAAAAAAGTCTGAAGGACTCAGTTGCCATTCATATTTACCGAGGGAAAGAATAAAAAAAGTGATGGCATTGCTTTTTTTTAAAGGGCACTTTTAAAAATGTAAAGAAATGGCAATTTCAAAATTAAGAATAGTTTCATAAGAACAATTTGCTACAATGTCCTTACTTCTGTGGAGCCAAGGAAATTAGTGCTTTAAAACTACTGTGATAGGAAATAGCTCCCATGGAATAATAATGAAGCCTAATGCCTAAGGCTTTATTACCATAACATAAAAAAAGGGGGTGAGGGGTTATGCCAAATTAGACTAGTTATCTGGGAGGTGACAGCTTCCATCTAGTCATTATACTATCTATCATCACATTGTAGTCTTTCTGCAACTGTTAAGACTATAATTATAATGAATGACCATGAAAATTAAGGGCCAATATACCAATGATCACTCACTCAATGTGTTCTACTAATGAAATTTGTTTTGCCTTTCATGAAAACATGAATTCTTAAAGAACTAGACGAGTGTTTTCCAACTTTCTTTTCAAATTTAGTTTTGTAGATTCTTAAATTTTTCATTTTGTAGACATTAAAAGATTTGGTCAAAAGTAATCAAGCCATGGTAATTTCATTTATCCCTAAATTATAGGCAAAGACTTTACTAGATATAAATCGCAACTTTAAAAACTACAAACACAGCCAAGAACTGTGGCGCATACTTATAATCCCAGTAATTCAAGAGGCAAGGGCAAGAGGATCACAAGGTTGAGGCTAGATGCAACCAGTGCAACTTAGCCAAGATGCCGTCTCAAGATAAAAAATTTTGTTAAAAAGAGGTTGGGGATGATCAATGGTAGAGTACCCTGGATCCAATCCCCCAAAAGAGAGGAAAAGAAGGACAAAAACACAAAGACAAAAACCCAACAAACAAAAATCCAACCATGAATATACAGAAAGATTACTACCTGATAAAATCTGCTTCCCCTCCATAGATCATCTTACCATGCCATAACTCATCGTGCTTTTTTGCATTTCTTGGGGAAGTTTTTGTTGGAGCTGTTTGAGCTCTTCCTCTTTTACCACCAACACAATCTTTATTACTTTCTTCATCTTCTCTCACTGGTTTGTACCTAAGGTACAAATCAAATGTAGATTTTAAGACAGAATTATTCTACAATGCCAAAATGCAAGCCAGAAATCTCTGAAGTCTACCTTTGCTCTCCCTATTTTGGATTCAGAGACTAACCAATGGCACAGCTTCCTAGAAGAGACTTTCTAGACAACATATTCCTAGGAGGGGCCACCTGGAAGACTCCACAAGTGGTTTTGGAAGAATGACTGTCTTCTATGAATACCGGACACTAACAGGCAATGTAGGGAATTGCATCCAATAGCCTCTAAGGACTCAGAGACTTGTTACTTAATGGAACATGATCATATGGAGATATCTTTGTCTCAAAGCCCGTAAATAAATCTAAAAAGGTGTGTGTAAACTATTATTATTGCCTATAAACATGTTTTCTAGTTGAGTGAATGAGGAAGCTATGTATATATACATAATGAACATGACTAAATATTGAAGTAATTTTAATAATTAAAATGTAGGATGTAGGGTCCCCTCTCCTTACAAAAACCAGTCATGAATATAAATTCCAAAGCACATGAATAAAGTTCATAAAACATCAAAAGGAATAATTTTCAGACTTGCCATATTGTATGAGTCTTTGTCCAAATACCAGCTCTCCCAAGAGGATTGCTCTCATCATCTGTGGATTCTCTTTCATCTTCAGCCTGTATACTGAACTGCCGCACTGCTTGGTATACAGTCATGTTATATGGTAGCAAATGTTCTCCAATGTAAAACTGTAGCCTGTGTCTTACATTTCCTGAATTTAAGAACTGAGCAGCCTGAATAAAACACAGGAAAATCCATTTAACCTACAGACCCTGACATTTATATAGCAGTCCACATTTATCCATTGGGGATACACTCCAACACCCCCAATGGATGTTTAAAATTATAGATAATACTGAACTCTAAACAGGACAAGTACCCATCATCTGAAATACTTTGTGATCAGAAGCATTTCAGATTTTTTTGAATTGTGGGGTCTCTGCACACACATAATGAAATATCATAGGGATGACACTCAAGTCTAAACATAAAATTTAATTTGTTTCATGTACATTTTATAAACATAGCCTTGAAGGTAATCTTATACAGTATTTTAGTGCCTTTGGATTTTTACTGCAATCTGTCACTTAATGCAAGTGTGGAATTTTCCATTTGTGACATCATATTGGCACTCAAAAAGTTTTAATTTTTGAAGTCTTTTGGATTTTCATTAGAGATTTGTTTCTCATATATATATAATGATAAAATTTAATTATAAAATGAGTAGAGAAGGAAATTAACAATAAATAATAATAAAATAGAGTTATGAATAGTTCACTTTTGGAATTTTTCATATACTTTCCAACAGTGGTTGAAGTCAGGTAATACAAACTGTGGAAAGCTAAACCACAGGAGGGGTGACTACTTTGTCTTATAACATGGAGGGAATAATACCTTACCAGAGACTCATCTATTTCCTCATCTGATCCATCATCATCACTGTCTTCATCATCTTCTCTTACTCTTCCATACCCTAAATACCCAAAAAGAGTATTAAATGCCTAGCAGTTTGAGGTGTCAAAGGAAAGCCTGTATACACTGATTATACTAGTACTTCCTTAGAAAAAGAACATGTATATTTTGCATTCTGATCTCTGAAGCAGAAGACCTAAGAAAATTCTCAAAACACAATATTCTTCCTACTCCGTTCCAATATGATAAACTGGCTCATCACTCAGTCAAGCAGTTGGCCCCTGTAAGTTCAACATATGCCTATATATTGACAGGAACACCAGTTCTTGTGTAGATTTTACCAGAAATAGCACTGAAGATGGAAATAGTGCATGTACATGTTTTAACATTAATTTCATCCCAAATACCCATATAAACAAAGTATATGTGGAAAGTACCTCTCACTACAAGATATCTCTCAATAGCTTGTACCAAAGCCAGGGGGTCAATCTTGACAGGTCCACCCTTCCACTGCTTCACATTTGCACAGTCTGGATGTCTCTGTAACTGGCATTTTAACTGATGTGTGTTGAAAAATTTTAAAGCCTGTGATCCTCTGTTGAGAGAAAAGCTCAAGATAATTTGTGAAAAAAAGTTATTCTATTATTTTCACAACCAATATACATTTATTTAATTAAAAGCAAGATAATAGAAACTCTTTGTTTTCCTAAAGCACAAAGCAAGCACTTACCAGTTTAATAAATGGCAACACCAGTAACTGAACTTATCTAGTACAAATTATAAATAAAAAATAAAAGATGAGTGTATATGCATCTGTATGAATATATGAAATCAATATTCTATTTTTAGCCCATCATAAATCCATGTGAGCGGAAATGCAATGAATATTGGTATTCATGAAGTGCCTGTATATCAGATTATTTCTTTGGAGTAATTCTTTGACTCTTTGAGAACATACACATTTCTGCAATATTTTGTCCCTTCCTCCTAAATTCTATTTATTTTTTGTGGTGGGGATAGAACCCATGGCCTTATGCATGCTCAGCAAGCACAATACCAATGAGTTACACTCTTGGTCTCTAAATTTTATATAAAAACACAGGAAAAGACTTTTTTGTTGTTGTTGTTTTTTTGTTTCCCCACAGATTTCAGCTACGAAATGAAAAACTAACCTTCAAGTTATCTGCTACATATTTGTAAATGAAGCAATTTATAGCTCCAACAGTTGATACCTGCTAAGGATGTATAGTAGGTCATTTCTAAAGGTCTGGTAAGAGTCAGATACAGACAAGCTTAAAATGTGGTTAAGATTCCAGAAAGCATGAAAATATGGAAAAGAATATTTGATTCTATTTATCTATATTGAATGTACACATTCATACAGATTTAGACAAAAATGAAAAGCTTCATGGTTTTTTCAAGCTTTGCTGAAAATGTCCCTGATTTCATAAACCATTGCAGGATAGTATAATGAACAAAACGGAACATACCAAACTATATGCTGAATTTCAAAGCAGAAAACATCCCTACTCCATGCTGTGGTGGTTGTAACTATTTAAAAATAGATGCCCTTTTGATTCAATCAAAATTTGAAACATTTTTAAAGCTAGGCATGGTGGCTCATGCCTGCAGAGGGGTCACAAGTTTGAGGCAGGCCTGGAGGCTACAAAGTGAGACCATGTTTCAACAAAACAAAACAAAACCCTTCTTTAAAAACATACCACAATGTGAATTTTAAAACCAAACTAATTTCTTACTGTCTGGGTTTCTAATCAAAATATTCCAGGAAGGTTATAACACTTTCTAACAACCAAAAGTTAACTATTACAATTAATTCTTTCTGTAGGACCTCACAAGTCATTCAATTCACTGTATTACAAGGATAACAGAAATTTTTATTAAAATCATAAAATTTTGAAATGAATATTTGTTAAAAACCCATCAAAATTCAAGGTTATAAACACTTATCACATATGGCATCACCACAGAATGTTAATATTTTATCACCCACACCAATAAAATCCTTGAAGAGGTTTTATATATGAAAGTTATCAATTTAAGAAAAAGTAAATAAGCCTATGACTAATCGTCAACAGTCACTGGTTTATAACATCAAGTTAAAGACACACGATATTACTATAAAGATAAAAATCACCTGATTCATTCTTTAAATATTCAATTTTTTCCATCACAATGAAAATGTTGTTCAGGCAGACCAATACTTTACCAGACCTCTTGCCATTTTTTTAACCTCAGCAAAAGTAATCACCAAATTCCAGTGGCAAGGGTATACCCAAGCAATGGTCCTTACCTGCCTCCTGTCCCATTTCCACTAGGAAAATCATGCACTTTAACTGGGAATTGTTCCATCTGGCTTAGGCAGTTGTTCATCTTGTGAACTAATGCCAACAAAGGTGCATTGCCCATTGGTTCTACTCTTCCAATGGGTTCTTCTCCAGGAAGCTAAAGTTATGAATAAGTAAATCAACAGGTTAAGTATAGCATTCTGAAAACGAAACACTCCGCCAGAAAACTTAATAAACAGTATTATAAAAGAGAATATTCATCTATTCATTTTTATCTTTTATAATAGATTTAGTTGGGATAACATTTCCGAATAAGTTATTTTAATAAAGTCACTCTTTTTGTATGGTGTACAATCTGCCTTGCAATCGTTCATTCACATTTCATAAATCCAGACGGCTCTAAAAACACAAGTGATTTGGTGGCAAAACCTGACCCAGACAAATACAAGGCTATTTATATTCTTTATTTACCCACTTTACTAAGAATATTCATTTTTTGGTACAAAGTATTGAATGTGAATGATAAAGAATGCTGTTCAGAATCCACTGGGGATATTAATGTACTATATTGCAGAACTCTTAAATCCTATGGAACCCTAAGGGTTTCAAGATAAGAGATTACAGATCTATACATAATTTTGAGCATGCTATAAAACTACATCCAACACTAACACACATCTATTGACTCCAATAATATCAACTCTGCTTTAAGTACCTCCACCATAAGACAATAAAAGCAGTGTTCAAAAACACCTGTAAACACAACAGCATGGCTAAGTAGTTCTGCTAATACACAGGACAGTTTACCTTAGGCCTGTTAGATAATCTAGAAAGAAACTTCCTGAGGGATGCTTTCTCCAAAGCAATTGCAGCAGGAAAATGTTAAATCAAATAGCAACCAAGGCAATACTTGCTCTCACCATTGAAGGTGGAGGAAGAGGAGCCAGCCTAAGAATCCTGGCCTTGTATTCCACATTATGAACAGTGATTAGGCACCTTTGAATGGAACTGTTAGGACTGTGTTTTATGTTTAAAAAAAATAATAAAAAAATAGGAAATAAAGTCTATCCTTTCTTGTATCTACAGATACATCACGTCTAACTCGGTTCCTAAAAGAAAATACCATAGACTACAGTATGTTTAAAAGCAAATATTGAGAATAAAATATGTTCACAGGTGAAAGACAATTATTAAATGGCTTCTCTTGCAGGAGGAAGAAGTTCCTCTAGATACTGTGATACCATGCCACAGAAACTGGCATGGGTGTCACTAAACCACAATTTCATTGTTTTATGATTTACTTTGATATGCAGAAGTACAAGGAGTCCAATTGTACAGAAGCAATACACAGTATCTTGACTGATAACCACTGGAAATTATTCCTGGGACGAAAATACATCCATTAGTGAACACTGATTCTTATACTAAGATATATGAGCATTATTACATAACTTACTGGAGAAGAAAAAAATACGTGAAGGAATCGCTTTAATCTGATCTCTCTGTTCACAACATCCTTTTCACTTTTAGATGTCAAGTATAGTAAAAGCTGCTTCACAAATCCACTATGCTGGATTTCAAAAGATGAAACGTCTGACTCTGAGACTATGCTACGGATTTCTACAAGGCACTCGGCTCCACCGTCCACCTGAAAGAGTTAGGAATAAGATTTTAAGATATTTTAACTCAATAAGATTGAGTTAAACGACACTCAACAAATGCACCATTCCTATTTTCCCCAAAAGTAATCAAGTATATACTTAATATCTTAGAAGAAAAAGGTGGAGCAGGCATTCTTACTACATTCTTGGAAAACAATATTTCACATACATACACAGAAAATGTTACATATTTCATGATGAAAACAGGTATATTCTCCACAATAACATAAGAAAAAAAACTTCAGATTTAATTACTGTAGTTTTCTTTTGGGGATAAGGGAAATGAGGATACAAATTCAAAAATAATGAGGTATACCATCAGAAAAAGAGGATAAAACAAGAATATAAGATGTAGCTTTGAGTTAATACATTTAAAATCTTACCAATCTGTTCAAAAACATGAATCAGATTTATTCAAGATACACCAAAAATGTGGGGAAAAAACAATACGGGAGCCTCAAGTGGCAATAGTACAGGATTCCGGGGGAAATATTAAATGACACAGGAAACATCAACAGAAGATGGAAGGAATACAAAGAGTCACAATACCAAAAAGAATTGGTGGATGACCAACCACTTCAAGAGGCTGCATATGATCAGGATCTAATGGTAGTGAAGGATGAAGTGGAAGCTGCCTTGAAGGAACTGGTGAAACAAAAGGCTCTAGAACTGACAGAACAAAATTTGAGATGTTTCAACAAACAGATGCAGCACTGGAGGTACTAACTTGTTTAACCCAAGAGATTTGGAAAATAGCTCCCTGGCCAAATGACTGGAAGAGATCCATATTTGTGCCTAGTCTCAAGAAAGGGACTGAATGTGGAAATTATCTATCGATATCATAAACATCATACACAAGTAAAATTTTGCTAAAGATCATTCAAAAGTGACAGCAGCAGTATACAGACATGGAACTGCCAGAAAAAAAATCAAGCTGGACTTTATGAAGTAGAACTCAACACCAGGATTGGAGGAAAACTCATTAACAATCTATGTTAGATGACACAACTCTGCTGAAAGTGAGGAGGATTTGAAACATTTACTGATGAAGATCAAAGAACATAGTCTTCAGTATGGATTGCACCTCAACATCAAGAAAACAAAAATCCTTACAACTGGGTCAATACTCAACTTCATGAAAAACAGAAAAGACTAAGTTGTTCATGATTTTGCTTTACTTGGTTCTACAATCAATACCCATGGAAGCAGCAGTCAAGAAATCAAAAGATGCACTGCACTGGGAAAAGCTGTTGCAAAAGACCTCTTTAAAGTGTTGAAAAGTGAAGACGTCACATTGAAGATGAAGATGTTCCTGAGTTATGCCATGATATTTTCAGTGACATCATATGGTTGTTAAAGCTGGACACTGAATAAGGGAGACAGAAGAAGAATTGATGCTTTTGGTGGAGACAAATACTGAATGTACCATGGACTGCCAAGAAAATCAATATATCTGTCCTAGAAGAAGTGTAACCAGAGTGCTCCTTGAAAGCAAGGATGGCTAGACTGCGTCTTACATATTTCGGACATGTAGTTAGGAGAGACCAATCCCTGGAAAAAAAACATCATGTTTGGGGGAGTGGAAGGTCAACAAAAAAAAAAAAAAAAAAAAAAGGAAAACCTTCAACTAGATGGACTGTCTGCAACAATTGGCTTAAACATAAAAAGACTGTGTGCCTGGCAGAGTCAAGGAGTATTTTGTTCTGTTGTACATAGGTCACTATGAATTGGATCCGACTTGATGACACCTAACAACAAAAACAACCCTTTCCAACTAACTACAATGAGACTCCAGGTAGAAAGAGGTTAAGGGGAGGCCAACTGACACTAATACCAGTAGGTGAAGATTTAGAGAAGAAATATCCTTGTGAAACATTCCTGAAATCTCTTCTTTTGTCTACAAATACGGAATAGGAAAATGAAGTCAAAGATGAGATTTCTATTACATTTAATAAGATGAAATATTGTAACAGAAAAGGGACAAGTTAAAAAAAAAGGTTAATGGCAAAGACATGTTTGGTACATTTCAAAAAAAAAGTTCATCTATGAAAGCTAAAACCATGAAAAGCTGGAATGTCATCAAGGAAAGAACAGGTAGAATGTGGAGATGTCAGACATTAGAAGGAACACTAATGAGGTGCACTAGACATGGTACCTGGAGGTTGAGTTGTTCAGTTGCAGCACAAAGTCTCTGAAGGACATTCAGTGCAGGGTTGCTTCCATCCATATTCTCAGAACTAAAATAACGCTCTACAAATTTATGTGCCTGCTCCTTAATCCAACCTTTAATTTTTTCTCTACAAGAAGGAAAAAGGAGATATTAAAATCTCAGTGTACATAAAAAGGATCAACTCTAATCATCAAAAGGCAGACAACTACTACATGTAAAAACCTTTCTGGCATGTGCTTGTACATTAATTCCATATTAACTAAATTAAGTTTCACTTTGAAAATGAGCTAAGATGTATCTATAGAATTGTATCCATTAGGATTGTACATCTAGAGCCACCCAAATAAAACAATGCCCAAGGATTCTGTAAGTCTGAAATTAGCATGAAATAGTTTAACTGATAGTTCCAAGTTCCAGAAGGGGGGGGTGGGGGGGGAGAGACAGAGAGAGAAAGAGGGGGCTCTCTTTTAAACTCCTTAAGTTCCACAGAAATTTTACCATAAAAACCTGAATACGGACAGAAAATATGAGCTTTGTTGCTGTTGTGTTTTTGTTTAAAACACAATTGAGGAATAGGTTCCACAGATGACAGAATGTTTGGTTTTAAACATATAGCTGGAGTTGTCAAACAGAGACATGAAACGAAAAAGTGGAAATTAGGACAAAGCCAGACGCAAGGCTCATGAGTTAAGAATCTAGCCCATTCCTGAGCTACACCACTTCTGAAAACAAGTTAAAGTTCTGTTTCCATATATCACCTCCATACAATAAATGTGCTGAATAAAATAATGTTAAGAGTTTCTGATGTTGAAATTCCCCCCACTTCACCTATTGTTGGATATGGTGTCCTTTGAGGCAGCCCTGGCAAGACCACTAACTCCTGCA
The DNA here is from genome assembly GCA_007922755.1 of Pedetes capensis. Classification (NCBI taxonomy): domain Eukaryota; kingdom Metazoa; phylum Chordata; class Mammalia; order Rodentia; family Pedetidae; genus Pedetes; species Pedetes capensis. The sequence goes on from VMDO01000816.1 coordinate 109,674, forward strand.
GTTCGTGCTGGCTCAATGTTGTTGCTGTTGGACTGTGCGCTTAACCTTCCCCATGTTTTTGGATTCAAGCTTGCCAGGAAAGAAGATTTAGGTGACTGAGTAGTGGTGGGGCTTTTAGCTATGAAAAGAAAAAAGAAAAAGGAACTACAGTTAACTTGTTTTACCATAACTGACGAAAACCAATTGAATTTAAGATTCAGTCTTTTATCCCCCCACTTCCCCTCTCTGGCACTGGGGCTTGAACTCAGGCCTTTTGCACATGCTAAGCGAGTACTCCACCACTGAGCTGCACCCCAATCCCCTTTTTTCTTTTTGAGACACGGTCTTGCTAACTTGTGCAAGCAGCCTCTGCCCTTGAATCTGCAATCCTCTTTCCTTGGCCTCCTGAACAGCTGGGATTACAGTTGTGTGCCATGGTACTCAGCTTAAGATGTACAGTCTTAACAGATTGATTAAAGGAATGAAGTGCACTGGGTGTTCAGGCAACTTACTACTACTACCTTCTCCTCCATCTTCCCGAAACTTCAAAGCACTTACCTTGATTGTCTACTTTGTCGTCATCTCTCGGAGGTGAGTACTTTGGCCTTCTTGGCCCTCGTTTTGGCAGTCGTTTTCTCTTTAGAACATCACTTAACCGACTATCACATTGGAATATATGGGATAAGTTTAGTAATTATCACTAAAAATGCAATCTAAAATGGCAGAAGCAATAAGTTGCAAAACATTGTCATAACAGGATATTTTTCATCTAGTGATTATTTAATGCTGACTGACTGTGCCAGAGTCTAGAGGTATAAGAACACAGGAAATGATTAGCAACTACTAAAAATAAAGCCAAATAGAATATCTGATTAATCTGCTATGTGTTCAACTTCATCTTAAAATGTAATGCACAAAGTACTAAAAACAAATACACAATACAAAGGATCAGAAGAATAACAACTGTGTAATCACCAACTAGAAAGTATGTTATATGAGTCCCCTATTTCTTCTGCAACACAGGTGGCACAATATACATGGCATTTAATGTACATACTACCAAAATACTTTCCTAATTGCTTATAATATCCTACACAAAGTAATTTCATGGTGTGGCAATGGCAATAACATCAGAAATGAAAGCATTTATAAACACTTCAACGGAGTTTTTTTAACCTAGACACAAAATCTAGTAAGTGATAGTGTAAGTGACCTATTTTGAATTGGAATCATATATGCATTGAACTGTCCAAAGCATCTGTTCTTATTTGTTTTTATGTTGTTTTATTTTTTGTTGTGTGTAGCTCAGACTGCCCTCAAACTCATGATCCTCCTGCCTCAGCCTCCCAAGTGCTAAAATGGAGACAGGGCTCTACTCCACACCTGGCTACAACCTCTGTTCTTGACAACACTAGAATGTACCACCACATCTGGCTATAGTCTTAAAATTCCTAACACTAGAAATAATTTGAAATAGCAATAAATTCTTAGAATAACAAGCTACATAAGATTGACAGATGAAAAATGTTTGGTTCAGCTAGTCTATGGCTCAAATAAAATTAGAAAATTTTGAAAGCCTTCCCCAAATTGACATTTCTATGAAACATACTTAACAATACGTTCAAATGTGCTTGACAATCCAGACAAATGAACATTCAAAAGATTAACACTGGCCAGGTGCAGTGCCACACACCTGTAGTCCCAGTGACTCAGGAAGCAGAGGCAGGAGGATCACAAGTTTGAGGCCAGAAGCAGTCTGTGTAACTTGGTGAAACCCTGAATCAAAATAAAAAGTTTAATAAATGGGCTGAGGGTGCAACCCAGCAGTAGAGCACTTGCAAAGTATGGGCAAGTCCATGGATTCAACCACCAAGTATCACTAAACAAAAAAGATTAATAATATTGAATATTTTAAAAATAAAATTACTCAGAACTTAACTTGGAATATAGAGCTACTTAAGACTGAAAAGAGTTTAAGAGAACGGCATTTTCCACTTTGTTTGGGATCATATAATCAACTCTAATTCCTTAAAGTGGCTCAGAAACATTGCATTTGTTTGAGCTATATCACAGTACCCTTAAATTCACTGAGCACCTATAATATCTCAGGCCCCATGCTGGCATTATACAGCAAACCTCTGTAATAACTTAGGGTTACTGTGACAACCAGGGGAGGAGAATGGAGTTGGGAAGGAAGGAGAAGGCTGCAAAGACTGGAAGGAAAAACAGCAGACAAGTACAACCTAAGAATCGGGAAGGTAGAGAGCCCTAAACACTCTCTAGGCCTAATCACCCCAAACTTGGCTGATTACTAACTTGGCAGTTTTCCTAAAATAACAGTCACTGTGCCATAAGTCCCAGTTTGCTGCAAGTCCTAGAATTACCAAACTTCATATTTAAGATAGAATGGACAAATGCCACCAAGCAGCACCAAAAGCAGCTTTGCCCCCACACCCCACCCAAACCCTGGCATTCTGGCTAGATGCACAAGACAATGCTACCCTGAAGTCTGTAAGCTTAACTTTTAGGATCACACAATTTGAGTATTACTATACTATTACTTTTCAGCTTAGAAAGGGCAACAAGCAATATTACAATGGGTACATTCTAAATTTCAGAACTGAATCTCTTTTATCATGTATCATTCATATAGGAACTCAAGATTCTAACATAAACAAAAACCTTTAGTATGTGACAGGTTTCTAACACAACAAAATGAAAAGCAGTACAAGCGTTTAACATTCTTAACAGTACAATGTAGCAAAGATGAAAAGCTGGCAAAGAAAATCTCTACTACCTATATAAGATCTGTCATTTTCCTTTGTTAAGAAAGGGCAAAGTATTTGTATTTGCTCCCATTTGCCAATTACAGATATGTGGGAAATTGGGTTTTTCTGCCCTGTCTGAAACTTCTGATTTTTACTATTTTTCACTGTATCAATACTTGGGTATCTCAAAGGCACACAATAGCAGTAAATTACTGAACATTTATGGAATCAAACAAAAGGTTGAAATACTACATCTGTGACAGTGTATAGTTCATTAATGTCTCTCTGGGCCTTAGTTTCCTTATATATTAATAGGAATAGTGTGTATCTTTTGTAGTTCCAAAGCAAGGTTCAATATAGTAGATTTCCAAAACTGTCTTCTTTCCATTCCCGTTAAACATCTAACAAAAGACAAGACAGTGAGCTCGGGATGTGGCTCAGTGTTGGAAGCACTTACAAGCATGTGCTGTGGCACTGGATATAATCCACAATGACACACACACACACACACACACACACACACACACACACACACCCCAAAAGAAAATGTCTATTCTCTCTAGCATCTGACCATTTTATTCACTACAGAAGTCTTGGGTACCAAAGGCAAAGAGCCTAAGAATCATAGCAGATCTCTCACTTACCCTTGAGGGCTCAGGTCCAGAGAATCATCTCTGCCATGCTGCAAGCTGGGTGATCCCAGATCAGCTGTGGCATTGGTGGCGGCTGTGGCTGTCCCACTGTTGACTGACGTTGTGGACCCCAAGGATCCTGACCCATTTGTACATGCCTTTGGTGGACTTGTCAACAAAGACTCTGACTCTGCTAAATGTTTTACTTGATGCATTACACCTTTATAGTAACAAGGATGAAAAAGAGTTGGTTTTAATCAAGAGTCAAGACTACCTCCGTAACATTACAAAATCCCTGAATACTAACACTGATATAAGGGAGTGACTTGAAGAATAGCTGGCAAATGCCAGGAGGGGGAGTTCAGAAGCCAGAGTTTTCACCTCAACTCCCATCAGAAAAAAAGAAAAAAAGAAAAAAAAAATCAAAGAAAAAAGCCCCACTGGGAGTTTAAAATATCCATTTTATAAACAATAATGAATTTCAAAAGTATAGTGCACTTTGTGGTATGATAGAGGGGGAAAAATGCAGTTAGCTTCAAGGGCTACAAGGAAACAAGATCACAGTAACACTGCCACCAAAAAGCGATACTGAAGGGTGGTGGAAGGCATATCCTTGAGTAGAAGGAGAGAGAAACTAACTTGTGAGGCATGAGTTCCTATGTGAGCCAGGATCACGGAAGGGTACATATATGAAAGCATGTGTCCAAGAAAGCCTCTGCCATCTACATTCAAATCTGTGGTGAATTTATGTGAGTGAATGCACACACATTTGCATTTTCCTGGGGAAGAGTCCAGAACTGCTAGGTTAAAATAATGAATCTAAACCTGAGGCATTTGGCCCACAAATATTGTTTCATGTAATTTTGCTTCAGGCTGTGATAAGTAGTAAGGACATGGCCACAGACCAGACAAATGCACTCAGGGGATTTACTGATTGGGAACAGATATATTTTTCAAGAAATTACAACAAATAGTGGCATGCTTATGAAAGACAAAAATACAGTGTTACTGGTACATACAGTAAGAGGACCAAACTCAAACTGGAAGGTAAACAAGATGTTCAGAAGCAACAACATTTAAGCTGAACTCTTAAGAACACCAAGGGCTAGCCAGATGCAACACGATAGTACCAATCTTACAAAAACTTCATAATATATATGCTGTATAAATATTCGAGGGTAGAAAATAGAATCTGATGGCATACATGATTCTACAACAGTTTCTTTGGGAAGAAGACAAAAACTAATTCTCATATACTATACTTCCAGACCAAAAAAGTGTTTAGAAAAAAAAAAAAAATCAAGAAAAATAATGCATATTACCAAAATTACCATAATGCAAAATATAATAATCTGAGACTAAAAGTAAGAACACATAACCAAGCCAGGCATGGTGGCACAAACTTGTGACCTTAGCACTCAGGAGGCATAGGCAGGAGAACTGGTGCAAATTTGAGGTCAGCCAGGACTACACAGTAAGATCCTGTTTCAAAGAATCAAAAAAATAAAAGAATAAAAAAAGAGTATACAACCATATGTGTGTATGAGCCCAGAAAATGCCTATTCATATATATATACTTGACATATTTAACAGTTCCCTTTAGGTAATGGAGAACTTTTGCTTTGTATTTAATATAAATACATACTGTTGAATTTTTAAAAGACATTGCTCTTTGAACCAAACATTTTATATGGTGAAAATTTCCCATGTTCAATATTGTTGCATTAGTACATCTACTGTATCCTCAGGATGTAGAGAGATTAAGAACACAGCTTACAAAAAGGTGGTGGCAAGAATAGAAAACAGCCGGAAATAAAATGATACACACACACAGAGAAGGAAGGATAAAGAAAATAGATCATACATAAAAAGAACTGGGATTGTTGGTAGAATGGAATTTAAAACTGAAGGTGAGCTTAGGGAAAAACACAATTATATCCTGTATCCCCACAAGATCTTAGCATCTTAAAAAGTCAGAAAAGCTATAAAGATATTTCTGTTAAGAACTTCTTGATCAATTGGTAGTGACAGGTTCACTGCTCAAGTCTTCAAGAAATGAAAAGAACCATGTCTCCTAGGTTGATTTCAACATCCAAATGTCTCAAATTAAGTAACTAGACAAACAGCATCTGGAAGATTGTTCCAAGCCTTAAAATATATTCTACTGTCAACACAATATAGAATAAAATAAATTCTCTAACATTAGAACTGTTCTGATCTACTGGTATGATTTACTGGGAAGGAAAGAAACACCTGACTTTTTGAAGGAATCTTTAAGGGTAGCCATATATTCCCTATATTTTTAAAAGTCTGATTGCTTCTGAACTTGAGTGTACATGGAAACATTCAAATCATTGAAAATTACTAAGAATTCATCAATTCACACTGTACCTCATACAACCTATATTTACAAACACTCATACCTAAACATTTAAATAGATAAAAACCACACTCTAGATACTTTTGAATTATAAGGATGTAAACATCTTATACTAACTACAAAGCTGGCAGTTTTGTTCTGTAGATTGACAGTGTATTTCTAGTAAACTATTACACTAAATGATTCATCATTAATTTATTAGCATGAATGACCTTACCTTCTCTTCTGAAGTAAACACTAAAAATATCAGGTAATTTCTGCATTAAGATTTCTGCCATTTGAAGTGCTCCAACAACTATCTTCAGGTCTTGGCTTGATAGCATGGAAGCAATGTGACTAAAAAAAAAGAAAGCATTTGGTACATAAAACTGCCTGATCTTTATAATTATTTCTGGCTTTACTCTTTCACATTTGAAAGTAAGATACTTCCTTATAAAACCATTTTCACTATAACAAATTTTTTTCTTTAATTCTACTTTTTGATTTTCTTCTTTAATTTAAAGTTTTGAGCTCGTATTAATAGAAAAAAAATGGCTCAAGATACAAACAAAATTTCAGTGTCTATTTTTTCTGTACTATGATTCATTTCCAAAATTACTTCAGAGGCATGAATTTATAAATAAAGTATTCTTAATATGTTCATAAACACACCTTGAAACAGCATGGTTTTTCAGAACATCTTTCAGAAGTTCGGCATCCGCAAAATAAATTATCCTAAGAATTGCTCTAAGGCACTTATGTCTGACCGCAGGTCCTGCTGAGGAACTATACACTTCATAAAGAACACCAAATAATGTCTTAATAAAAGACTTAGCCAGTTCTGGATCCTCTTTCATAAGCTGTGCTCGAGCATCATCCTTCTTTAACTCTGAATATCCACCTGTTATTAAAAAAAAAAAGTATAATCTTGAAGTAACAGACTTCACAAACAATAACAAAGTATTCAAGCCAATGTAATTATTTGAAGTGTTATTAAAACTTCTTCATTACAAAATAAACTAACTTATTTAATGTGATCAACTTTGGGAGAAAGATCTGGCACCCCACTCCCAAAAATAAATCTGCCATCAAAAGCCCTATGAATAGCAGAGAAGCAGTAACTAGACTGTTTTGCCTGTTGTACGTAGGGTCGCCATGAGTCGGATACCGACTCGATGGCACCCAACAACAACAACAACAACGTGATCAACTAGGGTCTACAAACAAAGGGTAGCATTAAGACAAAATTTAGTCACAGGAAACTATTGACCATTCTGGCCAGCTGAAGATAACAAGGTATCACCGTACTGATTGTACCTTTCCATTTTACTAACATATTCTAAGAAACACCGGGGAAATTTGAATACTAACTAAAACCCTGGAAAGAAAGAAGCAAGAGTTCAAGAAATGGATAATATTTAGCTAAAAGCTATGTGAAATGGATAAACAAAGTGCTTTTGCAGAGAAAAAGTAATGAGAGCTATAAACAAGAAGTTGGTAAAATGTGGTACACAAGCTCAATCTAGCCTATCACTTGGTTTTGTAAATTAAATCTTACAAGAACACAGCCATGCACATTTGTTTATATATTATATGTAGCTGCTTTGGGACTACAATGACAGCAGTGAATACAGAGACTTATGTGACTTATGACGCCTGAAATACTTACTATCTGGCACTTTGCATAAAAAGTTTGCTTATCACTGAGCTCTAGACTGCAGCTGCTAAAGCAAAGAACCGAATTCCTGAGGGAGGAGAGAGTCAGAAATCTGAAGGAAGGGTTGGGGGTAGAGTGCTTGGTTAGCATGCACTGAGGCCCTGGGTTCAATCTCCAGCACTGCCTACCCACGAAAAAAAACTCTTAAGGAGGGGAAACAATCACTATTATCTGTTCTTCACACACTGAGAATTTTGACAGGAAGGTATAAGATAAAATACTTGGCAAGAACTAATCAGACTGATAGACCTAAAGGTAGAGTGGGGATAACAGGATCATATAAACCCCTGCACTAGGCAGTTCTAACTGAAATCTCAGGACATCAAATCAAGAAAAGAAATTGTGGGAAAGACACCACTGATGTAATACTGACTTCGTCATCTATTTCATGATTTTTTAAAAGAAATTACTGTTAAACAACTCTTAAGATTCCTAAGCATACTCAATGAACCAGTTATTTACTATGCAAATTGACACTATTACTCACACAACAGTATAGCACTATTTTAATGCATTACACTATTTTAACAGTATAGCACTATATTACTTACTAGTGTTAGTATTGGCTAAAGGGTTAGGTTTTCTCTGAATGGCACGTGCTGTTCCCGTGTCCTCATTGATTTGCTGCATAGAATTAAAATCAATAGTATAAACTCGTCCCAGAGTGGACAAGCTTATCTCATCCTCACCGACCTGATGGGCTGCCTGAGAGCAAAGAGAGAGAAACTTTGAATATAAACATGGAGAAATTCATTACCTGAAGACACAGTGGGGACCCTCCACACATGCTATCTCACACATTTATTTCAAATCGTTGATGAAGTCATAGAATATGGAAAATTTAATAGTGCTGATAACAAAACTCAATTCATTCAAACCATAATTAAACAAAGATATACCCCACAAGCTATATTAGGCAGGTACCCGCAGACATAAACTCAGATAAAATTCTGATGAACTATCCAGTCACGTAGCATAACTGACAAAGATACCAGTTATATTAAGAAAGGCTTCAAGATATTGCTGAGAGGGAAAAAAATGTTATCCATAACCTTACTATATTGTAACTCTTAGACTAAAAATGTTATTTACACAACGGAATCTTAGCAACCCACGAAAATCCTCTTTTAAACAAAATGATCCTATAGAATTGTCCTTAGGTATAAACAAAGGAGATCTTATACATAAATGGTGTTTTAAGATTGAAAGAAACACCAATAAGATTAAACACCAAGGTTCAAGAATTACATAGAACACTGCTTGCTTGATTTCAGACAACCCAGAGAAGTCACAGAATATTCTGAGCATGGTGATGCACACCTAGAATCACACCACTTGGGAGGCTAAGGCAGGAGGATTCTGACTTGCAGGCTAGCCTGGGCTACATAGTGAAATTCTGTCTTAAAAAAAAGAAGTCATGAGGCAGGGGCAGCAGGATCACAAGTTCGAGACCAGAGGCAGTCTGCATAACTTAGAGAGACCCTGTCTCAAACAGTAAAAAAGTGGGCTGAGGGTGCAGCTCAGTGATCCAGCACTTGCAAAGCATGCAAGCGCCAGGCCATGGGGCTCAACCCCTAGTACCAAAAAAATAAATAAATAAAAATAAAAAGATATCCCTTTGTATTAATGAGTCCCACCTAGGCTGACACACCTGGGCTAAATGGAAGACTCTCAGGAAATATAAAAGACTAAGCTAATAGTGAACATGCAATTATTAGGAAAACATTAAAAAGAAAAACACTTAGAGTTATAGATTAAGATCATAAGCAGGTGTGATCTGCTTATATACTAATGTGAACAATGAACAAAAGACCACTCAACAGTTAACTTCCTCATAAAGGCAAACTGGCTCTGAATAGAATTCTTTATAAGAACTCTTAATTTTGTAACTAAATTAATGGTTTAAAAAATGTTTTTTTTTCCCACTGGATGTGGTGGTGCACACCTGTAATCCCAGCGGCTCAGGAGGCGGACGCGGGAGAATTGTAAGTTCGAGACCAGAGGCAGTCTTAGTAACTTAGTGAGACCCTGTCTCAAAAAGCAAAAATATGGGCTGGGGGGTGCAGCTCAGTGGTCCAGCACTTGCAAAGCATGCAAGTGCGAGGCCCTGGGTTTAACCTCCAGTACTGCAAAAAGAAAAAAAAAAAAAAAAGCTCAAATGGCTATAGAAAAGGTAGGATGTTCTAAGAAAATCTAAACATCAAAAGTTGAAATTAGAAAATTAATTAATAGTTGTATCAGTAAATGATGCATGGCATCTCAAAATATGCAACACTTCCTAAACTAGGGGAAATATTTTGCTGATCTGAGAATTTTCAAAACTATTTCAAGTATAAATGTATTACATATGTAAATATAAGTAAAAAAATCACACATAAACTGTCATAGAAAATCACAGTTATCATTTTGGTATACTCTGTTCCTTTTGTATTATTCATCTTTTCCTTTATGGAGTTCCTAAAAGATTCACATGATTTTGCATAGTTTAGTTTGCATTTGTCATTAAAATTTATCCCATAAATAACTAAATTATATATGAGCCTATGCATGTATTGCAATTTCCTCATCATTCACCCACAGCTAGATATTTGTTTTCATATTTGTTTTTTTTTCTGTTAAAAAATATTGACAAGTACATAAGTTTTTGCTTTTGGGAGATTTCTTTTGGATCAAGCCAGAAGATAGATATGTTGTAAAAACGTAGCCTAGCTCCTCTAATGTTTCCTTTCATAAACGAGGAAACTATGGAACAAAGAACTTAAATTACTTGCTCCAAGTCAATCAGGTAGTTAGCAGCAGAAGCAGGACTAGAACATCATGTTTTCTGACCTGAACAGAAATGAGGACCTTGTTCTCAGGAGACAAAATGAGAGAATCTTGAGTTAATTCAAAATTGAGCACACAAATCCACCACCTCCCCCACACCATCCCGACACCCAGTCTCCACCAAAATAGACATATTTAAACGGTACGAGGAAACTACTACCTCAATGATCCGGCTGTCAATCCTGTTATATGGATGCCAGAGGCCCCGGTCATCACGCCACTGCCATATCGCACCATCTGTGTTCTGCGCATTTCCCTTCTTCAACATGGTATCAACTGCAAAAATGCCTTCTTTTGGTAAACATGGCATCAGTTCACTGAAATCAAAAGGTGTAATTATTTCAGTAAGTAGCTTCCTAAACCATTAGAAAATATAACCTCACACTCAACAGTGTCATTAGCCCGATCTTTACCAAATCAGAGATGTTAGTTCATACAGTTCTTGAGGGCTTCGTGGAACAAGATCGATCTGTTCCTGACAACTTCCATTGGAGGCACCACACAAGAGGAAGTGAAGCGTTTCTGCAATGTCTGTAAAACCAGCAACAAAAGACAAAAGCCTATTAAACTAACTGTAGTAGGTAATTTAAGAGGCAATCATTCCCTATAGGGAAAAACAATTAGTGAATTCTTATAAAGCAAAATAATATGGATATTAAAACAAAATATCCAAATTATCTGCAATAAAAATCTAAAAAGAAATTTATATAGATTTTAATTCCTACAGAATTCACCTAAGTCCATACTTATCAGTGGGGTGGCTAATCATAATTCCCTCTGTCTCACTCATCGTATCTCAAGAATGTTTTACTTTCCTTGAAGAACATAGCACTATGTACAAATGTGCATTTAACATGCTGCCATTCAAATATATTCATGCACTTATCTTCCATTCAAACATACTGAAAAATGTGTGGCCAATAGGATACAATGTTGCACTTAAAATTATCTGGAGTTTACCTTTCCTGCCTTATGGGATATTGCTTACTTGTCAAGTTGGTAGAAACACCATAAAAATATTCTCTACTTAAGTTTTCATTTCCAGAAGACATCAGTTTCCGGAAGATTCTGCATGATAACCACTCAGGTGCACCGACACTATGAGTGGAAGGAGCTCCCAGTCTCCACAGGTGTAGTCACTCTAATGGTTGAAACGTGAAAACAGCCTGGGTCTTCATTCGCTGTGGTTTGTGTGTGTTTCTATAAATATTGTACGTATGCAAAAATGCACAAATTCACAAAATGATTAAACAATTTAATTAGTTTTACTAATTCTATCAAGAAATGTGAATACAATAAGAGGTATTCTGTAAGAATGCCTTAATGGGCTGGGGATGTAACTCAGTGGTAAAACACTTGCCTGGCATGCAGAGGCCCTGAATTCAATCCTCAACAGTGCCTAAATAAATAAACAGGGCTTTAAGTTTTCTTTTCTTTCTGTTTTTAAAGAAGGCAGAGAGTAGCCAGGCCCAGTGAGGCACACCTTGAATCCTACCAACTCAGGAGGCTGAGGTAGGAGGATTGTGAGGTTTGAGGCGACATACTGCCTGCCTAATTTAGCAAGATCCTGTCTCCACATAAAAAATGGACTTAGGGGTTCAAAATGCAGCCCAGTGGTAGAGCACTTGCAAAGTATATGTGAGGCCCAGGTTTCAATCCCAAAGTATTGCGATAAATAAATAAATAAATCAGAGGATGACTAGGAAATAAGAGATCAGCAGAAAAGTCCACGTTTCCTCTGTGACATCACTATAGAACACAACACAAGTATGACTTGCATTCTCCATATGATAAATGTGGAAAACTTCCTCAAGTACACAAAAGAAATGAAAACGTGCATCATATGAAAGGAGAAACATCCACATATTCAAACAAAAGGCAGTATTTTCCCAAACTGGTATTGAGGGATATACTACTGTGCCACACAGTAACTGAAGATAGTCTGTACTCAAATTTTAGGAAATGCGGAGCCAAGAAAGGTTCAAGAAGCTCCCAGAGGCTTTGGAAAGAATAAAGTTGGAGTTGAACCTTCCCCAATCTCATTTAAGCAGAGAGCACTTTGCTCATGACAAAACAGCATTCTCTGAAGTATAAACTTTGGGAAACACTAACCTTTTAACTAATCACTTCAACAACACTGTCTTTCTACCAAGTACTATGCTAATGCATTAATTCCCAAGAAATGCAACTAAAAATAAAACTGAGTTTCCCGCAAACAAAATCATTATACTTCTAAATATACAGTCTGAAACAATGGGACCAAAAGCTACTTTTTAAGTAAATATCATCACTGACTCTCAAGACAGTATCTTCAAAATTTAGAATTATGAGTATGAAATTAACCAAAACTATAAGCATTCCAAACAAAAGTGACTAAAGCTTTACTACAAATAATCAAAACACAGATGTTTTCTGAAACTGTACTATCTTCTGACATTAACTTATGAGATCATAGGTCTAAGGAAAATAGTCAACTGTAATAATAATGCAGTAAAATCTTATTTCCTGAACACTGGGTATAAGGTTGGAAAAGGTATAGAAACATAACATTATCAAGTATCAGAGACATTTCATCTGTGTAAGTAAGTTTCAGAATGAGATAAACTGCTGGAAAAATCGAGCATGGAAAGGACTACAGTACCTGTAAGTTGAATACAAACAGTTATTGGTTAACATAAAACTCAGATTTCTAATAAAGGAGCATTATATGACTAATATTGAAATCAATGTTCTTGAGCCATTAGTCCTATAACCACCAAGGATCAATTTCTAAAATATCATATAAAACAGAACTGCACATTACAAATATATATATGTATATGTATGTGTGTATATATGTATGTATGTATACACACATATATACACACATATACACATGTGTATGTGTACACACACACACATATATTTAAAAAAAAGGTTGGGGGATGGAGAGGGAGTGCTAGGGATCAAATCCAGGGCCTCAGGCTTATATAGTAAGCCGCTACCACTAAGTTACAATATTTTTCTTCTTTAATTTCAGGTATTAGGAATCTCTTCTGCTTGCTTGGTTTATGGTGACTTTACATATTAGTGAAGAAAAAGTCACTTTTCCTGTTTAAAATACAATATAATAAAACCACTGGGCTGGGGTTTAGCTCAGTTGGTAGAGTACTTTTCTGCAGTCTCTGAGGGCCTGGGTTCGATCCCCAGCACCACAAAAATGGGAGAAGGATGTGGTAATCTATTCCCGAAGCAATCCTGAGACAACCAGCCATTGAAGATCTTATGAGGGTCACTATGAGTCAGACCTGACTGGAGGACACCTAACAATAACAATAAAATAGCACTTACTTTGCTTCATAAGTTGAACAGCTAACGTTGGGCAGTTGGAACACATCAGAGAAAACATGCGAACCACCATTATAAACATTCCAGAACTTAAAATTGGTGGAGTTACTACCAACAGTTGTTGAACATTTGTAAGCAGATCTTTGGAGGCAACTTGTTGCAGTAAATTCTTCACATACATAAGAAAAAGAAATTGTTATGTTCTGATTTAGCCAATCAACAACTTTTAAAAAATATTACCAAAGACTAAACACTTACCTCCTCGTGTTGAAAATTGTCCACTAGACGTGCAAAACATAGGCAAGTGCTTTCTACTGATTTTTTGTCCTGTTTTTAAGAAACAAAATGAAATTTATTAACATAAAACATTTTCACTGTCATTCAGCACTACTTTATCTTCTTCTTAACACCCAATTCTTTAGGGCAACCTGTCAGTAGATCTGAACTTTGTAAACACAAACCGAGGCAATATACCATAATATAATACCAAAGACAATCCTACCAATAGAAGAATCTCTCTCCTCCATAAGCTCCCCAACAGATAAAAGAACACACATGAAATGTGGTGAGAGTTAAGAACAATCTCACAGAAAAAAGTCATAGCCGCATAAATATAGAAGTTTGTGTTCCTAGGTGCTATAGATGCTGTAGTATCCATACTAAGACCTTTTTTTTTTTTTTTTTTTTTTTTTTTGAGGTACTGGGGGTTTAACCCAGGACCTCGTGGTTGCACACTTTGCAAATGCTGGACCACTGAGATGTACCCCTAGCCCAATTTTTTTACTTTTTTGAGACAGGGTCTTGCCCTGTCTCAAAATTATGCAGACTGCCTCTGGTCTCGAACGTGTGATCCTCCTGCCTCCCAAATCCCTGGGATTACAAGTGTGCGCCACCGCACGTGACCGTACTGACTTTTAGCAAAAGCGCAATTTGTATTATCTACCTTCTATGATACAGATGTACACCTATTTACTAAATTTGTAAAATGCTACTGGCTGAACATAATGATATTTGGAAGTAGTACTTGGGCCCAATTCCAATACTACTAAACATAGTAATCAAGGCTTAACAGAAAGTATGGGTATAATTTCAACACTTTCATACTTCATACTTCTGCAGTCATATAGTCAGATGAATTCAATCACAATCCTGGCCTATGATGGAAAGGAGTTTATAAAGAAAACAAAAGCATATTTTATGATACTTTAACTTAAGGTAAATTGAAATTTTTCTGAAAGTTGAAGTTTTAAAAAGAAAATGTGTGTGTGTTTTAAGATTTCAGGCAGGAGCCAGGCGCGGTGGCACATGCCGGTAACCTCAGTGGCTTGGGAGGCGGAGGAAGGAGGATCACAAGTTCGAGACCAGGGGCAGTCTGCGTAACTTAGCGAGACCCTGCTTCAAAAAGTAAAAAATGAGCTGAGAGTGCAGTTCAGGGGTCCAGCACTTGCACAGCATGCAATCGTGAGGCCCTGGGTTCAACCCCTGGGTGGGTGGGGGAGTTTCAGGCAGAAAAACCCAATATATAACTTCTTCAAGTAATATAATGGTAGCATAAATGAAAAGCTATGAAATAAAGTGAGTAAAAAAAAAAAAGAGCAAATACATGGAAAAGGTAAGATATTGTGCTTATGTAATAAATACATAAATAGAAATTATACTACCCAATATATAAATATCCTATTTTCTTTAAAAGTAGACGAAGTAGAAATGTTTAAATATATACATGCTAAAAAGATCGGAATAGTTAAATATGTGAACCAGAGACATAGAGACTTGAGCATCTATGAATTTTGGAATCTCAAGGGATCCTAGAAATGATTCCCCATAAATTTGAAGAGATTAAAGTATTGATGCCTTCAGCCATAGCCCTGTGGCATCCGATCCTGTCAGATCTTGGAAGCTAAGCAGGGTCCGGACTGGTTAGTACCTGGATGGGAGACCGCCTGGGAATACCAGAAGCTGTAGGCTTGGGAGAAGGATCTGGCAGCCCCCTCCCAAAGATCAATCTGCCATTGAAAATTCTATGAACATCAGAGAAGCACTGACAATAGTGTTTCCCCTGTTGTACAGAGGGTTGCTATGAGTCAGATACCGACTCGACAGCACCTAACAACAACAACA
This sequence comes from Pedetes capensis, assembly GCA_007922755.1. Classification (NCBI taxonomy): domain Eukaryota; kingdom Metazoa; phylum Chordata; class Mammalia; order Rodentia; family Pedetidae; genus Pedetes; species Pedetes capensis. Next base: position 125,403 of record VMDO01000816.1, read on the forward strand.
ACAAAGTATTGATAGGATCAAAAACTGCAAAGATTTGCTAAATTCACCACTAGGAAAGCAGTGAATCTAGACAAGATTCACTAGAAAATCAGGAAAGATTTGCTATAAAACGAATTTGCCATTGAATCATATGCTTATGAAAGCTGGATGTTGAATAAGGGAGACAGAAAAAGAATTGATGCTTTTGAATTAATTACAGTGCTAGAGACAAATACTGAATATACCATGGACTGCCAGAAGAACCAATAGATTTGTCTTATAAGAAGTACAACCAGAGTGCTCCTTGGAAGAAGGCTAGACTGAGTCTTATGTATTTTGGACATGTTGTCAAGAGGGACCAATCCCTGGAGAAGGACACCATATTTGGGAAAGTGGTGGGTCTATGAAGAAAAGGAAGACCTTCAACTAGATGAACTAACACAGTGGCTGCTACAATGGACTTAAAAAAGATCGTGTGCTTGGCACAGAATCAGGGAGTGTTTTGCTCTATTGTATATAGGGTCCCTGTGAGCCAAATTTGACTCAATGGGACCTAACAATATAAAAGTAATAGAGTGGCCTCACAGAACAAGCATTTGTAATAATCCTCATAATAAGGGGAAGTTAATAGTGTTTTCATAGATGTTGTTTTTTCCTAATTTATAAGTGGAATTTTCCAAGTCCACTTGTGAAAACTAGACTTGCTTTTGCAAAAATAGGAATTCGGTTACAAAAGCCCTACATCTTTGCTGCCACTATAAAGTCTAGAAAGAACACAAATAGTGGCCAACTATTTAATTTTTCTAATTCTTATGTCTCATTTCTACAATGAGGATATCATATGGCATTATATCGAATTAAAGACTATCTTTAGCCTATAGAAAGATTATCTCAGTCATCTGTTATTAAAAATGACATAAAAATGAATGACACTATTCGGTCTTTATCACATTAGAAATAAAATTCAAGTGATTCAATGATTATTATTTTATCCATTTATATAAATCTATTTAAATATATTTATGCATCTAATTTTTTCAAAATTTTAAGCATAATTTGTAAATGTGATTTTAAAACCAGATTTCTAAAAATATGTTTAGCAATAATAAAAACAGTACAGTAAATCAAATCCAGTTTCTCTACAGCCTTGAAGTTTAGCGCTCAATCTGTCCTCCCTTCTCAATTCAACATAAACCCTACTTTTCAGGCTGTATCAATGATTCAGGTTCACTGATTCTACCATCCACACAATTGTTCTTGCTCTTCTCCAACTCCAGACAGCTGCAGTCTACATTTTAAATTTCTATTTGGGACACAGTCTCATCTCTCTTCTGGTCTTAACCCATACCCTCCTGTTTCCATTTGCCTACCCCAATGTCTTTCAAGGAACAGTGATCTTTCCCCCCCTTGCTTTACTGGCAAATGTTTGCGGGGTACAGAGTTAAGATAGCATTGTTTTTTTCCATTATGCAACTATTATATCACTTTTGGTTTCCTTTTTTCTCAACTTACAAGGTTTATGGAAGCTTTTGACTAATATGTTGTTGTTGTTAGGTGCCACCGAGTCAGTGTCTGACTCACAGCAACCCTACGTACAACAGGCAAAACAGTACTGTTAGCGTTTCTCTGTTGTTCATAGGGTTTTCAATGGCTAACTGTTTTTTGGGAGTGGGTTTCCAGGTCCTTCTCCCAAGTCTACACCACCTGGTGTTTCCAGGTGGTCTCCCATTCAAATACTAACCAGGCCTGACCCTGCTTAGCTTTCAAGGTCTGATGGGATCAGATGTCATGGTGGTACGACTGCAGGTGACTGGTATGTAAGAAAACTCACATGCACATTTGAGTTATATCCCCCTATTTTTCCTATGTACTCATGAAGTTGCACTCTTTACATTGAGATTATCCTCTCCCCCTTTATTCCTCTATTGATTCTCCTCTCCATCACACTTTCCACAATCCTCAACTCCCTCTGCTAGTTCCCTCCCTCCCTCCTTTCTAGTCTTCATATTGTCCCTTCTTCACTAAGTTTAACAGTGCATTTTTATATATCAGCTTATATATAGGATTTTTTCTTCTTTTAAGATTCAGCTTCTACCTATGAATGACAACATATGGTATTTTTCTTTTTGAACTTGTATTTGTTCACTTAAGATGATATTCTACAGTTCCATCCATTTTGATGCAAATGACATTATTTCACTTTTTATTGCATAGTAGTATTTCATTGTGCATATGTGCAATAATTTTTTTTCCCATTCTTCTTTTGATGGTAACCTGGGTTGGTTCCATATCCTTGCTACTGTGAAGAGTGCTGCATTGAAAATATGGAGATGTAGGTGTCTCTGTGGTATGACAAGTTGTCTCCCCGTAGGTATATATTCCCAACAGTGGTATAGCTGGGTTGTATGACAGTTCTATTTTAATTTTCTGAGGCATCTCTATATTGATTTGCAGAGTGGTTGAACCAATTTACACTCCTGCCAACAGTGTAAGAAGGTTCCATTTTCTCCAAAGCCAGCATTAGTTATTATTTGTTTTGTTGATATTGGCCATTCTTACTGGACTTAAGTGGAATCTCAGGGTTGTTTTGATTTGCATTTCCCTAATGGCTAGGGATATTGAGCATTTTTTCATGTGCTTCTTGGCCTTACAGACTTCTTCATTTGAGAACTGTCCATTTCCTTTGCTCACTTGTGTACTGGTTTATTTGCTTTCTTGGGATTTGCTTTCTTCAGTTGTTTTAAATTCTAGAAATCAGTCCTCTGTTGGATGGGTAGGAGATGAAGATTTTCTCCCATTCAGTGGGCTCTTCCTTAACTCTGTTGTTTCCTTTGCTGTACAGAAGCTTTTTAATTTCATGTGATCCCATTTGTCAATTCTTGGTGCAATTTCCTGATTAACTGGAGTCTTACTAAGGAAATGTTTTCCTATGACTATGTGTTGGAGCATGTTTCCTATCTTTTCTTCTAGTAGTTTTAAGGTTTCTGGGGTTTTATGTTGAGGTCTTTTATCCATTTTGAGTTGACTCATGCAAACTGATGCCTGCAGCTGTAGCCCTGTGGCATCCAATCCCATCAGATCTTGGAAGCTAAGCAGGGTCGGGCCTGGTTAGTACCTGGATGGGAGACCGCCTGGGAACACCAGATGCTGTAGGCTTGGGAGAAGGACCTGGCAACCCCCTCCCAAAAATCAATCTGCCATCAAAAGCCCTATGAACAGCAGAGAAGCACTGACAATAGTGTTTCCCCTGTTGTACAGAGGGTCGCTATGAGTTGGATACCGACTCGATGGCACCTAACAACAACAAACATGCAAACTGAGATTTATGAGTCTGTTTTCATTTTTCAGCATATGGAAATTTAAGTTTCCAAGCACCACTTGTTGAAGAGGCTGTCTTTTCTCCAATTTGCATCCTTAGCCCCTTTGTCAAAGATCAGGTGGCTATAGCTGCATGGGTATATTTCTGTATCTTTAATTCTGTTCTAACTGGTCCTCATGCCTATTTTTAATTGTTCTAACTGGTTCTCATGCCAGTACCACGCTGTTTTTGCTACCATATCCCTGTAGTATAAAGTTAGGAATTGTGATCCAGCCTGCATTGATTTTGCAGTTTAAGATAATTTGGGCTATACATGGTCTTTTGTATTTCCATATGAACTTTTGGATTATTTTTTCTATTTCTGCAAAGTCAAGAAACAGTGATCTTTCAACAATAAAATTATGATCAGATCACAAAAATTCAATGTTTGCTGCAATAACAAATTTATCCCTTAATGAAAAAATTATTAAAAATACCAAACACATGAATTACCATTCATTTGAGTAAAGTCACCAAAGTTTTATAAAATATCATAACCTAATATGGCATATGATTAGAGAAAACAGATCAGAACACTTCCAATTATATATATCCTATTAGAAGATTTAATACACTAGCTCAAATTGTGATAATAAAATTATTTTTATGACATATGAAACAGGTTCATATTTTACCTGATGGGTTAGCCTTTGGGTAAGCAATGGGAGGGAATCTGCCACAAAGTGAAATTCATCTGGTGTGATACTCTGGCAGCAATTGGCTGCAATTGCTAGTGCATTTCTTTGGGCATTTATGCTGAAGAATTCTAGATACAGCAAGCAGTCTGCCAAGCCACCCTAAAATACAGAAAACAGTTAAGGTGAAGGAAAATCCTTTATCAGCAATATAAAAAAAATTTTTTTTACTAAGAAGTGTAGCACATTGTTTTGGACACAAACTGTGTCTCTTAATCAAGGAACTAGTATAAACGTGGATCTGAAATCCAACAGTAATTAGCCTTTCACAGTAATAATACTTACTGCTTGTAGAATGGCTTTACTATGTCTCCGTGACAACATCTCCAAGGCAGTCAAAGCCTGTTCTGCCACATCAATACACTGAATAACTTGCAACTGGGAACATAAAAATAGGTAACCTTCGGTTATCATTTAGGTTCTTTCCAACACTTTATCTTATACATGAATAAAACAGTGTTCTAATTTCCACCAATTTATACTGCGTCTAAAATGAAACCCACCATAGCTAACAAGTCACTTGTGAATAAAACTTTATATTTAATGTGGATGAGTTGCTTTATTAACAAATTTTTATACCAAGTTTTAAACTTTGTACCATATTACACATTTATCAGATTTTACTGCACAATAAAAAAAGAAAATGGACTGTAAGACCAAAAACACAACCTACCACAGACCTTATGAAAAATTCCTTAAGAAAAACTTTCCATTAACTCAACTTTGTGATCTTGACCAAAGCACTTTGTCTCAGCTTGCTCAGCTGTCAAATGATGGTGTGAACAGCTATCACCTTCATTAGATATTTTCTAGAAATTAGACTATTTTTAATTGAGCTTTCTAAGATATTCTCTGAAAGACTATATTAATATGGTAACTGTTATTACAAAGTATGAAATTGAACTGATTTTATAAATGATTTACTAGCTTCAACTATTGGTCTGTTAAACATGAAATATATTTTCTGGAGTATTGCCTAAGAAATATACTTGATTAGATAATGGAAACTGGAATTCAATAACTGAAAACTTGATTCCCCACACCATCTTCTGAACAAGTTGGGCAAAAGCAGGACTACCTTCTCTAAAAAGACGGGAATAGCATCTACTACGACAGCAGAAGACCGTGGAAGTGCTTCCATCATATATGTTAAGGCTCGGCAAGCATGGTTCATCTAGAAAACAAGAAGGGTTTCTACTCAATAAAAATCCAAAAATTTAGAATGGTTTTAAATAATACAGCATATACTTACAATATCAAAATTATGTTCCATCTGTAGCAGTGTTATCTGTTAAAAACATAGTAAGATATTAGAAGACATACTCTTAAGTTCTAGAAATATCTCTTCAACTGAAATGAAAAGTATTCTTTAAGACTAGTAGCAAAAGCTGGGCACAGTGGCACATGCCTGTAATCCTAGCGACTGGAGAGGCAGAGGCAGGAGAATCACAAGTTTGAGTCCAGAGGTAGCCTGAGTAATTAGTGAGACTTTGTCTCAAAATAAAAAGTAAAAAAATAGACTGAGGGTGTAGCTCAATGGTAGAGTGCTTCCAAAGCATGTGTGGGGCCCTGGTTTCAACCCCAGGACTGCAAATAAAGCAAAAACTAGTACTACATAAAAAATAATAAAGGTAAAACTACCAGGCATACACAAGAAACTATACTGAGGATGGCATTCGTTACATGCTGTAGCTTTGTCTTAGGAATGCTGATCGATTAACAATCATCTCATGGCCCATGTCAAAAATCAAACCCTGCCTGTTGCTTAAATCCATTTTGTTGGTTCTAACTCCCCATTTAGAAGTCCATTAACAAACCACTGAGGACTTACCACCACCAATGAATATTTGATATAAATACATAGGACCAAAACTACACCGCTATTTGTTGAATTAACAACTGTCAGCAGAGTTTCAGGACTACAGCTTGTAAACAAGCTTCCCCAAAAGAGCTAAGCACTATTTAACTAGGCTATAAAGTATACAGTACAATGTGATTTAAACACAAGATTGATCATATCAGAAACTAATTATGTATTAATTAAAAGTCAAATTAATATAATTATTCTACTTATGAATGAGTTTAAATACCTGATTTTATTCTATTTTCTGCTATGGAAAAATCTTAGATTTCAGCCATGTTTTACAAATGATGGATGCAACACTGCTAGTGGTATACACTACATGTTCTTGAAGCAAGTGAATTTCCTCCTTGAGAAAACAGCCATTCAATGTCTTCCAGTTGATGGAGGATTTTAAATGCACTGAATTTAAACTGTTAAGTCCCTTCAAATTAAATGTCTGACAACAATAACAGGCATCAGATATTCTAATGCAATATTCACTTAATATATATTTTCTCGGCTATGAATTATGCTGGGTAAAGCATACCTATATACCAGAGGTCTTGAAAAGAATTTTTATTTAAAACAACATATACACACATGTCCCATCTCAGGATCAAACAGCACTCTTTCAAATCATCTATAATTAACCACCTTAAACATTTAGTCTAAGTTGAAAGGAGTTGTCATGCTAATAGAAAAACTAGTTCAGTTTCCTCATAAGATAGAATGAACCTTATAAGACATATATTGGGAGGACTGTTGTTAATAGATTCCCTTACACTAAAAATGACTATTTATGGTCACTTAAGTATATGCTAATGAAGATTTGTTGTTGTTGTTAGGTGCTGTCGAGTTGGTGTCCAACTAAGAGCGATCCTACGTACAAAAGGTGAAACAATATTGTTACTGCTTCTAGGGTATTCATAGGGGTTTCAATGGCTGATTGATTTTTGGGAGTGGGTTGCCAGGTCCTTCTCCCAAGCCTACAGCATCTGGTGTTCTCAGGAGGTCTCCCATCCAAGTATTAACTAGGCCTGACCCTGCTTAACTTCCAAGAGCTGATGGGATGGGATGCCACAGTGCTACGGCTACAGGCCAGTGGAGACATAGACATATATAACCAATATTTGTGATAAGAAACATCTAGACAACTCATTAATAGCTAGTAACAACAACATGATCTGACTTATTCAAGTCTAGCTCAGTAGGTAGGGCTGCTCTTTACTCTCTGAGGACGAAGGTTCAATTCTCAACACTGCAAAAACAGGAGAAGGACATGGCAATGCACTCATGAAGTAATCCTGAAACAATCAGCCATTGAAAACCCTATAAAGAGTTGCTATGAGTTGGACCTGACTCAACAGCACCTACCAACAACATTAACTCTTAAATTCAATCAAAAACTAGCAAACTAAGTAAACTTGAGTTATATGTGAACATTTCTGCCTATACTTAATGATCTATTTAGTTAATTAAAACTGTCTTGTTACCTGTAGCTACTACAGGGTAAGTCCAGTCCTTTGTTTCTATTTATTTTTTAAATGAACAAAAAGCAAACAAAGAAAGAAGATTAAAAGTTTAATCCAGGTCATGGAAGACTGTTATTGAACAAATCAGCACTCTGAGAATAGATATTATCATAAGCAAAATCTACAAGTACAAAGGCTAACATTGCTTTCATGAAATATTCAGAAAGTGACATGCAAACTTTTTCCTAGAATGTAACGGTAAGATTTCCAAACTGGCTTTTATTACTTGGAGATATGAGTGGCAGAAAGGGAACAAACTATTTTATTCTTTAGTAACCCCAGCCAGAGGCAAGCCATCCAAAAAGTAACAACAGGCAGAGTAACAACTATGTCACCTTGTACTTGACAGGCCTTTACTCAATTCTTGCCTCAAAAATCAGCTCTCCTTAATTTGACTATGATCAAATAAGACATGTACTAACAATAATTTCACTTTTTGTCTGTTTCACTGGATATGTAAAGATAGTATTTGGTTTCTAAGATACAATTGGCTATCAATGTAATATTTTTATGCTATTCTTTTGTTAGTATTTGATTCAGACTTAAATTTTACTCTTTACGTCACAGCTGATTTCTTTTATGCTGAAGAAAATTACCAAGTCACTATTTAAAAGCCATATTTGGTAATGGCAATTTTTCTCCCTGTTGTTTTCATGGTAAAGATTTTACGCATTTAAGATATTAATAAATCTCAACCATCAAAATGTCACCTCACTACTGAGTTGAAAAATCATGATTTTTTTTTTTTTTGCTTCTCTTTCTTTTCTGTTTTTCCCTTACCATAAAGCCTTTTAAACAGGAAGGCTCCATATGGTATACTGGCTTGATCACTCTTCCCAAGCACACATGAACCTTTTCTTGGCCACAAAGATAACCCCAAGTGAGCTTCTTTCTATTACTGCCCCATGGATGAAGGCAGATAAAAGAATTAACTCACACGTTTTACACTGTAAGAATCAAGGTAGTACTAGTGGGCTGAACAACTTAAAATTTAAAGCTTATCACTTAGCTCTCAAAGATCAAGTGACTTCTGACCAAAAAAAATTATATAAAAAATTTATCAACTCAGGCTAGGAATATACCTCAGTGGTGGAGTATTTGCCTAGCAAGAGCAAGGCTCTAGGTTGTGTCTCAGCAGAAGAACAAAAGACAAAGTTTTCTAATTCATCATTAGCAATTATTCACCACCTCTATAAACATGGAATAAATACAACAAGCCATACATTCATCGAATTCTATCAGGCTTTGATATAAATAACTGAAACAAATACACTAAGCTATATGCTCATCTCTTAATTTCCACACTTTAAAATTCATAATGACAATAATCATGCACTCAGCAAAAACTTGAGAAGACAACTGAGGTAAAAATAAGAGGAAAGCTATGCTTACCAAAGCTGGAACGACACTCTTGACAGGAAACCCTCCCAGCGTCTCTTCATTTCCCATGACCAGTAGCTGACACATTTCAATGACTGCCTGAAGCTGCTGACTCTCATCACTGGCTTGTAGTCCTTGTAGTAGCTGCTGGGCCTTAGAACCTTCAGAAGAAAAAATATTGATTGGTAAAAGGTGTGATTCTAAATGATAACTGGCTGCTTATCACACCTGGATCCCAACTAAGGCTGGGACTATATAAGGGTCAAGATGCACTCCTGACATATTCAAGGCTGAATTAAATTAGTTGGATTTGCTCTGTCTTAACACAATCTAAGTTATTTCTAAACTTGTGCCTTTTTTAAATAAAGTTGCTTTTTAATAAAAAAAAAAAAAAGCCAAGATTAATGAACTCATAGCCTTAACAAACCAACTTTTAAAGAAATGTACATAGTGAGTAAAAGCTTTCAACAATAAAAATATGCCTAGGATGTTAAGAAAATATATTCTCTTAAATACATGCACCAGAATAAATGGAATTGAGGTAACAAAAAAAGGGCAAAGAAATAAAGACAAACAGCACAATTCAGCTGACAAAACGAGGTGGAAAGAATGAAATCCTCTGTACAAACAATGAAATAACCTTTACATGTCCCTGCCCCCACTTTATATGCACAGGTACTGTTAGAGTGCTTCTACTTTTAAGTCTAAATTCCATTACTCAAACAACTGGAAAATACTGAGCATCAATTCCTGGAGGGAAGTTAGTTGTCATTAAGTACAAGAAGGTGTTCAAAAACTCTAGGGCTGTTGGTATATAGCTCAGTGGTACAGGACTTACCTAGCATTTGGAAGACACTAGGTGTAATCCCGAGTGCCACAAACAAATATACAAATGTTTTTCACTTTTGATGGAAATTTTCCTACTTGAAATCATAATTTCTTCAATTAATATTTACCAAATCTATACCTTCCCCCCTCATGTCTGTCAGCTTGTTGTGCTGTAGGGTGGGGCTTGCATGTTGCAGGAATGTGCAAAGCTATGCTACCAGTATTTCGGATTCCAGCAGGGCCACCCATGGTGGACAGGTTTCACCTGAGCTTCCAGACCAAAACACACTAGGGAGAAAACTTGGCAGCCCATTCCCAAAACAATTAACCATCGAAAACCCTATGAATAGCAGAGAAGCACTGTCAAATACAGTGCCAGAAAATGAGGCCCCCCCAGGCTGGACAGAGTTCAAGAAATGACTGGCGAAGAGTTGTCTCTTCAAAGTAGAGTTGACCTTAATGACAGGAATGGAATGAAGGCCCTAAGACCTCCTTTTCCTAATGTGGCACCACTCCAAATGAGAAGAAACAAAGTGCTCTCAGTGAGGAGCAACAAGGGGCTCAAACATAAAAAACTCATGTGCATGGTACAATGTTGGGTGGTGTTTTGTTCTGCTGTACTTAGGGTCACTGTGAGTGAAATCCTACTTGATGGCATCTAACAACAACAAATCAATACCTAATGTCATTCTCGAGCCCTTTCTCTTCTAATTTTTCAAATTATTCTTTGTATATTGGTTTTCCATTCCCATATCATTAAGTACTGAAATGCATAAAAAATGATGTAAGTTGGAAAACAACCGTCTAACAACATGGAATTTACATCTAAATCAAAGTTTTTTTTATTACAGTCAAGCTTCACTGATCTTCCTAGGGGCAAAAATCTCAAAAGGGCACATGGTGATCCTTGAAAGATTTGCTTACTGTATTATTTGAGCATAACTAATAAATCCCACAATTACTGCTATTTATCTACCTTTACCATAATTTAAAAGTCCATCTGAAAATAACACTGCAGAGTCACACATAGAGGAATGCTAGTTTTAAATTTAAAATCAGCATCAATTTCAATTACAGAAGGTGTGTCATTTTGTGTTCGAATAATGTGGAAGGAAAAAACAGAAAAAGTAGTATTTTATTTTAAAAGGAGGAAACAGTTCATACTAAGGTGATGTCTTTACAGCACAAAACCTAAAAGGAGAAAACCTGACACATACACCATGCAATGGATGTCTCAGATACACTGTAGTTGGCAATTCCAAGTGTATCAACCTCTATAGCAAGACTGAGACCGTCATATATGAACACGTGGAGGGGCCTAAAAAGAGCTCTGTCAAATGAAAATAACGGAGCTAAAACCATAACACTATCTCCCTCTGACACATGAAGAAATTTAACACCTAAAGCAGTAGATTTTGAATTTAGGACAAAAAATTCCTTAGGGAGGACATGAGTGTAGCTTAGTGGTAGAGAGCTTGCCTAGCATATGCGAGACCCTGGGTTAAATCTCTAGTACTAGGAAAAATAAGGAACACGAACACATACACACACACACACACACACAAATAATGAACCTCAAAGCATTTATATAAATTAAATCTATTGATATTTTAAAAATGTGTTTGGTATTAAAACAGAAAAACTCTTAATATCTACCAATTAATTCATTACATACCAATGTATAAAAATTTTTTCTTGGAAAAAGACATTTTCCAAACAAACACTTAGAAGAATGGCATCACTGGATATCTCTGACAGATTGTCTTAGTGTCCTGCTTAATAGCCAGGTGTTGTGGCTCATACCTGTAATCACAGCTATTTGGGAGGCAGAGGCAGGAAGAAGACCCATGTGAGGCCAGGGGCAGCCTGCATAACTTAGTAAAACCCTAAGTCAGATTAAAAAAAAAAAAAAAAAAAAAACAGCAGGTACTTCCTAGTACTTACCATGTGCAAGGCCCTGGATTCAATCCCTAAGAATTGCAATCAATCAATCAATAAATAAAAAATACAAACAAACCAAATCAAACAAAACAAAAAAACCAACAATAAAAGGCCACTGGATATTTCTTGTTATCCTCATTCTGTGGTGATATGCTACTTCTCTGAAATTTGTGAAATGTGGGCCCACTTTGTCACAAATAAAGACATGAACTGAGGAGTAAAGCTCTAATTCAGTTAATAAATTTGCATTATCAAGGGCATCCTACAGCAAACACTGGACTAATTTTTACTAGGAGTGGTATTAAATGCATTCAATCTGGAAGCAAGAATACAAGGACTACAAGTAGTTTGCTGCCACTGCTTCGATTCTTATTAAGGTACCAGCAGTTTTATCCACCACAGCTTTTGCACAATCAGTTCAAACAACAACAAAGCAGAGAACAAAAAACCTCGGTAATCGATATGATTAGTTCTGACCTAAAACATTTTTCATGTAAGGAACTCAGGAACTTCTCACACAGCCACAGATCACACTTCAAAACTACTATTGTTGACCAAGAAGCTGGCAGTGAAACACTTTCTATCAAAAGCCAGATAGTTATTATTTTGGGCTCTGCAAGCCATATGGTCTCTATTGTAGTTACTCAACTCTGGTATTGTAGTTCAAAAGCAGTCATAGACAATATATAAACAAATAAACATGGTAATGCTACAATAAAACATCAGGGACACTGAAACCTGACCTTCATTTACTTTTCACTTCACAAAATGTTACTAGGAAAAATTTTCAACCAGGAAAAATGTAAACATCATTCTTAGTTCATAGGCTATATAAAAACAAGCAGGAGGACAGGCATGGTGGTACACACCTGTAATCCCAGGACATGGGAGGCAGAGGCAGGAGCAGGGTCACAAGTTCCAAATCAGGCTAAGTTACAAAGTGAGACACTGCCTCAAAAGACCAGACCAGAAAGAAGGAAGGAAGGGAGGAAGGGAGGAAGGGAGGAAGGGAGGAAGGGGAAGGGGAAGGGGAAGGGGAGGAAGGATAAGCAGGAGGCCAGATTTGGTGTCTTGACACTAGTTTGCTGACTCCTGTCACAGGAAGCTAATATGTTAAACTGAAATGACCACATCAGACATTTGCTGAGCTCTGGAATTGTGAAAGATAGGAGTTGCATAAAACATTTTAATGAACAGAATAAAACTTCCTGCAATCTTGGAGTGAGAGGAGGGTCTCCTTGGAACACACACAGCCAGTACTAGATCAATCCCAAGATACCAGCCACATTTAGAAGGTGCTTCATTATTCAAGTCTGAGGAGATAGAGGTTTGCAAGGTTCTTAGTCAAAACCCTAAGAGGGCCACACAGGGAAACAGGGATGAGCCAGAGGTGAAGTGAGTCAGACCACAATTCCAACTTTGGTCAAAACAAGCTCAAGTCCTGACTAGAAAGTGATCTGCTCCTCCCCATTTATGTTTAAATAAAGAGGAAACCAGCTTGGGCAGAAGATATTATGTGGAGCCTCTTCAGTATTTTTATACACAATACCTGGCACATAATCTAGAAACTACTAGACTTATGAAGAGCTGGGAAGTATGAGACTTAGACTTAAGAAGAAGAAAAGATCATAACAGACCAACACTTGTAGAATTAAAAGGCTTTTTAATATTCTGTAACTCTGACTAAATACACTGAAAATATAAGCAAAGGCCTGAGGTGCAGCTCAGTGGTAGAGCACTCTTCTAGCATACATGAGGTCCTGGGTTCAATCTCCAGCGGCACAAACAAGCAAAGACACCACACACGCACATGCACGAGTGGGCGAGCGCGCGCGCGCACACACACACACAGGAAAAAAAGAAAGAAAAATGTAAGCAAAAATGGACAAAAAGGATAACCGTACATAAAATTTCAACAGGGAATTAGAATCTATTAAAAAAACAATCAAAGACCTATCTAGGACTGATAAAATATTTGAAATTGACTGAGGGGGGAATTAACAAAAGACTGAAGACAGAAAAAAGTACTGAATTTGCAAATTGGTCAAAGCTTTTAAACTAGGGAAAGAGAAAAAGTTCTCAGAGACAGAAAGATAAGCAAGATACAGTCCAAAGTCTGAGCATATATGATCTTGATACACCCAGAACGAAAGCAAAGAAAATATTTAAAGAGATAATAAGAGAAATATATGATGTAATAATCAAGAAGTTTCTAAAATTGGTGAAATATACCAACTATCATAATCAAAGGCTGTGAAACCCAAATAAATTGTCAAGGAAAACATCACCTCAAGCTCAACATAAACAATTAAAAAGAAGTCTTAAAAAAGTCAAAGGAAAGCAGACATCACCTTAATAGGGAACGGACTGTTAAAGAGAAATGATGGAAGCCAAAAGACCTCATAAAGAGAGAATTTTATACCTGGGGAAAATATCCTTTAAAAATCAAGGCCAATCAAATGGAGTGTGGTGGCACACACCTGTAATCCCAACACTTGGGAGACTGAGGCAGGAGTATCAATCCAAATGAAGCCAGCCTAGTTTACATGGTGATATACTGTCTCAAAAACACAATACCAAAAAAATAAACTATATATTTATATGTATGTATGTATGCATGCATGCATGCATGTATATATTTGGCAAATCAAGGATTTCTCAAACAAAAGCAGAAGAGGAATCATTATTAATGGTCTTGCACTATTTAAAGAAAAGTTCTGGAGGCTGGAAGGAAATAATTCTTGACCAAAAAAATCAAACAAAAACAAAAACAAAACAAAAAAAACCCTGCAAGATGGAATTAATAGCAACAGAAAGGGTAATGACCATATAAAGGAATATGGATGTCTAAAAGAATTATGTCTTAGTGAGTTTCTAACAAATGTATAAGTCTAATAAAACAGCACAAGCAATGGCAGGATGTAAATTTTATTGCAATGTTCCTGCATTATTTGGAATACAATATTCATTTAGTAAGGCTATAATATACCAAAGAGTTGGGGTTTTGCTCAGTTGGTAGAGTGCTGCTCTGTACTCTCTAAGGCCCTGGGTTCGATTTCCAGCACCACAAAAATGGGAGGATCTGGCAACCCACTCCGGAAACAATCAGCCATTGAAAACCCTATGAACAGCAGAAAAGCACTGACATAATGCTGGGCATGGCACAGTGTGGGGGGAGTGTTTTGTTTTGTTGCACATAGAGTTACTATGAGTCAGACCCAACTTGACAGTACCTAACAACAACAACAAACAACCAAGGACATGTATTATAATCTCCAGGGTAACCATTAAAAGAAATATATAGGGATATATAACTGACAAGCTAATAGACAAGAAAAACTTAAAGAATATTTGATTAATCCCAAACAAGTCACCATTTCTCATCTATAAGTTTGGTAAAGACTCAAAAGTGTGACACCATACAGTTGTCACATGTGACTTAAAAATACAAGATGATATAACCTCAAAAGTGAGGGAATTACACCATCTAAAATTCTGTATGGCACTGATGCTTTTATATAGTAACATTCCTTCTATAAATCTATCTTGAAGATAATACAGGAAAAATATAAAATCTATTTCACTGAAGGAATACCAACAGGATATCACTGTAAATATTATAAATGCCCAATAATAGGAGACTTGTTAAATATGTTTCTCCACACAATGCAATAAAACGTAAAAAGAACAAGAAATCTCCTTCCCACCCCCTACTTTCATCTAGGTAAGGCAGTGTGTGAGGAATGGATGACAGGGATTTTTTTTAAGTGAATAACAAAAGAAGAAGCCATATATTTAAAAAGGTTATTGAAGTGAGAGGAGGAAACAGGGGAAAGAGATAGCAAAAAAAATTTTGAGATGTACTTTATTTGTAGAGCCAGGTACATATTAAATAATTATAAATGCAATATTAAATTTTAAAAAGTGATCCCTAAAAATCAAAAACAAATGAACCAAATCAACTTGGTGGTATGAACCAAGAGAAGA
Organism: Pedetes capensis; assembly: GCA_007922755.1. NCBI lineage: Eukaryota > Metazoa > Chordata > Mammalia > Rodentia > Pedetidae > Pedetes > Pedetes capensis. Next base: position 140,946 of record VMDO01000816.1, read on the forward strand.
ATTATTACAAATAACTTTAAAAGTCAAAAAGTTGACCAATAACAAAACACTGTAGAAAAATAATTTTTTTAAAGCTGAGAGTAGCATTGCATACCTATAATCCTAGTACTCAGGAAGCTAAAGGAAAGAGGATCTTAAGTTTGCAGCCATCCTGAGCTACAAAGAATGACTCTGTCTCAAAAACAAAATCACAACAAAACAAAACAGAAAAATAATTTAAACTATCTTAATAGTAATACTTTCAATGATAAGTTGGAAACTTATGAGATAAAGCAAATGAGTCACTATGTTATCATCACTGCGAAGTAAAACTCCTGGCATGGGAAAAAGGAAATATAGCCACCAATTAGGTTAAATAAAAATCTTGCAGCCCTAAAATTGAATCAGTAGTATCAGTATAAACTTGAAAATATATATATACACACACACATATATACATATATATGTAAATATAAATAAAATCATTTCCTGGGTTTGTCCAATAAATATCTAGTAACAATGACCAATCTAGTAGCAGTCAATAAGCCAAGACTGTGGTCTCTATCATGCCACATAAAAGAAACCAGGGGTGTGTGGCAAGATGCTCAATTTCAGAAAAGGAGGAAATATAAGCCAGTCAGATGTAGCACATCTTGTCATACCAGAAAGCAAAGAGACTATCAAAAACTCAGATCATGCCAAAGATATTCAGAAGCCAACCTCAAAAAGATCCTATCTTCCAATAATAGGATAATGCAATCACCAGTAAAAGCCACTGAAATGTCTAAAACATCTCGGCCCACTGCTGGTAATGATAGCTATTTCAACCCCTCCCCCTTCAAAAAAAACTGGTACCTCTGGAAAATGTTGAAACCACTATTTTGAAAATTGGCTGAAGAGGGGGGAATAACTTTTTCTACATCAAACACTCTCCTAAGAACCCAAATAGAAGAGAAAGATTCTTTATATATTTCTATTAAACTATTATACTTCTCATAAGAGTAGTTATCAGAAATCTTAAAAGTGCTATTCTGTAACCATTTAGTACCTTGACACTAAGTTTCAACAGCTTGTTAAGAAACAACATTATACAATTCTTAATGTAAGAAAACACTTTCATTTTTTAACTATCTTTCTTCAATAGGGAAAAAGAGAACCAAACTCAAGTCTGAAAAAACTGCTGGAACTACCAATTTGCAAGAAGTACACTTAAAATATTTTAAACAGTGGAAATTTGATACTAACTGTACATCTATTAAGGAATTACTTAAGTGTGATAATAGTTCTGTGTGTGTGCTGTATGTGTGTTTTAAAGAGCACTACCTTGAGCTACATGATGAAAAATTTAACTATATAACATCTGGGGGAAAAAAACTAGATGACATCTGGGAGTTATTTCAAGCCAGTATAGGAAGGAGGGATTTGGGTGAGAATAAGGCTAAATAGTAGACATGAAATAGGCACTGTTGAAACTGGGTCATGGGCACAGAGTAGCATTTTATTTTCTACTCCACTTCCAGTGTATAGTTTAATTTCATGGTAATGGTGAACCCTAAATATGGATTTGTGATATTTAATGTCAAAAGTCTTACACAGACCCTATATAACAAGTTTTCCCCTCGTTGTCCCCAGAAACATATGAACTGGTGAAATAAATGAAATCAAATTTTCTCTTTAAAAATAACTCAAGAAATATATTAGTTGCAATGCATAAATCATGCCCTGATCCAGATTTTTAAAAAACTGAGAGATTTATGAAGACACTAATATTTGAACTCTCAATAACAGGAAACCCTAACATAACTGTAATATTGTCTTAAATTTAAGTGCACGCTTATTTTCATAGTCATAAATCCAAATATACGCAGATAAAGTGATGCTGAGGATTAGTTTAAATATAACCTTAGGACTGGGGAGGGTGACTGAGGATATATATAAATGAATCAATAGTTGCCAAGGATTGGTAATAGCTGATGGGTTCATGGGAATTATCATACTATTACATTCATGGTTTTATTCTGTGTTTCATCTTTTTTCATAATCATGTCATTCCTCTTCTCTAAACTGTGGGCCAGTTCCTGATTCCCTGGCCTGCCATAGCCCTGCATAGTGTGGCAGACGCCTAGACCTCTCAGGTTTCATCTTCTACTCCTTTATTTTCACTCTTTTCACAGGCCCCTCTTGCTGTCTGTTTCTCAAACATGCAAACCCATTCTCACCTCTGATGTTGCAAATGCTCTTTCCCTTGGACCTGTGCATGGCTGTTTTCCTTACTTTGCTTAGGTCACTACAAAATCACCCTACCTCAGAGAGTTTCTCTAACCAGCTTGTCTGTCTTCCCCTACCAACCAATCTATATCCTTACTCTTATTACACTGTGCTGACAACACTACTTGAAATTTTGTCGTATAATTGTTTGTTGCCAGGATCTCCCTCTAGCATAAAACTATCACGTAGGAAACAACTCTGCTTATCCTGTTTATGAATGGTTACGATCCCAGTATCTAGTAAACGTCACTAAATAAATATTCAAGAATTCACAAGAAGCCAAGTGTGGGAGCTCATGCCTGTAATCCCAGCACTCAGAAGGCCTGGACTATAAAGAGAAACCTTGTCACGAGGGGGTAAAAAAAAAAAAAGTTCACGAGAACTTCCCAGCAGGCCATGTTATCTGAGATCTATCAAGACAGTAAAGGTGAAACAGAATAGGAACAAAAATACCAGCTACTTCTTAAATTTCCTTGCCAAATACTAAGGCAAAAAACTGGAAAAAGCTTCGAATATACGTATTTGAGCACAAGTATACACATGCACTGCTTTAAAAAAAAAAACACCACAAAACTTGAAATACTTGATGACAAATTATATAAGCACATAGTAAGGTCAGAGCCAGTAAGTTCAAAAACACTAGGAATTTTGAAACTAAGCAAGATTTAAGTCTACAAGTAATCTACTGAGTCTATGGAAATATTACCAATGAAGATATAACAAAAAATGTTTAAATGTAGATTTTAAGGAAACTAAAGATTAATACTCTATATCAAAAGAATTTAACTGGATTTTTAGTTTTCAGTTTAAAGAGCCCCTGTGTGTGTGTGTGTGTGTGTGTGTGTGTGTATAAAATAAGATCTCTGGTTTATAATACATTGATAATGAATCTAGTAACTAGAATTCTGCTAGTTGGGTTGATATTAAGACTGATAGTCTTATAGGTTAAATTTCATTATACCATAAAAATCAAGAGTCAAATCTATTAAAACATGCAATCGGATGCTGTATTTGTCAATGTAAATTCTTTACTCTTCTACATTTCAAACAAAACAAAATAATCAACCTTGCCGTAAAATCAGGATGGTCTTAATGATTTTAATTCAGTAATCAATAATAAAAGTACATAAGAAAATCTAACAGATGAAGATTTAAAGCAAGAACTGCACAAGTCCTATTTTTAAAAAAACGGACGGAAAGGTCATAAAAACTTCCTAATATTTACATCAATAAGTAATCAATAAGAGTAGCACTTAACTAATTATTAAGGGGTTTCAAGGGAGGAAAAATTTAAAAGTATTCACTTACTAGCTCCGCTTCCAATTGTTCTATGGAAAAGTTGTGACATCCGAGGACCAAGAGGACCAAACAGGTGAGGAGGAAGACCCCTGGCCTCTAACAGAGCTAAAGAAAAAAGAAGGGCAGGGGGAGTAGTTGAGTTGATTTAATGCAACTGGTCTTACCTAAAATGTCATGGAACTGATTCATCTCAAATAACTGAGTTAGCCAATGTTACTTTCCATTCAGAATTTGAAAAGCTATATAAACTTCCAAGACCACCCTCATATATTAATATGATTAATATAAATTAAAATATACATGTGTCAGGTTTGAGTATCTTAAAGTTTTATGGAGAACTTAAAACTCAGCACCAGCAGAACTGTGTAAGTAGTCCAAGAAAAACCCAAGGTAAGTATCTATTTTGAAGAAGTTATACATTAAGCTTCTTTGCCCCATTTTCCTTCTAACATTAATTATTTCACAGTCAGATACTGGTTGAGATCCTCTAAAAACATTATGAAAATCATTGGAAAATCATTACACTATTTTTATCAGTTCCAAAAGTACGAAAAACTGTGTGTTCCTATGAGGTCTAGTCAAAAAGATAGTTGTCATTTCCCTCAGAAACTTAAAAGCAATATAAAATTGACTTATGAATCATGTTTTTTGCTAAGGCTCTCATTGAAGATATGCTACACATTCACCACCTAAGACAGAAATACATGTCCATCTATTTTTAAATCATGTACACATAAGACTTGTTTGTAAAGGCACTGATAGTATTAAAAATCTGGAGTTTATGTGTACACTATACAATTCATTTTGAAGAAGGTGACAAAAAAGTGAAGGGGGGGGGTAAACACCCTACCTTGCTAGATGCATTCATAATGTTATTGAGTACCAGAAAATATATTAAGCTATCCTCTTTTCAAGGTGTTTTTAAATTTATTACTAAAACTAGTTACATATGTAGCTACAAGGAAGAAATATTTGAGAACATAAACACATAAGGCTTTGTCTATTTGAACAGTAAAAATGAAGATGCAGTTGCTCATCTTCTGAACCCAAACCATCAAATCACCACTAAGCAGCCTATTTTGGAGGTTTAGGCACTGCTAGATGATGTTCAAATGACCATGTCTGAATTAATTCCCATAAAGAACAGGAGTAGCTGGCAGCCCGTTGGTTATCATTTCTTTCTGGCTCAGTGACCATCTTTACCTTGTAATCGTCCCATCTCAGAATCATCCGATTCACTCTCCCCAGAGGTGGTCATGCCAACAGCCCCTGCAACAGAACTAGAGGCTTGGGGGGAGGAGGAAGGTGAGGGTTAGGAGAGGAGCATTATGTCTGGCTTATGTTAAAAAAGAAAAACCAACATTTTACAGACTACAATAAGCAATTAAACTCATCTTCCTACTGCACACTCAGCTGATCTTGACTTTATTCTGTAGTGTCCAGGAACAAAAGGAGAGCTCAACTCCTTTAGTATTAAACAAGTGTAAAAATACAACCTTTGCATTTCATTCATACATGGCTTTTTGACAGACTCCCTCGTACCTTTCAAACAATTATTAAATTAAGTTTTATCCTGGACTCCTACGCCAGAAGTCATCTAAAGCAATACTGCTAAAATCACTGTGATCCAATAGATGGCCAACAATCATTTATCTGTTTTTTCTAATTTCAGGAGCATGACAAGGTTATATACGCTTATTTCTGGAACAAAATACTTAATATGTAATTTACAACTAACAAAAAGCTGCCTGAAAAGCATTGCTATGAAGTATGACAGAGGGAGGTTAAAAAGTCAAAACTACTGTAGAACGAAGAATTAAGATTCAGAAGGAATACTACTACAAAAAAACGCTAACCTGAACCAAAACCAAAACTGCTGTGTGATAACAGAGGTAGATTCTATTAAGAAAATGACCGGAGGAGAAACTCTATCCCTGCAAAACCAGGAATCTGTGTTGAGTACTCAGCATTGTTTAACACAAATAAGACTGATTTACATATGACCACACCATTCACAATACCTTCTGCCCTGTTTACTAGCTAGATGATGACAGAATCCAAGTCAAAAAGACTATTTTAAAGAGGCACATGGGTAACATGTGAATTTAAACAGCTTTCCTGAGCTGGCCGTGGTAGTGCACACCTATATAATCCTAGCACCTGGGATGGTGACAAGATGATCTCAAATTTAAGGCCAGCCTGTGATACATAGTGACAGAAAAAAAGAAAAAAAAAAAAAAAAGAAAGAAAGAAACTTGTCTGAAAAGCAGTCAATGCACCAACCACCAAGTCCACATTTTTATAATATTCTTCTTCACACAACTGAATATTATATATAACTTCATGGGATTTTTAAAAACTCTTAGAAAAATTTACAGGCTTAGAGTCAAGGTTAGCACACTATGGCCCAAAGGCCAAATCCAGTCCATGACATGGTTTTGTAAATACAAGTTTATTAGAACATAGCTATTTCAACTTGTTTACATATTGTCTGTAGCTGTTTTCGCACTATCATCACCGGAACTGAATAATGCAAAAGACCATATAAAGCCTAAAACATTTACTACCTGGCCTTTTACAAAAAAAAATGTTAAGAATTCCATAGTTTAGACTTACAGGTTAACCAGAAATACTAATGTTAAAGGATATCAAAGTTTAACAAGATCCACACTGCTAGTAAAGATTAATTGATCAACTACATTGCATGATGCTACTAACAGGCAACATTAAATGCTTGCTAGATGCAAGAATTGTCTAATAAGTCTTTCCTCACACCTATACAAAGAGGTATAAACGTCATTGTAAACATGAAGAAACAGGCTTCGAGTGTTCTGGCCAAGTCAAATTGCTGGTAATGGGGGAGAGATTTGAACCCAGAGCGTCTGATTTCACCTACTGTACTCTGAAGAACCATACTATGTCAACTCCTTAAAACATATTCTTCGCCAGTACTTTTTAAAAATTCAGTTATGGTCATTTCCTAACATTATACAGAAACCTTGTAAACAAACACTGGAATTAGGTAGTACTTATGGCTGAGTTTGTTAGTGGCTCTTCCAGGCATGCAGAGAGCAAATACAAAGTTTTAACATATGAAATGGTTGGTTTCTCCAAAGCATACTATGGAACCCACACAATTAAAAAAGAAATTCGTTAATGAAAAGCAAATATAAAAAAGAAATGAGAAAAGAAAATCCACCCGAACGTCACTTAAGGAAATGCTAGTTTTATTAAAAAACAACAACAACAAAAAAACCAGGGAGTTTGATTTTACTTTAAAATGTCCCAAATGTTTCCACTTTAGCGAATTTCATAAGAAATATCTCAAATTATACTGCCACAAAAACATTACTTAACCAAGACAAAAAACTTCTAAAACATATAATTTAAAAAGTTGCTAACGTTCTAATATAGTGGGGTCCTAACCTTCAGAGTCATAGAATCACTACAAAAAGTAGTTATTCTGCTTTTCCATGGGAACAGGGTGCCAATTTTGACAGAAATCAATTACTAGAAGCAAAAAGAAAAGGATCCTATTGCCAGCCCTTTGATAGCAAGTGTAAAACAGTTGTCCAGTGTAGCTCCTTCTATATCTATCACAAAAAGATAACACAAACTGGGCCAGGCTTCAGATTAACTAAATCAAGAGGAGAGACATGGTGGTTTTGTACAGTCCTGCAGGTAAGAAAATGTAATCAATCAATAGGAGTCAACTACAAAATTCTTTAGTCAAGCCTACAAACCTGAATGACCACATGTACCATTTTTGTGACCAATCAAATATAAAAGATGACTATCAGAGAAAATCCAAAGCCAGATTTTCAGCAGCATTAATCTTTTTTTCTGAAGCCAAACATTTCTCCTGTCTAGTCTTAGCAAGTCTTCACAGAACCATGTAAGATAATTTACAATAAATTCTTGAATAAAAATGGAGAAAATATTGTTTAAATCAGAACACAAAAATTCTATTAGCGTACCAAGTATTTATACTTTAACACAATGCAACCACTTACATAGAAAGCAAAAACAAAATGTTAGAAAGCTTGTGGAATCAGATTTTACTTGCCAGGAACTGCTCAGTTTACCAGATGCTTAAGTACAGGAGGCAATAGGAAAGTATTTATTTATTTAAGCATGTCAAAAAACTTTGGAGTAAAGCCAGACACAGAAGCATGGCTACTAGGAATGTATTTATTCCTTACTATGGTCTCCATCATCAGGGAATACAGTCACAATATAATTAGTAATGGTACTTAAACAACTGAATGGTTTTCTTTTTATGAACTGACCCTGATCATTTCTTGTGAAATTATAAAGATTCTTCATGTAAAATATGAGTTCCAGAACAATGCCTATTTCTATTATTCTGTTTTGAAGGGAGTGTTCTACCAACTGCAGAAGCACTATCCAAGAACAGATACTCATTAAAAGGTGGTCAAAGTCACTAGCATAAGTCTATCCTTGACATTAATTTAAATTATATAATGCACATTTTGTGGGTTGATGAAAATGTTGCTAGAAGTGCTATAAAGGATGTTGTTGTTGTTGTTAGGTACCCTGAGTCATATCAGACTCAGTAGTGACCCTTACAGGGTTTTCAATGGCTGATTGTTTCCGGATTGCCTTGGGAGTGGATTACCACATCCTTCTCCCATTTTTATGGTGCTGGGAATCAAACCCAGGACCTCCGAGACTGCAGAGCGGTCCTCTACCAACGGAGATAAATCCTAGCATGATATAAAGGATACATAATGGAAAAAGCCTTTGCTGTATTACTCTGTACCCCATCATCATTTACTTATAAAGGGAAAATAAAATATATTATATTATGCTAAAGAAGTAAATCTGCTAAGTAATTTGCAACTTTCCCCATATATAGTATGCCAGTAAAGGAATTCCTACAATCCACAAGGGATCCATCCTCTAAAATGTACTAAACGCAGTGTTCCTCAAATACCACTAAACATGCTACATGTATCTTTTATCACCAGCCATAACAGAACTTGGAAAATACCTATATGACATTGCAGTTTCAAACATGATAGACAATGAAACACACTACAGTATTTAGGGAGGCAGTCTGATTATAACTAGCCTGACTCCCTTGAAATTTTTATTGTCTGAGGTAATGTATCAAAGAACAAAATTGTACACTTCACCCCCTCATTCCAGCCTTCAATTATATCCATAGGAATTAAACTCGACGCTAAGGAAATGACACAGCTGTTACAAATGTGCACTTGATTTCTAAGACCTGGATTTGAGAATCATACAATGCTAGCTTGGAACCCTGAGAATACTCATTTAAAATAGCAATAATAGTAGTCAGGCCTTTACAAGTTGCTTCAAATATTAAATGAGATATGTAATGTGTTTGCATCTGAAATAGAGTATGTGCTCAATAAATGTTAGCTACTATAATGAGACTACTATAACACCATATTCAGCAGCTCCATTTCCGTCATCCATTTGGGAATTTACCCCACTTCCACAGATTTGAAATAAACACTGTAAGACTGAGAAGTAATATATACCACTGAGAAGGACAGAGAGTATATCACAATCAGCTTTGATGAGTTACACAGAAAACAGCCTGAACTTTTCCAAACATTTACTAATTAACTCTTTAAAAAAATTACCCTAGGAAAACTGTACGAGGATAAAAAACAGCAAACAGAAGAGATGTTATAAATCTACCATGCAACTTATCATACAAACTGAGACAGAGTACTGGTTTAAAAGTAAAAAAATATATATTTAAAAATAAAAAAGCCTACACTGGACAGTAAGATAGGACAACAGTAATGGGTAAACTAGAACCTTCTGGCAAACAATGACATATGACCAACCATAGGCATTACAGAAAACCAGCACATACTCTAGTATCAAACTATGGTACATGAAATAACTTTGTTCAAATGTATATGCCTACATCTAAATACCTGAACTATCATCCTAATTTAAAGGACTCATAGTCACACATTCATAATGATGAACTCTTAAAACGTTTTCTTGTCTGTTGTAAGTACTATCAACATCAAACTACATCTTAAAACTTACTACCCACTAGCAACAAATCGGGTGTGGTGGCACATTTGTAATCCCAGCTACTCAGGAGGCAGAGAGGCAAGAGGATTGCAAGTTTGAGGCCAGAGGTAGCCTGCAGAATACAGCAAGACTCTGTCTCAAAATAAAAAAATAAAAAATAAAAAGGAGGCTGATCAGTGGTAGAGCACTTGTTAATTATGTACGAAGCTGAGTTTAGCTCCCCAGTACCACAGAAACACACAAAAACAAAGCAAAACAAAAAAAACTCACTAGCCACAATTAACAGCTGAAGCACTCTTTTGGTTTGGTAATGGACACATACTTACAGCTCAAGGGATAAAAAATACATTATTGCCGTTCTAAGATACCAAGAAGAATTAAAATAAGAAACCCATAAAAATGTAACAACTACTATTAAAGTAGCTTAGGTGCAAAATGAGTATTTTTGAGGGGCTTACAAAATTCTAAATTAAAATTCAGATACTTGTGAAGCAATTCAAACTATATCCTTACATTTTAATCATGAATTTAAATTCTTTTCATCAATGAACAACTATTAGATGCACTAGTCAATATGAAGAAGCTTAAATGAAAATGAGTTACCCCATCCTAAAAGCCCCTTGAGTATAATTAGTATAGATTGGATTGCATGCAAATTAAAAAAAAAAAAACAATAAGCCCACTAATCAAAATAACAAATCTATAACGTAGAACAATACAGAAAAAAGTATGTATTTGATTGTAACATCTAGAATACAAGTGTCCCCTCTTTTTCATCATATTTAGGACACAAAAAATGACGTTATCTCTAAATGAATCTGTATCATACAAAAATGGGTTTTAAGACTAAAAAGTGCCAATCTACCTGCTGCTCCTTGGGGAGCTTCATCTGTGCGGGCAGCTGAAGAATTTACTGTCTCCTGGTTGCTTTCAGGGTCTGCCATTTTCTCCTGCCGACGAGCTTCAGCTGCTCCTCTCTTGCCCAGGCCAGAGCCTCGCCGACTGCAACAGAAAAATGTCATCATAGGCAGCCTTACTAGGGCACCAGGAGCAATGTATAGACAACACAAAGCTCAAATTCATAGAGCACAAAGCCAGTTTCTTCTCCTTTTTAAATAAAAATTGTTGCAAAAAATCACTATGTACAACAACTAAGACTTTGTATATTTAAAATCCTTCCAAGTTATAGTGCATTCACAATACATGCTTTTGTGTTACTGGGAGCTATTGTCACCCTTACAGACAGAAATGATTTTAAAACACTTCCAACTAAATGGAAAAGCAACTCATCCTGAGAAGAAAAATTGTATGCATTTAAAACAGAGTCCCACTCCCCAGGCTAAAAAGTGGACCAACAGACATGAGCTTGCAGACTGACACTGACAATGGGGACAGGAAAAGGACAAAAAACTCATGCCCATTCTCCATGTTTCAGATTACTTAAATCATCCAAAAATAATTATCCTAATGGTGGACAATAACTCCATCATGTAAAATAAAGAATTAAGGAGGTAATGCTTATAAACAAACAGAAAACATAAGTTCAGAACAGAGGCAGACAATAAGGCACAGAATAAGATATGGGAAAAGGAACAATCATTTTTCATGAAGTAAATTATATTTTGTTAATGATGATCTTTTTTCTGTTTTAATAGAGAAAGCAGTAAGCAAATTGGGTAGAAAGAAAAGATAACTTCCCAATTATTGAAACTTCATAGTATATAAGGGCTGGGGTTTAGCTCAGTTGGTTAGAGTGCTGCTTCACACTCTCTGATGACCCAGGTTCGATCCTCAGCATCACAAAAACCAGAGAAGGACATGGCAACCCACTCCTAAAGCAATCTTGAAACAATCAGCCATTGAAAACTTTATAGGAGCCGGGCGTGGTGGCACACACCTGTAATCCCAGTGGCTTGGGAGGTGGAGGCAAGAGGATCACAAGTTCGAGACCAGAGGCAGTCTGCGTAACTTAGTGAGACCCTGTTTCAAAAAAGTAAAAGAAAAAAAAAAAAAGAAAGAAAAAGAAAAAAAAAGGCTGGTAGTGCAGTTCAGTGGTCCAGCACTTGCAAAGTATGCAAGTGCAAGGCCCTGGGTTCAACCCCCAGTACTGCAAAATAAATAAATAAATAAATAAACAACAACAACAACAATAAAAACTCTACTTTAAGGGTCTTTATGGCTCAGACCCCACTAGATGGCACCTAACAACAACAACAATACTATTTAAATCCCTCAGTTACTTTAAGATATGCAGAACCCTAATACCAAAATGTTTTAAACTAAAAAAACTAGGGAAATTAGATTCTGCTTAGTAAAGAACAAGAAAGCAGGGATAATGGACATGCAAATGAAGGCTCTAAATTACCTAAGAGTACTAGATGAGTTTATTTTCTAATAAGTGAAAACTCCAGCCCAGACAGGAGTTGGTTTAACTAATCTTTCCTTCATAAGTAAACAATTCATTCAAAACCCAACTTACCCTACTTACACATTAGGGAGATTCAAATTCATTCAACATCTAATTTGCATCAATACACTGGGCTGAACATTTTGAATATACCTGAAGTTTCTGCCCTCAAGTAGTGTTAATCTAAAGACAAAGACACAACCTCAGTAGACTACCAAGGCACAAATTTATAAGGAAGCTTAAATAAAAAAGGATTGCAATGAAGAGCTGTTTAACACAGGTGGGCTAGATGGCTAGTACACAGCATGACTAAGTGTAGTGGAAATAATTATATAAGTACTAATTAAGTGGTCATATGTAGGTTTCAGAGAAGGGAAGAGCAAGATAATTATAATATCAAAATCCCTATCTTTACATGGGGCTGGGATTTAGCTCAGTGGGTAGAGCGCTGCGCTGCAGTGTGTGAGGCCCCGAGTTCGATTCCCAGCACCGCAAAAATGGGAGAAGGGCCTGGCAATCCACTCCCAAGGCAATCCCGAAGCACTCAGCCATTGAAAACCCTATGAGGGTCGCTATGAGTCGGATACCGACTCCACGGCACCTAACAACAACAATCTTTACATGCATATTAAAATTAAGTTTCAACCAGTGAATTCTGCCTGTTTCTTAGACTATAAAACTTTTAGTAAAATTCAAAATTCAGCCAAAAATAGGACTAAAACTCTGAAGAACTAAGAAGTTTTATCTTAAGCCCTCATCAAAATATTGCTAAGAAACTTCAAAAACAAAAAAGATGTGCTTTTAATTCTAGATATTTTAAACAATCTGAACAATGAGAAAATTTGTGCAGGAGCTGGGATATGGTTGAGTGGTAAAAAATAGTTTAGTATGTATAAGGCCCTACCTAGGTTCACTCACCAATACCAAAAACAGGGATTTAAAGTGCCAAGGGCAACCCCAGGGACTCTGGAGGCTGAGGCAAGAGGATCACAAGTTCAAGACCAGAAGCAGCCTATGTAACATAGTGACATCCTGTATCAAGCTAAAAAATAAAAAAGGGGGGGTTAGTGGTGCGGCCCAGTGGTAGAGCACTTACAAAAAATATGTGAAGGGCCTGGGTTCAACCTCCCAGAACAGAAAAAAAAAAAAAAAGTATAAAAAAATAATCAAGTACCAAGGAAGCATTTCTTATGACTTATGGATGACAAGTCATACTGTTGCCTTATGTCATCACTAGACCACTACTAAGAACAATCAAAACAGATTGCCTTGGAGAAGCAGCACATGATGTACTAAATCCTTGCTGTTTATTGTGAAAAGGAAAAATGCAAGCTAAAATCCCTGTCCCACCACTGGTTTTGATGCATTTAGAAGAAACAACGACATATAGAAGAGGGAGAACTCCCATCTGGCTACTGAATAATTGACAGCAAACGTACTTGGTAAACTTATTAAGTCTGAAAATCTGAGAAGAAATTGCAGAAAAAAAGATTTTTACTTTTAACCTATTATTCTCAGCCAGTTAATAAAAGTATGTGAAATACCACCCTGTACCACACACCAAAGGTAGCTGCTGTTCTGAAAATGAGATCCACAGCAACTGGGACAAATAGGAACTGGAGATATGAAAGAACATGTACAATGGCCACACTTTCCTCATGAGTAGATGATATGCCATAAGATAAAAATTAAGTATGCTTCTTCTACTTACCCACTAATTAGGCAATATTACAGCCATTAAAACAGACATTTCTTTTGGTTCATTTATCACACCTGCAGGAAATTTAGCTATCTTTAAAAAAAACCTCAAATCTGCACAGAGATGCTAATTAGAAATGTATCTGGCAGATTAAAACTCTGAAAACAACCAAACATCCAACTACTAGTAATAAATCTGGTGAAAATATTGTAGCCAAAGAGGAAAAAGTAGAGAATAAAAGAGTCATAAAAAAATAACATGAGCTGGGCACGGTGGCACACATCCATAATCCCAGCCCTTTGGGAGGCAGAAGCAGGAGGATCTTGAGTTTGAGGCAGCCTGAGCTACATAGCATGTTCCAGGCAAGCCTGGGCTCCATCATGAGACGGTCTCACAAAAACCTTTAAAAAGATTAAAACTTGTAGACACATATAAACTCTGGGGAAGAAATCACAAAACTACCACTACTAGTGACATTAGAATCTATGTCTCTACTCAGTATCTCAGTAAATAATTACCTTACTAGGCCTGAGAATGGTAGGGCATACCTATAATCTCAGCACTCAAGAAGCTGAGGCAGGAGGATTTGAGTTTAAGGTCAGCTTGGGCTATACAGGAAGAACTCTTCTCAAAACAGAGCAACAACAAAAATTACTAACTTTAAAAAAATTTATAAAGATTCTGATGAAAGGTGAAAATACCTGAAAAAGACATAGTAAATAAAAACATAAGCTGAAAAACACCAAATTAATTACCTAGTACTAGCACAGGAGCCCGTGGTCTTTTGGCGTGTGCTCCTCCTCAAACTGGGGAGCTCAGCAGGTGGGGACTCACTGCGCTTCTTGGTAGATTTTCTTAAACCTATATATAGGAAATACAAAAGTAAAATTTTATAAAGAGAAGTTATTATGAATTAAAATTTATAAAATTCTCTACTGTGGCCTATCCAGCGGTATGCTTAATATACCTCCATAGGCTTTTGCTTAGCCTACTTATAATAGGGAAGCTATTCCAGTTCAGGATCATTCATTCACCTCACCACGGGCAAACTTGACTCAAGCTACCCAAACAATAAATGACAGTCCTGCCTCTCCCAAATCATCTTCTTTCAAAGTTCCTGTCTCTTCTCTGCTATTTTCTCTACTAAGGCCAAGAGATTTTTTTTTTTTTTTTTGGTGTAAGCCATATATTTTAAGAATTTAGTTTCATTAAATTTTATAAATTTGTTATATTCTTACTGTATTATTCCAGCTAGTTTATATAAAGGTGATCAGTAAAGCCACTGAGAGATCAAAAAATGTTTTTTCTCTATACCATCTCATGAGCAAGGAACATATACTTCAGTCAAAGATTACCAGAATGTTCAATTTTTACAATATTTTATAGTTAAGGAGAAAAATCAAACCAATATACTTTACATGTTATTCTAGAAGCTGCCTAATGCCTTTATGGAGTTGATACAGTCTAAATGGTTGTTGTTGTTGTTGTTACGTGCCATCGAGTCGGTATCCGACTCAGAGCGACCCTCATAGGGTTTTCAATGGCTGTTTCAGTATTGCCTTGGGAGTGGATTGCCAGGTCCTTCTCCCATTTTTGCAGTGCTGGGAATTGAACTCGGGACCTCAGAGACTGCAGCACAGCACTCTGAGCTAAATCCCAGCCCTACAGTCTAAATAGGTATAACTAAATTCTTAAACAATGGAAAAGCAGTGACAGCATCCATCCACACCTCTCCCTGCAAACAATGTTTCGATACGTGATGGCATAGTGAGCAGCGGGCTCTATCTAGATAGAGAATTTCAAAAACGAGTGAGAAATATCCAGTATCAACAATCATAGTTCCATGAGAACTACAGCTCTATCTTAAATGGATGTGAACTTTTTCAGAGTTCAATCATACACTCGTCCAGATCACAAATATTTTTCCATGAAGTTTTAATTTTTGGATATATCGTTGCTTTCAGGTGAAAAAATATCCTCTATTCTTTTAATTTTGTGAAAAGCACTAGTAGAGTTTGGGAGATAACTGGTAAAAGGATTCTAAATATTTTCTTGATTTTTTGGACTCAATATAAAACTACAGTTTATTCACCTTGAGAGGGTATACATAGTACATGAGGAAATTGCTAAGTGAAAATGAATTTATTCAAGAATTTTCAAACACAAAACAAACTATAAAAACAAAAGTCTATGGTCAAACAGGCAGTATCACTTACAAACCTAAATGAAACCATCTGAGACTTTTTTTAAAGAGTAACTTTTGTGGAAGATGAATTAGACACCTTAAACTGACACAAAAGGATCAGAGTGATATTTTAATTGGGAAATAAAAATTAGCTTAAGACTTAAATTCCAACTTTATTTTTAGGGTGATTTTCAACCTACTTTCACCAGAATTACTCAATAGGATCCCATACCCAGGCCTTCTGTCCTCTACCATTCTATCTCTGCTTCAGCACACATACTGGTCACCCAAAAGCATACATGCACACATCAGTGGAGCCAACCTAATATATCTGGCTAACCAGAACCACTGTTTTTTAACATTTAAAAAATTCAAAAATTCAAAAATATAATTTTAGAAAATATTAAATTATGCTTGTCTTTTTTTCTGAATTGTGACTCAGTGGGCTAAAAAAGGTAGTTTAGAAGAAACTCACCAAGTGCACATTATACCAAAACACTCCAAAATACAACTGCTTTCACTTAAAATAGATCGCCCTAGAAATATTATTGTCAACAATGCCTTTTTAGTGCAGGTAATACTGAAGTATCTTTACACATTCCATGATACAATAATGGACAGCAGCACAAACATATCTACTTAGTGACAATCAAAATAAAATACGCAAATGAACGTACTATGGGCTACTGCTACTGTGCTTTTAGGTACTGGTGTAATTTTTAGCCAAAATTTTTTATACTCTCACTCTTCATGCCCTAAGACAGACTTTACCTATTTCAATTTCATTTAAACTGTTTTCAAGCATAACTTACATATGGTAATATGTACTCATTTTAAGTGTATGACAGATGTATTCATGCATGTAACCAGCATCACAATCAAGACAGAACATTTTCATCACTTTATAAAGTTCCTTCATACAATGGAGAACAGTATTACATGCAAACAGAAACAAAGTTAGGATGGCTACATTTATTTCAGAAAAAGTGGACATTAGGTTGAACTCTGTGTAAGAAGAAACAAAGGCCATTACATAGGGATAAAGGGGTCAATTCATCAAGAAGATACATCAACTATAAGTATGTATCAGATAACCTAAACGCATAAACTAAACTCTAAGAGGTCTGAAGGGAAAAAGAGCAACATAATAGAGAATTTTAAAATTCTACCCTCAAAATTGGACAGATCCACACAGATCGTCATTAAGAAAATACTGGACAGAGCCAGGCGTGGTGGCGCACTCCTGTAATCCCAGCAGCTTGGGAGGCAGAGGCAGGAGGATTGCAAGTTCGAGACCAGAGAAAGTCTGTGTAATTTAGCGAGACCCTGTCTCAAAAAGTAAAAAAATGAGCTGGGGGTGCAGCTCAGTGGTCCAGCACTTGCAAAGCATGCAGGTGAGAGGCTCTGGGTTCAACCCCCAGTACCACAAAAAAAAAAAAAAAAAAGAAAAGAAAAGAAAAGAAAAAAGAAAGAAAGAAAATATTGGACCAGTATTGGTCAAATATGAACATGAAGTCATAATGGTTGTAACAGACATATAGAGAACATCTCACCCAACAGAAGCAAACTACATAGTCTACTCAAGTGCACACAAAATTCTCCAGGTTGGAACATTTATTAGAACACAACGCAAATCTTAACATTTTAAGACTGAAATATTATCACAGACCTATAATCCCAGCACTCTGTAGTCTCAGGCAGGAGGAAATGGGAAGCCAGCCTGGGTCTTGTCTTAAAATAAATAAATAAATAATTTAAAAAATTAAAAAAAAAAAAAAAAACAAATGAGGCCAGGCATTGTAGCTGAGCAACCCAGCTAGTAACAGGCCAGCCTGGAAGACTATGTAGTGAGACTCTGTTTCAAATAAATAAAAATAAATAAGTAAGTAAAATACAGGAGGAAATCCTGTAAATTTAACAAAAATGTGGAAATTAAACAATACGCTCCTGAACAACTGCCAAGTCAAAGAAGAGCCTGTAATCTTGGCAGTAAGGGAGGCTAAGAAAGAGGATGGCAAGTCAGAGGCCAGCCTGAGCTACATACAGATTTCCAATCCAGCCTGGGCACACAGAAAGACTGTCTCAAAATAAATAAATATTGTTAAAAATACCCAGACCACCCAAAGTTATATATACATTCAATGCAATCCATATCAAAATTCCAATTTCTTCACAAAACAGAAAATTTGTGTGGAATCACAGAAGACACTGAGTAGCCAAAAAACTCTTGACTGAATAAACTAGAAGAATCATATTAGTGAATTTCAAAATTTACCACAAAGTTATAGTCATCAAAACAGGATGGTACTGGTATAAAAAAACACATCAAACAACTGGGTAGGATGGACAGCCCAGAAACAACACGTCATATCTACAGTCAATTGATTATCAACAAAGGTACCAAAAGTGCAAAGAGAAAAGGACAGTTTCTTCAATAGTTCTGAGAAAACTGGATATCCATATGCAGAAGAATGAAACTAGACCCTCAACTCTTACCTCACTACATACAAAAATCAACTTAAAATGGATCAATGAGCCACGCATGGCAGTGAGCACCTACAATCCCAGCAACTTGAGACACTAAGGCAGGAGGATCACAGGTTCAAAGACACCCTGCACAACTCGAAATAAACAAACAAGAAGGGGCTGGCAGTGTAGCTCAGCAATACAGCACTTGTCTAGCATGTGTGAGACCCCAGGTTCAGTCCCCTAGTACTTCGAGAAAAAGAAAAAAGAAAGTGGATCAATGACCTAAATATAATATCTAAAGTTACAAAATTCGGCCGGGCATGGTGGCACACGCCTGTAATCCCAGTGACTCTGGAGACAGAGGTAGGAGGATTGCAAATTCGAGACCAGAGGCAGCCTGTGTAATTTAGCAAGACCCTGTCTAAAAAAAGGGGGGGGGGGCAGGGGACTGAGCGTGCAGCTCAGAGGTCCAGCACTTGCAAAGCATGCAAGCACGAGGCTCTGGGTTCAACCCCTAGTACTGCAAAAAATAATTAAAAATAAAAATAAATAAAATAAAATAAAACAAAAATCCCTACAGAAAACGGGAAAAGCTCTATGACACAGGTCTGGATAATGACTCCCAAAACAAGGGCAACAAGAGCAACAGATAAATGGGATTGCATCAAACTACAGAGCTTCTGCACAGCAAAGGAAGCAATTAGTAGAGTGAAAAGACAACCTAGAGACAGAGAAAAAAAATTGTGCAAATAATACATGGGGATAAGGGCAATATTGCCCAAACCCAAAATGGGAGACAAGGGTAACATTGCCTGAACCCAAAATGAGAAACACAACGAGCCTTGGTGTGTTATCTTTGCTCCCACTAACTGCATCAGGGGAACACTTCACATGTGGTGAACACTGGTAATTGGTAACTTCTTAGCATTAAAGTCAAACAAATTCCTTTAATGAATAATTCTTGCAAAAGCCTGAAACATTTGCAGATCAGAAAGGGCACACATTATTGGAAAAGGGAAAGCTAAAGCAGTTCGGTAGCTCACTTTTCTAGAATATGAAGACAGATTAACCTTCCTTTGGCCATTCAGCAACTATGCTTTAACCAACTATCTTCATAATTTTATACTAGACTATTTGATTTTTTCAAAGCATTTTTAGATAAAAATTGTAACATTTATTTTTCAGACACAAATACATGAACTGAACCACGTAAAAGTGTATAACCTAGCCAACTACAAAATACTATTAGCCAACTGCTAACCTTATTTTGAAGCAGAACAGATTCACATCTTCAATATACCTCTGGCAAGGTGCTAAAATTTTGCTTTACTAGTTCAAACAAAAATCTTTCAACTTTCCATATATAAGAAATGTGCTTCTTTGTACACTACAGGTCAAACAGTACTTCAATTTAAGAGGGAATAGAGTTATGTGTAAACCTACAACCTACTGAAACCCATATGGAAGAGTACAAACACACACACACACACACACACACACACACACACACACACACACACACACCCCCAAGGATTTCTAAGGCAGTAAAACTACATTTGTCACTTATTTTTATGATGCCACTCAAAAAGCAACCAGAATATCACTGGTCAGATTCATATAATCTTGTCCATAAAGTCTTCATGTTATCAATTTAAGAATAAACACAGACATTCACCTCTCAAAACTCTTGACCTTATTATATTGGTATACAAATATAGGTACTTGTTCCTGTAATCTTTATTCCTCTGGATACAGGTCAAACTGGTAACATTGTTCTTGCAAAAATCCTAATTACTTTTACAATACAGATATTTCCTTTTTAATAAAATTGTATATTCCTAACCAAAAACTGATGTACTTAAAATTCATGGCTTCACCTTAAAAAAAAAAAAAAAAGTCATTTTACAAAGGGTAACTTGAATTGTGAAGTATTTTAACTTTATGAATCAATTGTAAGCTTGGACTTTTCCTACTTAATAACATTTTAAATGGATTCACAGACTAAGTGTTAACAATGACCTTATTTGCTGAAGGCTTACTTACGCAAAAATAGTTAACATGCTTTTGAGTATGTTCTACTTTTATGAGATATATATATATATATATATATATATATAATTTTTTTTTACAAAAATTACTACTAGAAAAGTATTTATTTACATTAAATGACTATGAAGCAGGGTGCTGTGGTACATGCCTGTAATCCTGGTGACTTTTGAGGCTGAGGCAGGAGAATTGCATGTTTCAGGCCACAGGGAGCCTGTGCAATGTAGCAAGACCATGTCTCAAGATAAAAAACTTAAAAGGGGCTGTGGGTGCAGCTCAGTGGTAGAGTGCTTGATGAGCATTGCAGAGCTCTGTGTTCACCCCCAGTATAGCAAAAAACACTGTGAAATGATTCCAGTTTTAACATCTTGCAAAATTAGCACTAGTCTCACATCTGCCTTTTTAAGCAAAAGTTTCACCAAGATGGAATACTATCACTACTAGAATACTATCACTACTCTTAATTTTGATAAGTTACTTAGAAAGTACCAATAAACACCTAATACATATTCACTGTCATGTTATTTCTATTTTAACTTGATCCAATATTAAAGGCATACCCATCTTTTACATGATACATACATATATCAGACCTACTATTATAGTCCTACAATGGAAATATAACCCCCTTCATCACAGAGTATTCTGGCAATGAAATATTTAAGTAAACTTTCGAATTTGTTAAAAATTCCTTCTGTTATATATGTAATGAAAGCAAATGTCTGTGTCACTGTATTTGATAAGCTGTCTGAAAAACAAGCAGGGGTAGAAGGCAGGAGGAAGGTTGCTCTAAGATGTTCACTCAGTGAATAATTATGCCACTCAAACACAACTATTCTTATTTTCCAATTTAAAAGCTCATTCTAAAGCGACAAGGAAAGACAAGCAAGAAGGAGTCCATTATTTAAATAGACAGCAAACCCTTCTCTGAACATATTGCTTGTTTTTATGTTTTAGTTCCATTGCCTATGGAATTTTCAGAGTCAAAGGAAAAAAAATCTAAAAATAACAGAGACAGTTTCACAAGACCCCAACTGATCACTAGACAGTCAATCTGAGTCAAACCTTGCTTATATACTCAGAGCTTACACATTACATTTTTGCCCTTGCCTTACATGTATGAGAAGACAACAAGGAATTACCAAAAGCTAAGGAAAACCCCCATTTTTAAACCCAAATGCAATCCATATGCCCCCTCCCCATAAACAATTATGTGAGAGACAGACTCTATGCAAGCAAAGAAAACTACTAGTGTCCTCAAAAAACAAATGTATCTATAACCCAAATACAGGATTCTACTTTTTAAAAGGAAAACAAAATAACCTCTTGAAAATAAAACAAAGATAGCAAATGTTGGGGGGAGGCAAAAATTAATAGAAAAGTTGGGAGAAGAAGCTGAAGAAACCTAACTAAAAAGAAAATAAAAAATGAAAGGAAAGGTGAAGTGGTAAAATCGGGACCATCCATAAAGACATTTACCCTAAATAATAAAAAATCCAAAGAGAAAAAAGAAACAAGAACAAGATGACTGGACAACCAGCCTGGTTTCCCTGGGACTAGCTGACTAGCTCAGTGGATAGAGCGCTGCTCTGCATGCTCTGGGCCCTGGGTTTCATACCCAGCAGTGCAAAAATGGGATAAGGATGTGGCAAATGACTCCTGAAGCAATCTCAAAACAATCACCCACTGAAAACCCTACAGAGGGTCACCATAAGTCAGACCCAACTTGACAGCACCTGACGATGAATCTGATTTTAGGGCTAAAAGTCCAGAAGTCTTGGGGAATGCGGGAAACCAAGACAGCTGACCATCCTTATAAGGAAATGAACCCACAGCACTGGGTAGGATCTTGCCATTTTTAAATAATGGAGGTAAAGACCTCAGGCTTTCACAAAAACAAGTTACATATACAAGTCAGAATATGAATGGTTCTAGTACTGAAAACGAAAAGACACTATAGTTCTTCAAAATTCTGAAGGAAAGTAATTCCTAATCAAGAACTACATATTCAACCAATCTGTCCAGCATCAAGGTGGTATGATACACTTTCAGACATTCAAAGTCTGAAAAAGTACTGGGGCATGGTAGTGCTCCCCTAGAATCTCAGCACTGGGGAATCTGAGGCAGGAGAAGCCTGAGTTCGAAGACAGCCTGGGCTACAAAGTGAGACTTCATCTCAAAAAAGACGTATTTTTCTTCTTTGTGCATTTTTAAGTAAACATTTTAGAATCAGGAGTCTCAAAACTATTACAGAATATAGAGGCAAAAATATAGGAAAATGATTTTAAAATATACAGTAAAATTTACTTTGGCTAAGTTAATTCTCATTCCGCCTTAGTATACACAAGTACAGAATTCATGAACAATACAAAATTTATAAACAGTGTAAAACAAAACAAAGCCTTAAAACAAAGAGGCCAGTGATGTTTGTTTCCTTTTAATGTTTTTTTTTTAATTCGGTAACTTTCTTAATGAATTTTTAAGCCTCAAAAATATTCTTTGCTAGTAATTTTTCAAAGGGGTTATATATTGTTAAGTTGCTAGATGATTTTGGGCTGGGATTTAGCTCAGTGGGTAGAGCGCTGCGCTGCAGTCTCTGAGGTCCTGAGTTCAATTCCCAGCACCACAAAAATGGGAGAAGGGCCTGGCAATCCACTCCCAAGACAATCCCAAAAAAACCAGTCAGCCACTGAAAACCCTATGAGGGTCACTATGAGTTGGATACCGACTCATGGCACCTAACAGCAACAACAACAACTTAACACTGAAGCCTTTTCCTTTTAAGCTCCTTGTCCAATACTTCGTAAGACCCAAAGATAAACCAACCTTTTCAACTCAACATGAAAGATCTTATAAAACACAAGGAGATTAATCAAAGAGTCAAACTTCTACATTCCTCTCCCCTGCTCAACTCATTTTTATTTCCTGTCTCCATATTAAAAATGAAAAGCATCTTGTTTCAGACTGATGGAAAGAGTCCTAATTCAAGCATAATTTCCTTCCCAGATTGTGGCATGTGCCTGATTCTTGTCTCGTTCTAATAATGGTCACAGGCTGTCTGCAGGTCACCAAGAGAGTATAAAACTCAAGATAGAAATAACCTGGTAGCTATTGTTGACGATGTTATTAATAATGTGCACACAATGTCCACTTTAAATGATGGAGAATCACCCACAGCTGCACACAGACATATCAGAATAGAAAGATAATACTCTTAGATTATTCCTATCTTTCTTTCTTTCTTTTTTTTTTTTTTTTTGGTGGTACTGGGGGTTGAACCCAGGGCCTCATGCTTGCATGCTTTGGAAGTGCTGTCCCACTGAGTGGCACCCTCAGCCCATTTTTTCACTTTTTGAGACAGAGTCATTAAATTACGCAGACTGCCTCTGATCTCCAACTTGCAATCCTCCTGCCTCCGCCTCCCAAGTTGCTGGGATTACAGGTGTGCACCACTGTGCTTGACTTACTCTTAGCTTATTTACAGAAAGACCTAATTACTCAGATTTTGATTACCGTTTCTTCTATTTCTATACTATTATTATTCACCTTGAAATTATTGCAAAGTTCTAAAATATTAGCTTACTTTAAAAAGGTAGATTAGCAAAATACACTTAGAAGCCAAACTAATTATAATATTAATTATTATGTTAAAATATTATAAAATATTTCTTGAAACCATCCTGATCAATACTGTCCTACTGGTTTTACATTTATGCCAAATAAATCTGCAAAAATGTATGTTTACTTAGGTGAAACAGCACACTGATACTTGTAATAATTTCCTGGGACCCATTTTATTTCATTTTAGTTTCATATTAAAAACTATCACATTACACTATGCTTTCTGTGTATGGTACTCTTGAGACCTCTACCAAATATATAGAGGGAGAATTTGTCCCCAAGCTAGTTTAATCAGTTGCAGCTCCTATGCAGCAATGCTTCAGAAAGCTTATCACTAAGGCAGCTGTTTGACTAGCTGTCTAGCCATCCTACTTCCTCACCAGGAATTTTTTCATCAGCCTACGGACAGCTGTGGAAGCAGTACATTGTAAAAGATCTTTTAGCTTAAGTGTGCTAACTAGATGGATTGTATCACTTCCCAAAGTATACTCCATGGGCCACAGTTGTTTCCCAAGGTAGTAATAATTGGTCAAATAAATTTGCAAAATACTAGGTTAAGCAGACGCTATTGTAAGACTTCCGACAGCTTTTTATATGTTAACGTATATCCTGGATCTCCTTAAATATTTGACTGTACAGAACAGTTTTCCACAAAGCATCTTGTAAGTACTGGTATTTCTACAATTTCAAAAAAAAAATGTCCTTTACATGAAGCTCTTCTGCTAACTAGTCATATCTTAGAATGGGCCTTTAACTGAAGAATGTATCATATTCGATTAACAGTCACTGAATCTTAAAATTAAAAATAAATTAATGACATCTAGGAAAAAATAATCTATCCAGTTTTTTTTCCTGCTAATATTTACCCTAATCAGCAACATGCCCATCAGCTTCTCTCTGTTGAATCTAATTCTGCCTTTTCATATTTAAAAAAAGGAAACACACACACACACACACACACACACACACACACACACACACACACACACACCAACAACAAAAAACCCTGATGCGGGAGTGGGGTGGGATGGGGATGTAGCTCAATGGTAGAGTGCTCGCCTACCATGTACAAAGCTCTGAGCTGGATTCCGCCACCCCTCCCTTCCCTCACACATACAAACCAACCATCATTTTAATCCGATGTGGTGGTGCACACCTTGAATCCCAGCACTAGGGAAGCTGAGGCAATAAGATCAACACAAGCTTGAGGCGAGCCTGGTCTACATAGCTGGTTGCAAGCCAGCCTGGGCTACACAGCAAGACACTGTCTTAAAAAACCACCACCAACAATAACAACAACAACAACAACAACAACAACAACAACAACGACACTCTACTTCACACCAGGAATGGTGACACATTCCTGTAATCCCAGCACTTGGGAGGCTGAGGCAGGAGAATCACAAGTTCAAGGCAAGCTACACAGTGAGACTTGACAAGAGACTTGAGGTGAGCTACACTTAAGAGAGAGGGGGGAGAAAGAAGAAAAGAAAGAAAGAGGGACAAACAGAGGGAGGGGAGGGGGAAAAAAGAAAAGAAAAATCCAAAACAAAAGATATTCAACTTCAACTGTGCAAGCACTGTGCTAAGTCTCCACACATCCTCATTTATTCTTCAAATACCTGTTATGCCCATTTTATAATACAAACATTACAAACTTACCCACGATCACCGCTTGGTAAAATGCCAGAAGAAGAATTCAAATCCATGATTTGGGGTTCTATATTAAGGACTCTCTGCACAAATAATAGTATTTTAAGCCTAGAGATCACTCTAAAATACCTCATTTTGCCCTTATATCTTTATGCAAAATTACATTCCAATCTTATGGCTTCTTACACAAACTTTCCTGAAGTGACACATTTCATCATGCCTATGACACACCCTGTTCTGTTTGACTTCAAGACTCCTTCCCAGATCAGCTCTCCCAATCTGCTCACTGCTATGCATTTTGTTCTCAAGAGCAACTTCTGAATGGTCTGGGTTTGACTCTTGGCTCTATCATTTCTTAGTTCTATGACCTTGGACATATGACTTCATCAATGACTTCAAGTTTCCTTATGGGTATGATGGGAATAATACTTGCCATACAAAACTAATGAGGGACAAATAAGATGATCCGTGTAACGTATTCAGAACAATTGTCAAGCATTTATAAGCACAGTAACTTTTTTTGTTTTTGGCGGTATTGGGGGTTGAACCCAGGACCTCGTGCTTGCATGCTTTGCAAGTACTGGACCACTGAACTGCACCCCATTCCCCCTCCCCCTTTTTTTAACTTTTCTTTGAGACAGGATGTCACTAAATTACGCAGGCTGCCTCTGGTCTTGAACTTGCAATCCTCCTGCCTCAGCCTCCCAAGCCGCTGGGATTATAGGCATGTGCCACTGTGCGCGGCTCATAGCTGAGTTTTCTTTTAAAAATCAGTCTGAGCAGGACATGGTGGGGCATGCCTGTAATTCCAGTGGCTTGGGGGCTGAGGCAGGAGGATCTCAAGTTCAAGGTTAGAGGCAGCCTCTATGACTTAGGGACTTCCTGTCCCAAAATAAAAATTCTCTAAAGGGTTAGGAATATAACTCAGGGGTATAGTGCTTGTGTGGTACAAGGCCCTAAGATCAATTTGCAGTACCACAATAAAGAAAGAAAAGAAAAGGAAAAGAAAAAAAAGTTCAGTCTGAAAAAAGCAAAGTACTATTTACTATGACCTGGCCCTAGAACCCATAAAATAAAAGCTGAAGGAGATAACTCTTCAATGTAGATTGGAAGGGAAAAGGGGAGGGAGAAAGTCCTGGAACTCAATGTAAACTCAACCTAGTCCATTGGCTCTCGAGACTATCCAGCCACTAAATGGACACACCCACAAAGAGATACACACATACCTCTACTTCAATTAGAAGTAGGTGTAAAACCTAATAGAAATAATTCCAACTGTCAAGAAAACCTTGACAGGACAGTTGGCTGAGCTTTTTTAACTTGACCTTTTATTTCCTTTTGTCTTCAAGACACCAATCTAGCAAATCTTAATCCATTATCTGTACCTTTAAACTGAAAAGATTTTATACAGATATACTCCATAAAGTACCAAACAGAACAAAGTTCTACAGTTTAGAAGATGTTATCTTTGCAACAACCTAGGATATACATTAGGTTTCATTTAGTGCCCACTAGTATTCTTGTCAATGGTTAATTACTCTTAAATCAACCAAAAGCAGTGATAGGATTGCAGAGTTAACTAAACAAAACTCTGATGCAGTATCAACTAAACTTCAGTTAGAATGCCAGTAGACACTATTTGAAGTCTTCCAATAACTAAGAAAATGTTCTACCCTATCAAAATGTAGATGTGAAACTACAATTTTGTAAAAGGACTAACAAGAGGGAGAAGACAGTCAAAAACAAACCTCCTGAGCTGGGCATGGTGTGCCTATCTGCCATCCCAGCACTCAGGAGGTTAAAGCAGAAGGATCCAGAGTTTCAGTCCAGCCTGGATATACAGCAAGACCTTGTCTCAAGAAACAAACAAAAGTCTCCTGATTAAATATAACAAAAATTAAAAATTTGAATGTAAGTGCTTCCCTATTCTATTTGTCCTTTTTAGATTTCTTAAAATAGAACAAAAAAGAACTCTTTAGTGTTACAGTGATCACTAGTTGAAGAGGGTCATCCACAGGTCTAATCAGAGCTTTACCAGAAGTCTTTTAGGAAAAGGAGAGGGGACAGTGCCAGAAGATCTCTATGGCTGCCAAGTAAAGGAATACACAGAAAGCAGATGGGAAAAAGCAAGTGTTGTGTCTTTGCCTGACTACATTATTCTCAAACATTAGTTCTTTCTACTCTACTGCAAGCTTTAAGAGGGCAATATTCTTTCCTATTAACCTACAACTCAGAAAAGTATATGGAATGTAAGAGGTAGTCATATTTAAATGACGTCCCTAAACATAAAATATTACACATGATTAAGAATTTATAAGGGTATATTTATTCTAATAACTTAATTCATTATTACCAAACACCAAGAAAATACAATACTAAAAAAAGGACATTTTTATCTGTGATTGTAGTCAAGGGCAACTCATACCTAAAATGGTAATTTTGTATCTGCTATAGGAAAAAGTCCAACTTTATTTCCTACCCTGATATTAGGTAATAATTTATATAGCAGATGCTGTAAAGACAAAGACACACACATTAAAATGTGCTGGTTTAGTAGTAATAATGAAGACAGTATTTCTCATACATCTCCATAAAACCGAATGTACAGTTTATTAAGTTATGCTCATATAATAATAAAATGAAGACTATCCTAGACTGAAAAACAAAACTTGAAAGCATAATCACTTTTGATCAAGAGATATTCTTTAAGTACAGAAAAAGATCTTTCCATGAACTTACTTGCTAATTTGGCCTGTAGTCCAGAGGGTCCAGGTTTTGATGTCTCTGACTTAGAAGACCCTGGAAGAGACAGTTTTGTTTTAGGAAGGCTAACTTTAGGGCTGAAACGGGCAGCCCAGTCAAATTTTGAAGAGCCACCAGTTTTACTCTGTTCCTTTTCCCTGCTACTCCTTCTAGGACTGGGACTCGATGCTGAACGGGAACGCCTGGTCTTGTTCTGGTCTTTTCCTTGTTTCACCCTGGCACCTGGTGGTACAGTAGAAGAGGCCGAGGCTACAGCAGAAGAGGAGGAGGAAGTAGAGGCAGCAGACGAAGAATCAGTGATGGTGCTACACCCAGTCTTGGCTGAGGCGGCTGATTTTGAAGCCAGCTTGGTAGGTTTTGCAGATTTCTCTTCAGCACCAGTTGATCCAGACCCAGAACCACTCTTTACACAAGAACTCTCTGTCCTCTTTCTTTTCTGACTCCGTGAACAACCAGTGGCCCCACTCTTTCTGGTGTGAGCCTTGCTTGTTGATGGCGATTGTGCAGATTTCAGTTGCTGCTCCTGATCTAAATGTCTCTTCTTTGACTTACTATGTGACTTATTTGTTTCTGAGGGAGGCTCAGTATGCTGAAGTGCTTTGGGTTTTTTCGCAGAGCTAGGAGAATTGGTCCTGTTGTAGTCTGGACTAGCACTGCGTTTCACTCCTCGAGAATTGTCTTTCTTAGGCACCTGCCCCGTTTTTTGCCTTTCTGAAGTATTGGCTCTGTCTGGATCCTCTGGTTGTGGAACTATGACAGCAGATGATGAACTGCAGCTTCTAAGAGGTTAGATAAGAAAAGAGTTAGCATACAGTCATGAGAAAAACGTATAATGTAGTACTACTTTCTAACTTCTTAAATTTCTAAAATAAGTGTTTAGGGGGAAAAAAGGGTAAATTTTTTATTGGTAAGTCCTGTATTTTAAGGGGGTTGGCTTTCAAATGGTTTAAAATTGGAAGGGAAAAAAGAAAAGGTGTGATTCTGGATGTTAAAATATTTGATTACAAACATTACTGATACTAACACTTCTAATCACAAAACAAGTGTTAAAGTTATAAGAAAATCACAAAACAAGTGTTAAAGTTATAAGAAAAAGAATGCTTAGTGGTTCAGAACTAGTGGAAACTACAATACTGATGCTCTATTTACAAAGACAATTGCTTTGTCAAAGCTTAGAAGAAATAAGCATTAACATATGCACTTGCAAAAAGGTTATAAATTTTCATCTTCTAACACTAAGAAATGTTCCTTTCCGAAGACTCTTACCAATTAGACCTTAAGAATCACTGACCTATACCATGGCTCTGAAAATAAAAACTACACAAAATAGTAAATGGCATTTTTACATGCCCAGGTTTGTTAAATCAATGGGGAACTCTACCTCTCCCTAAAGAAGGGAAAACTTCACTGCCTAAACTATATTGCAGTAATATCACTGCAAAGGTGCTAAATGATAAGGCCTGAAATTTATACTCAGAATAATGAAAACCTGTGAACGTTCTGAGATAACCGGGTAAGCTATATTATGCAATGACTAGAATGCAAGTAAGTATGCCTTGAACATGGATAAGCAATGTGAAAATTTACCTTTTAGAAAGGTGTCCCCTTGACAGTTCAGAAGTAGTATTAGACTGCACTTTGGGTGCCTTAGAATTAGATTTTCTACTCTCAGGAGGGCTATATCCCTTATGTTTTGCCTGCCCTAAGTGTGACCTGTCAGCAGAAAATCAAAACAGAAATCTATCAGGACACTGAGATGCAAATACAAAATTGAAAGTGAAATATTTTTACATTTAAAAAGCTTCTCAATTTTCATTATTGACCTACTATTAAATTATTACTCTATCAAATAATCTGGCAAAAGAAATTGCATCTTAGAACCACCCCTGTCAAAACCCAAAGGAAAAGATTTCTTATTAGCAATTGTCATAGTTGTATAGTATTATTATAAACAATAAATTTTTTAGCAATTTTACTGCAGACATTCAAAAATGCTGTTTTACAAAACAAAACAAAAACCCAGTCTTTAGATCTAAATACTACTTTTAATAGACAATGTGCTATTGCACAGCAGGATGACTATAAGTAACAATATGCTGTACATTCCAAAACCTAGGAATTTGAATGTTCTCACCATAAAGAAATGATATAGATGTTTAAATTGACTTGAACATCACACAGTGTATGCATGTATCAAAACATCACTTAATACTTAAATATGTGCAATTTTAATATTTTTATCATTTAAAAAGTTACATTTATAATTAAAAAATTTTTAAGCAGGCAACATCACTAACACCTTTCAAAAACTTACAGAAAAGACAATTTGTGGTTCACACAATAATGGTTTCCAATTTGTACATTAAAATTCAGGTAAGCACCCCAAATGCAGAATCAGATGAATTCTCAAACTGACTTTACATAGAAAATCCTTAGAAGAACTTAATAGTAAATAAAAATAGATGAAATCAAGATAGTGATACATGCTAAAAATTAAAAGTACTAAATCAATAGAAAAGACACAGAGACACACAAAAGTCGTATACAGATGCTTATGGTATTTACCACAAAATAGTCGAATCACATTCAAAACAATCCATCACTGATTAGCTGCAGTATATTTATAACATACCAAAGCCTTATGCCTCATTGTTCTAAAAGCTAGACTGAAAGAGATGAAGAAACTGTTTAACTGTTCAATCTTTTTCCACTTCAGACAACAGCTACATGAGAAAGTGAGATATACATATGCAATAAAAACTGAGCACGTATTAATATATATCCAGAAAAACTAGTGTTGCACATTGATATTAATAAATGCAACTTATGTATTCACAGTAGATGTCCATCTTCCATATAAAAGTATATACTAATGAGATCTTAGAACAAAGTTTTATTAATACCAAACACGTGTACTGTGTTAAAAAAAAATTCTGGATTGGGAGTGTAGTTCAATGGTAGAGCCTGTGATTACCATGTGTGAGGTCCCCGGTTTGATCCCCAGCACCAAATATTTCAACTTTCCAATTTGTTTCAGTTATTTAACAGAGGTATAATGTTTTGTTTTCAAGGTACAGAATTTAATAACCATGGAACAATATTTACAAATTATGTCATTCAAGTCCTTTAAATTCTCATTTTCATAAGGTTTTATAATTTAAAAATCGTGTTGAAGGAAGGTTATACATTCAATGCTAGACAACCTAGTGGGAAAAAAATGCTTAAAACAAATACTCAAAGATCAACTTTTAAAAAATGTTATTACCCTTTATTCTGAATACTAATCTGCACTCTTTCAAAAGTTTTAGAGGGGTACAAAATTAGATATGGATTAAAACTGCATCAGCATTGGATTTGCAGAGTGCTCTCAGCTACAATCCAATCCCATGTGCTTTTAATTCACACCTGATTTTGTAGCCCACTAAAACTCTTGAAAAGGTGATTTGAATTGAGAATATATGGCATATATCCCTAATAAGTCACATAAAAATAAAAAGATTGTTTATCATCAGAAACTGGTCCACATAAGCCTATTGTTCCCACTACAGAGGGAGCAGTCCTTACCTTTTTAACCCAATTACATTTTGGTTTAAAAGCAAATCTAACATTTGTCTGTTTGCAGTGCTGGGAATCAAACCTAGGGCTACAACTAAATTCATTATTTTCCTGAATCTACTCCTACACTTATCATGACTTTACTAACCACTTCAATGAAGTAAGAGAACAGATCAATTTTCAGTACCAGGTCAAAAAAGTACACAGTATTCAATCATCTCAGAAAACAGAAGTTCACAAAACTTTGCTTAAATCCAACAGTGCCCATACTCATTTTTCCTAAAATTAAAGTGTGATATTCTCACTTAGGATTGATATATGTTTTACAAATTTTATATAGCTGCATCAAAACATTGATCATGCCAGGCATGGTAGCATATACCTATAATCCCAGCAACTCAGTAGGCTGAAGCAGGAGGATCACAAGGTCAAGGCCAGAGGCAGCCTGGGTAACTTAGTGAGATTATCCAACAATAAAAAAAAAAAAAAAAAAAAATATATATATATATATATATATATATATTTTTTTTTTTTTTTGGCGGTACTTGGGGTTGAACCCTGGGCCTCATGCCTGCATGCTCTGCAAGTGCTGGACCACTGAGCTGCACTCCTAGTCCCCCCCCTTTTTTTTTTTGTTAAGTTTTTGAGACAGGGTCTCACTAAATTGCGCAGACTGCCTCTGATCTCAAACTTGCAATCCTCCTGCCTCTACCTCCCGAGCCGCTGGGATTACAGGCTTGTGCCACTGCGCCTGGCTTTTTTTTTTTTTTTTTTTTTTTTTGGTGGTGGTACTGGGGGGTTGAACCCAGGGCCTCGCACTTGTATGCTCTGCAAGTGCTGGACCACTGAGCTGTGCCCCCAGACCATTTTTTTACTTTTTGAGACAGGGTCTTGCTAAATTACCCTGACTGCCTCTGGTCTTGAACTTGCGATTCTCCTGCCTCTGCCTCCTGAGCTGCTGGGATTACAGGTGAGCATGGCAGCACCAGGCTACATTTAAAAAAAAAATTTTTTTTTAATGGCCTAAGGTGCAGCCCAGTGGTAGAGCACTTACAAAGTATGTGTGAGGCCCTAGGTTCAATCCCCCAGTACCAGGAAGGAAAAAAAAAAAAAAAAAAGGAAAAAAGAAAAGGAGAGGACAGGACAGGAAGAAAACAAACACTGATCATTACTGTCCTGCATATTTCTTTAGAAAACTGGTCTTCATACATCTTCTGTAAACAATAGCCAATTTTCAGCTTTGTGGGCAATACTGTGTTACAAAAGCAGATATAAAGAGCAATATGTAAATAAATG
Source organism: Pedetes capensis (assembly GCA_007922755.1). NCBI lineage: Eukaryota > Metazoa > Chordata > Mammalia > Rodentia > Pedetidae > Pedetes > Pedetes capensis. The sequence goes on from VMDO01000816.1 coordinate 174,234, forward strand.
AGCATGGCTACGCTCTAATCAAAATTTTATTTACAAATACAGGCAGTGAGCTAGACTCAACCTGTAGTTTCCCAACCTTGGCTTAAGATAAGCAATAGATAAACAGATGGTACTATGAAGTGACAAGATGAGGCATCTCAAAGTGGGGCTCAATTTTATTATATCTACTTACAAGTTATTAATGCTCAGAATATTGCAAAGCAAACCTCCAAATAATGATGTTCAAAGTATAATAACAGCCAATTACAATACTGGATGCCTCTTGTGTAGGTCATTTTTACCAACTTCCTCTTTTATCAAGCCTTGATTCTCAACATTACTTTTTTATTAAAAAGCATAATGTCCTTTAGAACTATTAAAATTTATACCCAATGTAAATCAAATCACGTAGTACAGGATAGTAAAATTCATAGCAAACTGATAGGTACTACAATACGCCCATTCAGGAAACCAAAGCACGGGATTCGAAAGAGCATAAGAGAAAGAGGAAGAGAAAGTACGAGTGAGCGTGTATGTGTGTGAGGAGCTTCCACAATATATTATACAATATGGGTGTTCCTGGGGGTGGGGGTGGGGAAACCTCATGCTCTACCAAAAACAAACGAAAAGATCACCCATCTGGGCATGGTGGTGCATGCCCGTAATCCCAATGACTTCGGAGGTAGAGGCAGGAGGATCACAGGTTCAAGGCCAGAGGCAACCTGCATAACTTAGTGAGACCCTGTCTCAATTTAAAAAATTAAAAATGGGGGGGGGGGTGTTGCAGCTCAGTGGCAGAGCACTTGCAAAGTATGCGGAAGGCCCTGGGTTCAGTCCCCAGTAGGGGGGTGGGGTGGGGGAGAAGGGGACTCACCAAAAATAGTACCACGGCTAGTGGTGAAAATAAGATTGAACACAAAGCACTCTAATTCATTATTTGGTAATCAGAGTCCTAACAGAACCATGAGTGACTTTAATATAAGATTAAATCCTGAGCTGGGGATATAGCTCAGTGACTGAGCACCTATCTAGCATGCTAGAGACCCTGGGTTTGCTCATTTGCATTACCAATAAACTAGGAAATAGGTTTGTTGTTGTTGTTAGGTGCCGCCGACTCATAGCGACCCTCATAGGTTTTCAATGGCTTTCGGGATTGCCTTGGGAGTGGATTGCCAGCCCAGGAAATAGGTTAAATCTCCAATAATATTTGCAAAACTCTCAGCCATACACTCTTTGGAGTCTTATTTTTGTACTTATTCCTTCAAGTGTTTTGTTGTTGTTGTTGTTGTTTGCTTTTGTTTTTTTGTACTGAGGGGTTGAACACAGGGCTTTGCACACAACAGGCAAAATGCTATATCACTGAGCCACATCCCCAGCATTGCCCTTTTATTTTTTTTATTTTGACGTAGGTTCTCACTAAGTTACAGAGGCTGTCTCTGGCCTCAAACTTGTGATGGTCCTATCTCTGCCTCCCAAGTTGCTGGAATTATAGGCACATGGCTAAATTTTTAAAGACACTTTAAGACAAGCTTCAATGAAACTACAAATGCAAATCTGAGGTAGACTTTGCTTTTTGCCATCTTCTTTATAAACACAGCAGGATATGACTTTGAGATTCTTGTGAATATTTTTGACAGTATAAAGTATAGCAGTTCTGAGAGTTCCTGGAATAGCTATGGCTTACACTAAATAATTTGTTTAAATCATTTCTGCAAGATTTACAGGGTTATTATAAGGTTTCTATATATCTCCAAATCTTCCTCTTTAATTAAAGGGTCTTCCCCCGGTTCCGTTCAGATATTACACGTCGATAAAACTTGAACCAATACTGCTTGTACATTTTATTGACATCATTTCCCTACTTCCTAACTGTATAGCTACAACAACTATGATCAACTCTGTGTTGTATGTTTTCAAGAGTACCTTGAAAGCAAGAATCAAATGCCTCTTGTTAAAACTTTTAGACAAATAGTACTGACTGTACCCTTCTAGATACTTTAATTCTCTTTTACTGTTATTTAGTCAACTCTTTGGTAGTCGAAAGGATTAGGACTACCAAAGGATTGGGGGTAGTACAGCACATACTCAGCACACTTGAGGACCTGGGTTCAAGCCCCAGAGCAAAATAAAACAACCAAAAACAACTTTCTAACCCAGAGGAGATGGAAAAAAACACTTAAACTTTGTATCAAGGGACACCTTAATATTAGAGGGGAAAAAAATGAAGAAAATGACTAGTTACAATTAGTTAGGTAAGTCCTTGTAAGTTTAAAAATGTCTGAATCTGTGCTGCGTACGGCAGTGTGTGCACACATGCCTGTGATCTCAGCACTTGAGAGGCTGAGGCAGGAGGATCCCAAGTTCAAGGCCAGCCTGGGCTACACAGACTGACTTCTCTCAAAACAAAAAATAACCACATGTACATATTATCAAGTACATTTTAGGGACTGAGTTACGTCTCCAAATTTGTCTGTGTACATGCATTCAGACACATGCATTTTTATACTTTTGTTTTATATACACAATTACAGTTTTGCATACAAACAGAAAATAAAACCATGTTTTTAAATAAGCCATTGATTTTCAATAATCAAGGTAGAAAGTTCACTTGAAATCACTTCGAAAAACTGACTAATGTTTCCTGCAAAACGAACTCTATTTTGGCCACCAAATGGAAGCTTGTTCTGTCCAACCATATTCCTATGTTTAGTTATGGTAACACTAGCCCAAATGAAGGCTGGGATTTAGCTCAGTTGGTAGAGCGCTGCGCTGCAGTCTCTGAGGTCTCAAGTTCAATTCCCAGCACTGCAAAAATGGGAGAAGGACCTGGCAATCCACTCCCAAGGCAATCCCGAATCAGTCAGCCATTGAAAACCCTATGAGGGTTGCTATGAGTCAGATACTGACTCAACGGCACCTAACAACAACAACAACAACAACAAGCCCAAATGAACCTGTCATTTAAAGCAATGTTTCTCAACAGCAATGGTACTGTCCCTAGGAACATATGCTGGGGTATAGCACTGAGGAGTGCTACTGGCATTCCCCAAGAGTAGACTACAGATACAAGATATCACACAATATTCAGAACAGTCAGATAGGGCTCAAAGGTGTGGCTCAATGGTACAGGGCTTGCGTAGCATGTGAAATCACTCAGAAGTTATGTGTAGCCACATGACTTGCTTTAGTCAAGGGAATATAAACGGAAATGAGTCATTTCCAAGGGGGACTCTTTGGAGACAGAGACGGTAAATTTACAATATTCTCTTGCCTTGGCAAGGCAGCTGGCAATACACCAATGCATCTGAATATGTGGATGCCCAGACATGGAGTCGAGCTTGCAGTGGCTACATTATAAACTTCTGATATTTAGGAGCTATTTATTTCTATAGCATAACCTTAGTACACTGTAATAAAGCATAACTTTATTACACTGATGGTGGTATTAGGTGCTGTCAAGTTGGGTCTAATTCATAGTGACCCTATGTACAACAGACGTAAACACTATCCAACACTGTGCCATGCCTGGCACTATGTCAATGCTTCTCTGCTACTCATTAGGTTTTTGATGGCTGATTGTTTCAGAAGTGGGATGCCAGGTCCTTTTCCCATTTTTGTGGTGCTGGGGATCAAACCAGGCGTCAGAGCACACAGAACGAGCACTCTACCAACTGAGCTAAACCCCAGCCCCACTTTATTACATAGCCCTTTTAAATTGTTTTATTTTGATTCAACCTTTACTCCAACCAATCAGTTTCAGTTTAAAAAAAAAAAAAGTCATATTTGGACTGAGGGTATAGCTTAGTGGTAAAGTGCTTAGCCAGCAGGTATAAGACCCTAGGACCAATTCCCAGCACTCCCCCAAAAAAGATAAAAAAATAAAATAAAATCTTACTTCTATGCCTAGAAAGGCCAAGGAAACAAATCCCCTGATTTCCAGTCCACACTAGCACTTGTTGAATACCTACTTCTTGAGTATAAAGTAACAAATGATACAAAAAAACTTAAAATCCCAACTCTGGAAGTAACTAATGAGTCTATATGTCAAGAAAAGGCAAACATAGCTGACAGGTACCTTTGATTTACAACTGCTGCTTCAACCTTCAAAGTCCAGATCAATGATAAGTTTCTCACCTGACTGACTCTAGTAATGGCCTGCATGCTCATTTCCCCTACTGACTTAGAAATACTTGTTGTTAAAGGCTACTCTACTCTCACCTCTGCAACTGCTACACGGTACAATGGTTACTAGTAGCATGATGTTCTATTTATGAATCTAATCTTATATGAATCTAATCTTATACTGACTTTGTATTTTGAGTACATTAAGGTAGGACTCTAAAAAAAATCAAACAAGATTTACTAAATTAACCCATGCATTATCTCCAGCACTAACTCAAAAGTGGAATAATCAAGCCTAGAGAATCAAGAAAGGTTCCTACTACTCTGAAAAATTCCTAGGGAGCCGGATGTGATGGCACATGCTTGTATTCCCAGTAGTCAGAAGGCTAAGGGAGAGGGCTTGAGGCAAGCCTGGGCTACGTATACATAGCAAGACCCTATCTTCAAAGAACAAAAAACAAAAATCAAAAAAAGCAAAGCCGAAACCTAATCAAAACAAATAAAATCCAAAATTCCTGTAGCATCAAAATGAGTCAGAACTTTAATATATACACATTCTCTAATATCTTTCCTTTTCTCTGCCTGCCCATCTTCTTCTATAAAGTGGAAGACAGCCAATTAGCAACTTTAGATTCATATCTTCCCACCTCTGCCACAGAAAGGAAAAGCTAAGGCCTCCAATTTTTCCCACCTTTGCTCATGTGAACACACCAGTCCCATCACTCTGCTCAGAAAGATGAGGTGCTGTATTTCCTCCAACTTTACCCAAAGGCTAGGGGACAGCTAGCCAGGATCAGACAAAGAACCTTGCTGGAAGAGAAGTTAACTACCATTCAAATTGCATCAGCTGCCAGGCATGACAGCGCACACCTGTGATGTGAGCACCTGTGAGAAGGCAGCAAAAAGATCTTGAGTTTGAGGCCTGCCTGCACTACCCGGTGAGTTCCAGGCCAGTCTGGGTTATATAGCAAGACCCTGCCTCAGAAAAACAAAAGAACAAAAACAAAAAGCAGGGACACCATTCCATAGAAGCAGACTACTATAACAAGAAGTGCCTGACAGAACAAAACCCACCTTAGTTATTATCCATCTTTCCATGAAAATGGCATCTTTGTGTGTGTGTGTGTGTGTGTGTGTGTGTGTGTGTGTGTGTGTGTGTATGTGGAGGGGGGCGGAGGGGAGTGGGTATTAAGGGGTTTTTTTCTGAGACAAGTTCTAGGTATGTAGCCCAGGATGACCTTGAACTCACAATCCTCCTGCTCCAGCCTCCCAAGTGTTAGGATTACAAACATCTGCCACCACGCTCAGCAATATGATGTTTTTAAAAAGTCAAGAGGACTCGATCTCTGTTGAGAAGATTGGGTCTAATGCTAAGCCAAAAAAATGAGCACAGGGAAAGAAATGAGCATGTACAAACAGGCAGTGAAATCTGATTAGAAAGACGTGACAGAGAAAACCAGAGACACAATGACAGACGAACAGGGCAAAAGCAGCCAGATACTGAGTCTCTGTAGTTCCTGGGGATCCCCAACATGCTACCATAGTAAGTGTGCTAAAAATAGTCCAAAGTGTTATGTGGGATTTCTGAAACTAAAGCACAGTACAGGCTACATTAAAACAGAGGTTTTTGTACAGACCATGAAAAACCAGAAGAATTTCAGTAACATGAAGTCTGGGATACAGAAGGGAAGCATTTTAAAGGAGACTGGCATGATCAAATATACTAAGTGGCAATTATTCTAATTATTTGTGAAGAATAGGGTAAAAATTACCAAGTTTTAGTCTCTATGAAACCAAAGTATCTTGATTAGGTATGGTTTTTTATGTTAACCATAAATATACATTTTTGTTGTATTACACATTTCTTAAAGCTGAAGTTAATGGAAGAAACATAGCTTGTGTTTTTGTTTTTGTTTTTCTTTTTGGTAGTACTTAGGGGTTAAACCCAAGGCTTCACTAATGCTAAGCAAATACTAGGCAATCATTCTACCACCGAGCTATACCCCTAGCACCTTTTTTATCTTGAGACAGGGTTTCGCTAAGTTGCGCAGGCTACCTCTGGCCTCAAAGTTGCAACCCACTTGCCTCAGACTCCTATGTTACTGGATTATAGCCAGGTGCAATAGCATCTGGCAACAGCTCGTCTTGAAGTTAGTCTCAGACATGACTTCATTAATTCCCTAGAAAAATACCCTAATTCAAATGTAAATGTAGTTTCATCTCAATTTTCTCTATAATATTAGAAAATTAGAAAACGTTGTTAGGTGCCACTGAGTCAGGTCAGAATCATAGCAACTCTTATAGGGTTTTAATAGCTAATTATTTCAGGATTGCTTCAGGAGTGGATTGCCACATCCCTTCTCCTGTTAGAAATCATTAGAAAATACAAACATGAAAATACTATAAAAGAAAAATAATCCTAATATAATCAACATACAAGTGAAGTAATTAGTCTTATACAAGGCAACTTTCTAAAACAAGAGTAAATAATATTAAGAATATATACTGTGCTGGGTGTGGTGGCGCACACCTGTAATCTCAGCGGCTCAGGAGGCAGAGGCAGGAGGATCCCAAGTTCGAGAACAGAGGCAGTCTGCATAACTTAGCAAGACCATGTCTCAAAAAGTAAAAAAACAAAAACAAAAACAAAAAAACGGGGGGCTGAGGGCGCAGCTCTGTGGTCCAGCACTTGCAAAGCATGCAGGTGCAAGGCCCTGGGTTCAACCTCCAGAACTGCAAAAAAAAAAAAAAAAAAAAAAAAAAAAAAAAAAAAAAAAAAAAAAAAAAAAAAAAAAAAAAAAAAAAAAAAAATATATATATATATATATAAAAATTATATATTTATTCCATTAAGCAGCAATTCTACTTGTGATACCCTGGCATAAAAGTACTGGTACAAGTTTATACAAATTATAAGAATGTTCAGTGAAATATCATTTACTATAGGAGAAACCTGAAACCAAATTGTCATCAAAAGGAGTGATTAATTGATATAGCCACATAATGGAAAATTATACTGACATTAAAATAATGAAGCAGTTGTAATGACAGGTATCAACATATAAAATAGGTTCATGCTTGCGGCCCCAGGGTTTGATATCCAACACTAACACCACCACCACACACAAAAAAAGGAAAGGTACGATGCCGCTAGTGAAAAAAATCACAAGTCATACCATAGCGAAATATGTTTCTATCCTAAAACACAAAGAAATGAACCAGCAGGGTGTGGAGGCAGGAGGACTGCAGGTTCAGGGTCAAAGGCAGTCTGTGTAACTTAGCAAAACCTGCCTCAAAGAAAAAAAAAAAAAATTGGCTGAGGGGAGGCAGCCAGGTAGTAGAGCACCTGTAAATTATGCTCAAGGCCCTGCGTTCAGCCCCTACTAGCGCAAAAGAAAAGGAGGGAAGGAAGGAGAGGAAGAGAAGGAGAGAAGGAAAAAAAGGAAGGAAGGAAAGGGAGGTAAAAGAACCAAAATACAAAGCTATTATGAATGTCCTCTCATTCAAATCTTCCTGTCTTTTAAAAAAGACTCAGCAGAAATCAGCACTTTCCAAAAACTCTTCATTAATTATTCCAATAACAACAACGGGAGAAGGACCCAGCAACCCACTCCCAAAAATCAATCTACCACTGAAAACCGTATGAACAGCAGAGAGGCTCTGACAATAGTGTGTCTCCTGTTGTATGTAGGGTCGCTATGAGTCGGACACCAACTTGATGGCATCTAACAACAACAACAACAACAACAAACTTACAGGACTTGGTTCAAGTTTACACTCTCTAGTGTGTGTGTGTCATTTGTATTCCACAGTGTAATTCCTATCTTGCCAAATATGTAAATAAGACTGACTTATATTTCTTTGGTCTACAGCTGTACCACTGTGGTGTCCGACCCCATCAGCCTGGTTAGTACTTGCATGGGAGATTGCCTGGGAACACCAGGTGCTGTAGGCTTGAGAGAAGGACCTGGCAACCCACTCCCAAAAAACAATCAGCCATCGAAAACTACAAATAGCAGAGAAGCACTGACAATAGTGTTTCGTCTGCTGTACACAGGGTTGCTTTGAGTTGGACACTGACTCAAGGGCACTTAACAACATACTTCTTTGAGCCAACCTTTAGGGACTTGGATTGCAGTTTACATAACAAACCAATAAATATCAGCTGAACAAATTAAAAGTTCAACTCCAGAGATACAAAAGGAGATAACATGAAAAGGCACTAGTACTTTTACATTAAACAAGTATTTTCAGATAAACCTCATTAAACCTATTTTTTCAATGTTTAAGCTCATTATTGGGGAGACAATAAAAAAACAAGAATGAAGTTTTTTCCCTTATCAAATTAGTAAAAAATTACAAAATAGAGATAACATGAATAGAATAATGACAAAAAGCACTATTTTTCTTGATGGTGATAATGTAAACTGGAGGGAAAATATGTGAAACAATTTGATCATAAAAAGATACCTTTGAAAAAGCAATGTCACTTCCAGGAACCTATTCTAAAGACATTTCTGAAATACAGACATAAAAGCATAAGCAAAAAGTTTCTCCATTGTAACTATCTAAAACCTGAAAATATTATGGTAAGTATCTATTCATTCAGAGAAGTATGTGGTCATTTGTAAACAACTGCAAAAAAAAATCATAATGACATGGGGAAAGGCCTATGTTAACATACTGAGTGAAATGAGTAGGGCAGCATTACTGTACAGTATAATCAGCTACATGCCAAACTATATCACAGACAAAAATCAAAATGTTAGACTTATCTCTGGATGTTATTTATTTTTCGGTACTTTTCCATGTCTCATTTCTTTCGAAATACTTCTTTAAGCAAAAATTTAAGTCTGTCTTTCTGTATAACGAATGCTGATTTTAAATGGCTCTGCTTTAAAATGTTAATAAAAAGCTATAATTCTTACAACATTACATAGTAATAATTGTTAAAATGTAGTAGGCCAATTTTTGAATGGGGGTAGGAGGTTGGGTAGACTGGATTCAACCATTTCCTCTCACCATTCAAAAAATTTCAACAGATTATAGTCAAATGTAAAAATGGAACCATAACAAAGTTAAGAAGAAATTACCCTTGGTATAGAAAAGGCAAAGACAGAAAACAGAGAAAAGAGACATCTAATTTTATAAGCTTCTATAAATTTAAACAAATATAAAAAATAAAGCTAGGAAAAAATATTTGTAAAGGTCAGTGGGTTAATACCTTTCTCTGAAGCTTTAAAGACCAAGTATCTGAGGTTAAAACATTAACAATCCATAAAATAAAATTGGCTAATATGTGGCAAGACTTTCAACTCCATAGCAATCAAGGAAATGGCTTATTTTATTTTATTGTAACCTTATTTTTTGGTTTCTTGAGAGATGGTCTAGCTATAGAGCCTAGGCTGACCTGAAAAATCAAGAAACTCCTGCCTTTCCTCTCGAGTACTGGAATTACAAGTGTACACCACCATGCCCAGCTTGGAAATGCTAACTTTAGCCAGGGAATCCTTTTTTTCTGTAAACTTTTCAAAATGGTATGCTCTACTGACTAGGATTGGAGAAATGGGTACTCACTCTCACAAAGTATTGGCAGTATAAACTGGACCAATCTTTCTGAAATACAGTTGGCAATCTGTTCATCTGTTCAAAAGTCTTCCAAGTATTCATACCTTTAGCACTTATAAATCTATGTTCAGGAATTGAACTTGACAAAACTAGAATCTCACTCCAATTTAACAAGCATGGCCATATTTTTCTAACAGCAAAAAACTGGGAGGAAAACTAGAGGCCCAACTTTTAATCATGAGCTTTAAAAGAAAATCATGGAGCCATTTAAAATCTTTTTGTGGAAAAATATTACAGAATTCCAGAAAATATATCTACTAACAGTAACTGGTTGCTATATCAACCCTACTGTTTTTATGTTGGAAGAACACATACAGAAAAGACCATAAGAACACAGAGTAGAAATATGAACCATGGTTAGTTATCTGAGTGGTACGACTAAAATTATCTTATTTTCTTTAATATTCCTGGAGTGTCCCAATTTTCTATTCTCCAAATAACTTTTGTGGTAAAAATAATGCTGAAGAAACTATCACTAATGCAATCTTAAAGCAAAGTTGTTAGAAAAATGAATTCAATCCCACCACTGCCATTTGAGAAAAACAGGTGAAAGCACACAGTATAATGAAAATGCTACTGCATGGCCAAGAGGGAAGGGGTAGCCTACAAATACCTGTGCTAGAAGTGGAAAAGGCTAGAAGTATCCCTGAGAGCAAGCCAACAGAGAAGCAGTGAAGGGAGTGATTTCCTACAGAAGAAAAAGAAAACAGAAGAGAGGAACAGATCAGCTATCATCCAAAAACTCACAGAAGAAAGGGAAAGGAAAAAAAAACAATGGAAGAGTAGTAAGATGTCTAGTTCAATTATGAACAGTAATGAAGGATGAGTGAAAAAGCAGGGGGAATAATCAGGATAGATTAAATAGATTCCACAGAATCTGCTTTCTTTTAGGGATGAATGCAAATCATTCTTCTAAAAAACGTAAGTGACCAAGCTCAGCATGGTGTTGCATGCCTGTCATCTCAGCACTCAGAAGGTTAAGTCAGGAAGATATCAAGTTCAAGGCCAGCCTAGATAGAGCAAGACCCTGTCTCAGATAAATAGATAAATAAATAAATAAATAAATAAATAAGACCTTGATTTGGAAGACGAGCAGGAATGGTCATTGGAAGGAGGCTATACAAAGGCAGCAGCTTAACACAAGTTTGGAAGGAACACAGAATAAATCAGAAATCAATCAATCCAAAAATTCTAGGAGGGAAACCTACCATTTAAATGTTAAACTGGCCAGGTGCCATGGCTCATGCCTGTAATCCCAGTGACTCAGGAGGCAGAGGCAGGAGGATGGCAAGTTTGAGGCCAGGGCAACCTGTAATAATTTAGTGAGACAATGTCTCAAGATTAAAAAAAAAAAAAAAGGGCTGGGAATGCAGCTGGGTAGTAGACTGCTTGCAAGAGGCCTTGCATTTGATTCCCTAGTGCTGCCTCCCCAACCCCCAGCCAAAAAAAAAGGCTAAGATGAATAATATTCTAAGTGCTTCATACCCTCCTCTAAATCCTTTATCATATAGATCAAGTGGTCTGTGCAATGAAAACAGATTGGCAAAATAGAAAGAATCATTGACTTAAAGTCAAGAGGTTTAGAACCTAGCTGGCTTCCACATTTCAAAAATGGGGATTACATACATATCCAGTTTCTAAGAATCTCAGTTGAAAGAATGTGTAAAAATTTTTAAAATGTGAAACACTCCACTACTGCGGTTGTGGGAGCTGCTGTTACTATTATTTTAATTCACTGTACTTCTAAATGTATCTTTATAAGCCCAGGTCCACTGTTTCCAGCAAACAAAAGCCACAATACCAGCATTTTATTTAGAAAATCTGAGCAATAGGAGTCATGTGAGGAGAATGAAACTACAGTCAGAATTGCTCTCTCCCAATTAACCCTAGTTCTCTCCTAAAAACATATATATACACATATATATACATATATGTGTATATATGTATATGTATATACATATATACACATATATGTATACATATATACATATATGTATATATGTGTATATATATACACACATATATATATCACTGGAGAGGTTTAATAAAGATTAAATAATTGGTAGTATAGCATATTCTATAGGAGTAGCCAAAGTTACTCTGGGCTCAGAAAGACAAATACAACGTTTTCTCTCATATGTGGAATCTAGATTTATAAAAATAATGCTAAATAATAATACTAAAAATAATATAAAATAATGTCAAAACATGAAAGTACACCAGAGTCTATTTGGGAAGAGGAACTGGACCAGTGGGAGAGGAGGGGGATAAAATACAATAATGGGGAAGATGAATATGATTAAAGTACATGATATACATGTATGAAAATGTTATAATAAAATCCATTATTTTGTACATTGACTATGAATCAAGGTAAGAATACAAAATCATATTCAGGCAAGCCAATATCTTTTAATTTACATTCTTAAACTGATGAAAGTTTTTTAGCCTAAGTTCTAAATTTCCTTGTCCTGATCACAATACTTATCTATCAAAAAACTGGGGAAAGAAATTATGTATTTACTAAATCATCAAAGAGCCACACAAAACTTTTAAAGTTATGTTTCACCTAATTTTTAGTGATGTAGGGAATGACACACATGATGCTAGGCTTAAAAAAGTTAACAGGCCCTGTGTTTGTAGAAAAAAATGTAAGAAGCCTTTTTAAAGACATCTAAGTTAAAAACTGTGAAAGCTGAAATGGGGTTACATTACTGAAAGGGGGATTATAAAACTGAAGTTTGCTCTACATTCTTTGATGTGTTTTCTACCATTCCAAACACATTTAAAATTTTTATTCCTTTCCTTCACAAATGAGCATTTAGTTGATTGATTTAAAGCACATGAACTATAATAAGATTTGTCATTCTTCCAATTTAACTGAGTTCTATCTTTACCACCACTTTATTAACTTATTTAAACCAACATACCATAATCACTAGGATTAATCATTTCCATTTATTTCCAACTTTTTTGTGTTTTTTGTTTTTATTTTTTGAGACAGTTCTTGCTATAAAGCCCAGGCTGGCCTCCAACTCACAATCTTCCTGCCTCATGCTGCCGTACGCTGGGATTATAGGCATGTGCCACTGCACCTGGGTCAACTCACTTTTCAAAATACAAGGTACAATAAAAACCTTTTTAACTTCTACATAACACTGATGTACAAAAGAAATGCCAAATCACTGGATTTTAGAAGCAACTCACTGATAGCCCAAAATTATGTCAGTTTATATGTTAAAGATTAGTCTATGCAAGATTACAGTTGTTTGAAAGTTATACACACACATAAATGCACTTTAAAAAGGAATATGCCAATGTCAATAGAATCACTTTATGTGGATTGTAGAAGAGTACTTTTTTTCTGTATTTTCAAAATTTTCTAAAATGTTTATGTAATGCTATTCAAAATACATAGGAAAAAGTGACAGTTTTTTAATCAGCAGAATAAACTTAAGTGTGTCTATTTCAAAGAATAAACTGAATGCTAAAAAAAAAGAAAAAAGAAAAATATAATCCAGAACAGAAATCTCTATTAAGCTTTGTGCTAAGAGTTTGCATAGTACTTAAGTTAACCAATAACCCTATAAAATAGATATTCCCATTGTGTGGACTAAAGTCATGGTTCCTGAAACTCTTAATAAAAGACACACAACTACTTTACAGCAAAGGCAGAAATCACACAAAGCTGTCCTAGCCCAAAGTCCACAGGCAGAACTAAATAGCCTGATATCACTTTACATTTGACATTTAAATTTCTTTTTAATAATTTACCAAATACATACATAACTGTGCTTGCAAATTGTAGCATCAGGCAATCCTCCTAGAATTTCCTCTTATCTACCTTAGCCATAATATTTTGGCATCTGAGCCAGCCTGATCCCTGAAGCTAAGTGGGGTCAGCCAGGTTAGTCCTTGCACAGGCGACCACCTGGATACCACCAGGTGCTACAGGCTAGGGAGAAGGACCTGGCAATCCACTCCTAAAACAATCCCGGCATTGAAAGCCTTATGAATAGCACAGAAGCACTGACAACAGTGCTGGAGGGAGTGTCTCATTCTGTTGTACATAGGGTCGCTATGAGTCAAAACCCACTCTAAGGCACCTAACAACAACTACCTCAAACTAAACATAATTCTTAGACTAGAGAACGAGGCCTTCCTAGCAGAGTTCTGAATAATTTATACACTTTTAGAAAGACAGTCCCTGGCTAAATCAGATCCAAAACTTTACATTCACTAACTACACCAACTAAAAAGACCAACACCAGATCACTAAGAAAATGATAAGACAATGCTAACAAAGTTAAATTGCCTCACAAGTCAGACAGCATCCATATGTAGTCTAAAGGTAGGACAGGAAAGACTCCAAAAGCTGGGTGTCAAAACTCAAGTGCTTAAAATAAATAAAGGTTCCTTTCAATAAAATCATTAAGTCAAGACATCCATAAGAAAAAGGACTACAAAGGGTTGAAAGATGCGCGGTAGCATGTGTTAGGGAAGTGAAGAGAAAGGGCAAACAAAACATGACATACCAGATGCAAATGACCCTAAATCAGGTTTTGGACAACGTCAGGGACTGAGAACTTTCTATTTTTTCATCCTAACATATTTGTGAAAAGATTTAGGACTCAACTTGAATTCCAGTTTTATGTTATTGCCTTAAAAATTAGGAAAAATTAGCTATTTGCAAATTATTATTCAAGTATTAGTCCTAATAACGAGGTTTTTAAAAAATTTTTTTCTTTTATTCCCATCTTTGTTTCAAATTACCATGAAATACATACCTTTCTCCTATTGAGTCGTCTTGTAGTTGGGCCCCAGCAGTGTTCCTCTGTGAACGTCGCAGTGACCCCCCTGGATTGTTATTAGGCCGGTTGGACATTGGCACCTCTCTCTTGAAGGGACATACCCTTTCTAGACACTATCATTCACTGAAAGAAAAAAAAAACAAAACTCAGATGAACATGATACATCAGAGAAGAGATGAGGGGTACCACAGATAGGGAAATTGTACGCAAACAATTTGAACTCACAGACTTCACCAACCCTACACTATCTTACTACACTGCAACGCGTGATTACTGTTACAAAGATATCAGGAACATAACATATTCAAGTCATGTCCAGAACCTAGCACAAACAACTAACTTAATTTTTTTGTAAATGGCCAAGAAAGTCTCAACACATAGAAAATAAAGCACAGGTAGAAACGTCTTTTTTCCCCCACATTTCTAGTATTGTAAGGAAACCCTCATCGCTAGTATTGCATAGCAAAAGGTATTGTACCTAAAATCAAAACACCTTAACATAAGTCCAGGGATAGAGTTAAATATTGAGAGTTTGCCTTTATAAAAACCACAGCCTCTAAGCCTCAGACTCCTCAGCCAGAGTTAAGAACATGCCTACTTCACAGTATTACTGTAACAAATCAAATAATACAAAGGAAACTGTAAAACTGTAGTATCTTAATCGAGAAATGAAGGAAAAACAACTCAAGTACTATAAACTGAGCAATTATCCCAGATATCTTGTATTTCAACACCATCTCTATTGAACTGAAATTGAAGATTTCATTTACCTCTTCTGTAAAATCAGTAGCTTACCCATCTTACAGAGTTATCAGAACAAGAAATTTTAAGTCTCTTTAGCTCAGAACAGTTCATAATATGAACTTTCTGTAAGAAATGTAATTACTGTATAAAATCCTGATACTCAGAAAATCAGTTTTGACTGATAAAACAAGTCAGTAGCACAATCCCTGAACGTACTACTACTACTTATACAAACCCAATCTTTCACAGTATTTTTGCTTGCTTGCTTGTTTTCAAGGCAAGGTTTCACTATGTATTCCAGGCTGGCCTGTTACTCTCTCTCTAGCCCAGGATGGCCTCTAACAGTGATCCTCCTGCCTCCACTTTCCCAGTGCTGGGATTACAGGCTTGTACCACTATGCCCAGCTTCCTTTAGACTTCTTAACACAACTTAATACAAGAGAGAGGTTATGGCTAAAGAGGAAAAAAATTCAATCCCTTTTTTGGTGCAAAACTATTAGAACACCAAAAGGAAATAATTGCAAAAAGCAGTCTTAGGATATGATAGTACTTCCTAGTCAAATGGTCCAAAGTATGGAAGGAAAACATAGTACTAGTATTGGGAATTTTTAATCAGGAATGATGGGATAAACTAAAGAAGGTATCTCAGTAACTCAGAACAGAATCATGAACAGTCTCAAGCTGATTATTACATTCCATTACAAAGTTGCTAAGGCCTGCAGCTGTAGCCCTGTGGCATCCAATCCCATCAGATCTCGGAAGCTAAGCAGGGTCGGGCCTGGTTAGTACCTGGATGGGAGACCGCCTGGGAACGCCAGAAGCTGTAGGCTTGGGAGAAGGACCTGGCAACCCCCTCCCAAAAATCAATCTGCCATTGAAAACCCTATGAACAGCAGAGAAGCACTGACAATCATGTTTCCCCTGTTGTACAGAGGGTCGCTATGAGTCGGATACCGACTCGACAGCACCTAACAACAACAACAACAAAGTTGCTACTAATTATTGGTAACTAAAAACTGAAGGAAAATTGCATTTTTATAGTAAATATTAAAAACTAAACAACAAAAATAATCCTAATACATCCCATGAAGTGTCTGCACAAAGTTTTCTTTCGACTGTTGGAAATGACATTTAAAGTGAATCTTATTTGTCCAGTGTCTATGTCTGCCCTCCCCATCCCTGCCCCTAATTTCTTATTCACTCTATTTAGATGTGGTTTTCCAAAGAGACTTGGTTTGGTTTATGAACTTGGAGTTAATAATAGTAATAAACACAATTTGTACAGCACTTTGTTTATTGTAGTACCAAAATTTAAAGCCCTATAAACCATTACATTATTCCTATTTTACATATAAGGAAACTAAAGTACTTGCCAAGCAAGGACCAAAGTTCAAACCCCAGTACAAGAAAGAAAAAAATTACAAGGCTTAATGCAACTGGTAACACCATCTGGATCTGGAAGCTATAAGCCAAAAATGGTATCTGGCACTGCAGATCTGAACACTAGGTCAAGAAGAAAATGACTAGGTCCTGTATGAAAGTTGGTAAGTCAAATATAGAAAGGACAGTACAAATTAAACAACTCTAAAGTAAAATGGGGGCTGGGATTTAGCTCAGTTGGTAGAGCACTGTGCTGCAGTCTCTGAGGTACCGAGTTCTATTCCCAGCACCACAAAAATGGGAAAAGGGCCTGGCAATCCACTCCCAAGGCAATCCCGAAACAGCGATTGAAAACCCTATGAGGGTCACTATGAGTTGGATACCGACTCGACAGCACCTAACAAAGTAAAATGGATTAGACATCATCCTTGCTTATAAATCATTTTTTTGTTTTTCCATTTTTTAGTAGTACTGAGGGGTTGAACCCAGAGCTGCAGACATGCTACACAATTGCTCTACCATGGAGCTGTACCCTCAGCCTATTTTTATATTTTTTGAGACAAGAGTCTAAGTTATGCAGGCTGCCTCTGGCCTTGAACTTTGAATCCTCTGGCCTTAGCCTCCCAAGTTGCTAGGATTAATGGTGTATACTACTAGGGCCCTTGACTTTTTTTTTTTTTTTTTTTTTTTTGGCGGAGGGTGAGGGGAGGGAGGGCAAGGGACAATTTTTGGACAGGGTCTCACTATGTAGCCCGGATTGGCCTCAAACTTGTGATCCTCCTGCCTCGGCCTCTTGAGTACTGGGATCATATGTGTATGCCACGATATCCAGCATATAAATCATTCTTGGTTAAGAATGCCAAGGACTTAAAAATAAGTCTATGTTTAAAAAGTGAATGAACAGAATGAATAACCTTTAAGCTTCTGCTGAAGGTAACGAATTGAGAGGTGGTGAGATACAAAATCAAGTAAAACAATCTTTGCCCCAGAGGCGTTTAGTGCCCTGTCAGATTCAAACCCTGGCTCTGCTACCTAACAACCCCAGTAAGACTCACAAATACCTTACCAGAAATAAATAAAATAAAATAAATAAAAACAAAATTTAAAACAAAAACAAAAGTTTAAAAAAACTTATTACCTTCATCTGAGTTTCTTTCTCCATGAGATCACAGATTAACTTTAAAGTTTAAATATTTTAGACAATATACAAGGCTCTTAGAATGGTATCTGAACATGATAGCTGCCATTCAATGAATGCCTATTTTTTTCCCCCTTCTATGATTCTGGGGATGGAACCTCCGGCCTCAAGTAGGTTAAGCATCCATTCTACCACTGAGCTACTATCACCTGCCCCAGTGAGTATCTATTAAGTACAATGAACTAACTGAATCTGAAAGAAAGGAGAGGGAAGGGTGTCATCAGATCCATCATC
>VMDO01000816.1:192429-253921 GCA_007922755.1 Pedetes capensis
CAAAACAGATGTTTAACAACAACAACAAAAAAAAAGTGGGGGGGGGGGCGGGGAAGAGCAGGTTGCTATGGTGCATACCTGAAATCCCAGCAACTCAGGAGACTCAGGCAGAAAGATCACACATTTGAGGTCAGAGGCAGCCTGCACAACTTACCAAGACTCTGTCTCAAAAGATAAAAAAGGGGGCTGAGGGTACAGCCGAACATGTGCAAGGACCTGGGTTCAACTGCTCAGGACTAGGGGTAGGGAGTGGAAGGCTAGTAATAAAGCATAGTTTACTCACAAGATCCTATGGAGGGGAGAGATTTAAGATCATAAATTTTGGGTGAGAAGAAAAGTATATCAACAGAGAAGGTAATTACAGAAGGCATAAGCTAGGAACCGGAAGCAAAGAAGTATATGCCATGCTTATTTTATCTGTGGTTAACAGGTATGAGAACAAGGGAGAAAGAGGCAACCTTTGACAAGGAGACCAAAACAATCCAAAAGTCTGTTCTGTAGAACCCCTGTATAATGATTAATCAAACTGAACATGGTTGTGTACACCTATAATCCCAACACAAGGAAGTGGAGGCAGGAGGATGGAGAGTTCAAGGCCAGCCTAGGCCATCTAATGAGATACTGTCATGAAAACCAAACGATCATCACCAAATAAAAGATAAATTTCTCATAAACAGACATTGCCCAACTACCGTGAAAAACAGAGCAACTCGTTTTCTAATAAATCCTGAATTATCATATCATATTTAGTTTTTTACATTCCTCAGAATACTAACTATATTTAATGTTTTTTCTTAAGGGCTAAAAGATTAGAACAAAATCAGCAACTTTCAGGCCATGTGCAAAAAAAGGGGGGGGGTGAGGGGCTTAAACCTAGTTTAAGAGCTGCAATCCTGCTGACTACCACAATTAGCCAGTCAGTAGAGGTAGCAAGTCAGCTTATCACTAGCATTTTTAGTACATCCTCTTAAAGATGTATTGTCTTGTCTACATTGGAATGAAGAGACAAAGGGAAAACGGCATTAGACTATATGGTCTATAAAATTCAAATTCAGCTTCACATTTTATATAACTCTTAATATTTCAGCTTTTCTCAAATGGGACACTTTAAAAATTCTCCCTTATAATCCGGGTACAGTGGGACTGGCCTACAATCCCAGAAACTCCGATGGAGTGGGGAGGATTCCAAGTTTGATGCCAGAAATACCCTGCATAACTAAGCAAGACCTTGTCTCAAAAAATTAAAAAATGGGCTGGGGCGCAACCCAGTGGAAGAGCACTTGCAAAGTATGTGGGAGGCTCTGGATTCAAACCCTAAGTACCACAAAAAAAAAAAAAAAAAAAAAAAAAATCTCCCTATTAGGTCAGTTGGTAGAGTGCCACTCTGCAGTCTTTGAGGTTCTGGGTCTGAACAAACAGGAGAAAGACATGGCAGCCCACACCCAAAACAATCAGCCATCAAAACCCTGTCAGAGTCACTTGCTATGAGTTGGACATGAGTTGGACATGACTCAACGGCACCTGACACACACACACACATACACACACATTAAATTCAGTGATAAGAACTACTGAGGGAGAAGAGACAGAGTTACTTACAAAATGTCTCTCTTCCCATGGGACAGTTAGCTCCTACATAGGAATCACTAGCATTTGAAGTAAAATATCAAGTATAGATTACATCAAAGAGTTCCCTATGGGCAAAACAATTGTTTGGTAAATGACCTTTAGAGCACAGAGACACAAAATAAGGCAGTGTTTTCAGAATATTCTCCTCAACATATAAGGAGATCACTGAGGTTAATTGCTTTAATATAGCTTGTATCAGAAAGTCTAAGCTTAAACTGGGAGAAAGACATGGCACCCCACTCCTGAAGCAATCACCCACTGAAAACCCTCCGAATATCAGAGAAACATTGACATGGTGCCTGCCAGGCATGGCAGTGTCTGACAGTGCTCTGTTCTATTGAACACAGAGACATTGTGAGTTGGATCTGACTCGACAGCACCTAACAACAACAAAGCCTAAACTGGGCATGGTGGCACAGACCTGTAATCCCAGAACTCACGTGAGGCAGAAGGATCAACTCAACTTCAAGGCCAGTCTGTTATAGAGAGTTCCAGGCCAGTCTGGGCTATACAGAAAGACCTTGTCTCAAAAAACAAACCAAAACAAACCAATCAAACCAAACACACACACACACACACACACACACACACACACACACACACACACACACACACACATACATGCTTACTTTGGAAATAATTTTTTTTAAAAAAATTCAACACTTCGTTAGTCCCGGATTGATACAATGTTTTCCAAATAATGATCATATAACACATCATCAATAGTTACAATTTATAAAATTCTCAGAAACATTGTTTCGTTTACAGTTAAACTGAAAGGAAAAAAGCTAATAAATGTAATTCAAAGCTGGGAAGAAGAGATAGAGACTAACTTTAACACAGGGTGAATAATGCAGTGTCAAATTTCTATCAAGTATGTCAAAAAAATCTTGTATGTCACAGAAATTATACCTAAATTAAGAAAATCTCAAACCATGTATTATGGTGCATGCCTGTAATCCCAGCACTCAGGAGTCTGAGGAAGGATTGTGAACTCAAGGCCAGCCTGGGCAACACAGAGAGTTTAAGGCCAGCCTGAGCTACATAGTGAGATCTTGTCTCAAACAAAAAGAATCACCTGCTCCACAGACAAGGGCCTCACATTTCTATGAACAGTAATATTTTTATTAAAAATAGATGTTAATGACTACTTCAATATTGAGCTAGAACATGTATAAACCAATAGCAAAATAAATAAGTAAAAAATAAAGCTGTTGTTGCCAAACCTTAAGTTGCTGGGGCTTGTAAATACAGACTCATGGGTTCTGTTTGAAGAAAGGTAAGGAGAAATCGAGGTTTTTTTCTAAACGAAAATAATCAGTTTATTAATCTATATCAGATAGGTTTGAGAATCAAAAACAGGTTCACACCACTGTTTTGGTATCATTACGTATCTTCTGTTCTCCTGTAATTTCTACACAACTCTCCAATATACTATAATTAAAAACTGCCATTCATATCCTTAGAATCCAGCAATTTAAATACTAACAATTTTCTAGTAATCTAATGGAGTATTTGTACAAGTTATACAAGAAACAGATAATCAAAATGCTCCCTATAGTATGTCATAGAAGAAAAACGGAGATTATCCAAATGTTTTCAGTAAGGAAATAGTAAGTACATTGAATCAATTCCATGGCATATTAGAGGAATCTAAAAACAAAGACAGACCTGTATATATGGCAATGACATCCAAGGGCAGAGCAATGCTAATTCCTTCACTTTGGAAGGCTATTTGACAGGCGTCAGCAATTTTTGCCCTAATGGAGCTTTTCACACAACTGCAAAGAAAGAAATAATCAAACTTTGTACAGTGACAAGATGCCATGAAGAATTAAATAGGAGAAAAACAAAGGAGTAGAGAAAAATAAAAAGAAGGAAGGAAAGGCTATTTTGCGTTCAGACTGTCTAAAGGGCTACTTTAAGCTGAGACTTAAAGGATAAAAAGATATTTTAACTTGAGACCTACAGGCTAAGAAAGGAGGTACGTTTTTGTTTGTATATGCACACACAAAAAAAGTCTGGAACACTACTACATATCAGAATGCTCCACCATTTTAAACCATGTTACCATGGAGAATTTCCTAACTAAGCCTTACTTTCTTCACCTACCAAATGGATATAGCAACATTTCATTAAGTTCTGGAAACTAACTGAAAGTAAAACACTTAGAAAACAGCAAGCTAGGGGTGGGGATGTAGCTCAATTGGTCGAGTGCCTGCCTACCACAAATGAGACTCTAGATTTGATACTCAGCACAGAGGGGGAAAAATC
This sequence comes from Pedetes capensis, assembly GCA_007922755.1. NCBI lineage: Eukaryota > Metazoa > Chordata > Mammalia > Rodentia > Pedetidae > Pedetes > Pedetes capensis. The sequence continues at coordinate 196,333 of VMDO01000816.1, forward strand.
AGTTGAAAGTAGTAGTTGGAAGAAGGAGAGAATCAGCACATAAATTTTAAGAGATATATCAAAAAAATGCAAGCATGGACAGTGAAGGAATGTGACTATTAGGTAGATATTAAGGAAATGCCTATTTTTCATGATGTGAACATGACATTAGCTTTTGTCTTTAAATAGCCCCCATTTTTTAGAGAAGCAGACTGAAATATTTACAAATCAAAACTGAAATCTGCTCCAAAATAACTGGGGTGGGAATGTGAAGTAAGAGCATAGGTGGGGAAGAAGTGAGACGCTCTATCAGATGGGGCCACAGCTGAGCCTAATGTACAGTGAAGCTCATTATACAATTACATTTTTGTATGTTTCAAATCCTCCAATAAGAGAAGTCTTTTTATAAAAAAAAAAAAAAAAGCACTAAAGTATAAGTTATTATTGGAGGGTGAAGGAAACTTGCTTGTCTTCATCCATAAGCTACTTGCTTTATTTTTTAAAATGTTCATAGAGATTCCACTTTGGAAATCTCAGAAATGAGAAAAATTAAGCTTCTAGATATAAAGCAAATCATCCTTGTCCTAAACTTGTCAACCCACAGTGCTAATTCATCCTTTAAATCCTTCTCTCCTAATTCTAACATCATCAGAGGAAACAAAACCTGCCTTTCAGAGGTGAAGATACAAAAGAAAGCTAATCCTGTCCGCTACCATCTGAGAACTGGGTACAGTGACTATTTCCCATGATTCTCTTTTCAAAATTCCTCAGTATAAAACAATTCCTCCCTCGTATGTCACAACAAGTTGGGTACAAGTCTAGATGCAAACCTAACAGAAGTTCAGAAGCTCCAGAATTAACGCTTCACCTAAGTCTTTGCAGTGGAGCTGACAGCTATTATGCCACTCCCTCCTAGGAAAACATAAAACATCTCCACTTAGACTTCAGGCATTTCCTTAATCTTAAGTACTAATCAGCAGTGCCTTAAATTGTTGTTGCTAGGTGCCATCAAGTCAGGTCCAACAAATAGCAATCCCATGTACAACAGAATGAAACACTCCCTGATTCTGTGCCAGACACACACACACACACATACACGTTTAAGCCCATTGTTGCAGACTCGGTGTCAATCCATCTAGTGGAGGGTTTTCCTTTTTTTTATTGACCTGCCAGTGCCCTAAATACTTTACTCTATATTGATAAGACAGAGGAAGTAACACTGAAAACAAAATTAACTCCACTGGTAGATACTGTATTAACAAATGTGCTTTTCATAAATCAAGCACTGGATCTTCTCCTTATATATAAGTACACACATATGGAAATAATGAGCTACAAAGGGTCTTTGACACACTTAAGTAGGTAAGAATCAGTGATTCCCAAGCTTTGTAACCTTAAAATTTTCTCAGGTCAATAGTGATTAAATTAAAAATAATTAGAAGCCACGTTTAAGGGGTGTAGCTCAGCAGTAGTGCATGATTAGGCATGTGTGTGAGGCCATGGGTTTAATCCCCAGTGTGGGAAGCCAGTGGGGGGGCGGGGAGAGTGGTGGTGGTACCATGTTCATAAACACATCAACAAGACCACAGCTACCATTCTTCAAACATAAATTGAACAACAAAATTTGTGAAACAGCCTAGTTGTACAAATCCAATTTGCTTCCTGAATGTTTCAACTCATCTTTTACTTCTCATTATCGTCCCTCACCAAAAATTACAAAATTTAAGTTGAGAATTGTTTAATACCCATAACCGCATCATCTAGCTTCTGCAATTAGCACATATGTATCCTTGTCTACTTATCTATGCACCTGTTTAGCCACCTGTCCTAGCCATCTGCCATCTATCCGAACATCTATTGACCCTCATCCTTTTTCTTTCTTTCCTTTTCTTTCCCTCCGTCCCTCCCTCCTCCCTCCCTCCATTCCTTTCTTCCAAAACAAAATTACCAAGTTACAAAGTTTACTAGGTAGGAGTAAAAGATAGTACACAATCCAGGGTAAGTGTGATTGCTCAGAGGAAAAAGGAGATCTTTAAGAATCACAGTACATGTCCATGGAATAGACACAGGCTTCTCAAGAGAACAGCCCATTCTATTTCTTTATGGACTTCAAAATTAGCTGCAGGCATCATTACACTTTGCATGATAAAGTGTAAAACTGTTTCTTTTCACTCAAACTTACATTCAGTAAAATGCACAAATAAGTGTAAAATTCAATGAGTTGTGATAAACATATACACCTGTGTAATCCAAATTCTCAGCAAGATAGTCTATTACTCAAGAATGTTTCCTTATGCTTCTCTTCAATTCATCCTTGCATATCCCCTCCCAACTCTGTAATCCATGTTGACTTTTTTCATTTTAGCCTATTTGCCTGTTCTAGAATTTTATACAAATGGAACCACATATGTGTACTCTTTCATGTATATATTCTGTATGTAATTCCATGGCATCTTCTATTTCTTTACAATTGTTATGACTCTCCCACATACCACAATTAAAAACATGCTTCTTTGAGCATGACATCCTGAAATTCATCCATATGGCTCAGTATATCAGTATTTATACTTTATTGAGCTGAACAGTATTCCACTGCACAAACATCACATTTGGTTTATCCTTCTGTTGATGGACACATGGACTATCTTGGCTATTATGTTTAAACCTGTTACCAACATTCCGCTACAAGTCATTCTATAGATATATTATTTCTCTTAAGAAATATTAGGACTATTTTGGCCATTGTGTTTAAACCTGTTACCAACATTCTGCTACAAGTCATTCTATAGATATATATTATTTCTCTTGAGCAAATTTTAGGAGAGGATTCATCAGATATAGGGAAAGATAACTTACTTTTTTTTTTTTTAAACTGAGACAAGGTCTCCCTACAGGCTGGTCTTAACTTGCTATACTATAGCAGGCTGGCAGGAGAAGAATTGATGCTTTTCAATTATGGTGTTAGAGATGATTATTGCATATACCATGGACTGCCAAAAGAACCAAGAGATCTGTCCTAGAAGAAGTGCAATCAGAGTGCTCCTGGGAAGCAAGGACGGCTAGACTGCATCTTACGTATTTTGGCCATGTAGTCAGGAAGGACCAATCCCTGGAAAAAGACATCATGTTTGGGAGAGTGGCAGGTCAACAAATAAAAGGAAAACACTCCATCAGATAAAATGACAGAGTACAATGGGCTTAAACATAAGTAAGATCGTGCCTGGCACAGAACAGAGGAGTGAGGGGCACAGAGGGTCACTATGAGTCGGAGTCGACTTGATGGCACCTAACAACAGCAGCAGCAAAGCTCGCCGTGAACTCTTCAATTCTCCTACATCAGTCTCCTGAGCTCTAGGATCACAGTCCTGCACCCCTGTTTGTTGTTTTTAGGTGCCATCGAGTCAGTATCTGACTTATAGCAATCTTACACACAAGTAAACCAGTATTGTTAGTGCTGCTTCTGCTATCCATAGGGTTTTCAATGGCTGATTGTTTTTTGGGAGTAGGTTGCCAGGTCCTTCTCCCAAGCCTTCATTCAGCACCTGGTGTTTCCAGATGGTCTCCATCCAAGTACTAACCAGGCCCAACCTTGCTTAGCTTCCAAGATCTGACAGGATTGGATGCCACAGTGGTATGGCTGCAGGCTGCACCATTATACCCAGCTACAATTGACTTTTAAAGAAACCACCCTATCTTTTTCCAAAACAGCTGTACTATTTTACATGCCTATCAAAGTATACAAGTTTCATTTACTCTATAAGCTCTCTAGCAGTTGGTGCTCTGTCAGTCTTGCAAATTTTAAATATTCTAGCCAGGTGCGGTGGCCCACACCTGCAATCCCAAAATTCCAGAGGTGGAGGCAGGAGGATCGCAGGTTGGAGGCCAGAGGTAGTCTGTGTAACTTAGTGAGAGACCCTATCTCAAGACAAAAACTTAAAAATGGGCTGATGGTGCAGCTCAGTGGTAGAGTGCTTTGCGTGAGGCCCTGGGTTCAACCCCCAAGTACCATAAAATAATAATAAATATAAATAAAAATAAATTTTAAACATTCTGATGCGTTTGTACGGGTATCTCATCATTCTAACACGTATGTCTAATAACTAATGATGTTGAATACTCTTGTTCAAAGATCTGTCCACCCTACTTTCCAAACCCCTAATACTAAAGAAAACAATTTCAAACTTAAAGGCACAACAAACGATGAGCTATACTTTTGGGATTAAAATGACTGAAAACATCCATGACTCCCACACTTCCCAACTGCTAGGAGAGTTGGCCTTCTGCTAAGCAGCAAAGAGACAAAGACAGAAAGAAAACCTATACCTGAAAATTTGTACATACCTAGCCAAGATACACAGACATATTTTAAATCAGCTACATGATCCAAGAAACTTCAAGCCAAGGAATTTCAAATCTCACTGATTTGATGCAGTGCTGCTTGATATTTAGGATGCTTTAGAATCATCTAGGGATCTTGTTAAAATTCAGAGATGGGACCTAAGGTACAACGTTTCTAATGAGCTCCCCTATTAGTCTGAGGACCACACTGGGTAGCAAGTGCACCTAAACACTTGACAGATGAACAGTTTACCCTTCTCTGGAGAAAAGTACCTTCACCGCAGGCCTCAGGGAAACTCTACAAATAATCTACAGACAATGAACGGAAGACAGTGAGCAAGCACACATGACAGGGATAGAAAGTCTTACACATTTCAGATATTAGAACTGGAAGATCTTTAGCAAAATGTCCAAAGACACGAAAATACCTGAAATGCAAAAGTAAACAGAAAAAATACTAAAAGTGACAGATTTGAAAAAGAACCAAATACAGTTTCTTATATGTAAAATAAAAGCCCAAAGACTGGGGGTGTAGCGCACTGGTATACAGTACTTGCTTGGAACGTGCAAGGCTCTGGGTTCCATCCCCACTTCTGCAGAATGAATGAATGATTATAGAACTCAGTAGACAGGCTTCACATTTCAGACAAAGAAAAGTTAGCAGGGCAAAAGAGAATTATGCAAAATATAGCATAAAAATAGGGCTTCAAACAGGACCCATTCTGATTTAAGCATTTTTATAAATTTTTCTGAACCCAAACTACAAGTTAGGGTTCAAAATTCAATAAATGAACTATGATGGATTAATCAGAGTTCCTCACCAAGATTCTTTGTGTATATAGGCTATAAAGCATAAAGTTTGGCATTATAATGACTGTATCTAACAGTCTTTAATAAGAAACAGTCTTTAGGAAAAGAGATAAATGAAGCAAAGACAGTAAGAGTATCTTAAATACTGAATCCATCATTCCTAAAACCCAACTGTCTGATTCTATCCATGAGGTGTCATTACACACACCGATAATCTCAAAAATTAACTCTAGGTAACTCAATGTCCAATTAATGTTTGAATATTTAAATCCTACTTTACTTTTTATGCCTCCAAATATGGATGCTCTTGTAAACTAGACTCCTCTGTAGTCTCAAGGCAAAGGTAAACAAAACTATTAAGTCACAGTGTACAGAGTAACAAGAGTACACTGAAGACTTCTAACATATGTCTCTCTTTAAACCTAAGAATCCCAGAATTAAAATAAAAGCCAGCATTACTTAATAGATGAAAAACTCAAGGGAAATTCATCCACACTCGAGTATCTAAGCTTCAAGTTAGATTAGAATTCATTTCACCTGACTCACAGATCAATCTTCTTATACACTGACTTTGTAAAGAATAAAATCATAACTATCAAACCCAGCTAAGCTAGGCATGGTGGTACATGCCTGTAATCCCAGCAACCCAGGAGGCAGAAGCAGGAGGATCGCAAGTTCAAGACCAGAGGCAGTCTGTGTAATTTAGCGAGACCTTGTCTCAAAAAAGTAAAAAAAAAATGAGCTGAGGGTGTAGCTCAGTGGTCCAGCACTTGCAAAGCATGCAAGTACAAGGCCCTGAGTTTAACTCCCAGTACGGGGGGGGGGGGGGGAGCCTTATATATTTACACTTGTACAATGCTATACATACCCATTTGTGGAAAATAATCAACATTTTTAAGTGATATGTATAATGTCATGAAGCTTCTTCCCTAAAAACTATCAACAGCAATGCTGAATATATTAAAATCACTATCAAGAAATCATAATGGCCTTCTAGTTTAAGATGGTGGATTAAAGGCAGCCTCCATGTGACATGGAAAAACAAAGGAGTTAGAGTAAGAAGGAAAGGACTCTTCCAAACAAAGACCATCTGGAGAACCAAAGAAACCAGAGGAGATTGTGAGATGGTCCCAGAGGTGGCACAGCAGAGCTGAATAGCAAGCCAGACTGAGCAGGACACATCTCCAGCAGCAGCTTCCCATAGGGCAAGGGAAATATAGTTCTCATCCAAAGTGTGGTTTATCTTCCTGTCTGTGAGTGGCACTGGAGATTGTGATCTCAAGAGAAAGCCGCTAAGAAGACTTCCAAACAAAACTGGAAGTGATATCTAACCCTACAGATACATAACTCACAAATCAGAAATATATGAAACATGAAAAAGCAAAGCAACACAACTCCTCCAAAAGACCCCAATGTTTTAATCACTGAATCCAAAGATACCGAAACAGTTGAAATGTCGGGCAAAGAATTTAAAAGTAGTCTACTTATAAAAATGATCAATGACTTCAAAAAGGACACAAGCAAATGAATGATGAATAAAGTAAGGAAATCAATACAGGACCTATGTTGGAAAGTCACCAATGTAAAAGATAAAGTCAACAAAACAGATGAGAAATACAGTGAGGAAATTGAGATCTGGGGGAAAAAAATATTGGAAATGAAAAATTCAATAAACCAAATAAATAACAGTGGAAAACATCACCAGAAGACTACATGAAACAGAAGATAGACTATCAGGGATGGAAGATAAGGTTGAGGAAATACCACATTCACATATCAACAAAGAACAGAAAAGAGTATGACTACAATATTCAAGAAGTTTGAGATATGATCAAGAGATCAAACTTAAAAGAATCCATGGGGTGGAAAAAAGAGCTGAGCAGAGGCAGGAGGATTGCAACTTGAAGACCAAAGGCAGTCTGAGTAATTTAGTGAGACCCTGTCTCAAAGAGTAAAAATACGGGCTGGGGGTGCAGCTCAGTGGTATAGCACTTGTACACCATGCAAGCAGGAGGCCCTGGGTTCAACCATCAGTACTGGGAGGAAAAAAAAAAAGAAAAAAAAAGAAAAAGGAGGAGCTGAGATAAAAACTAAAGGCACAGAAAACTTATTCAGTGAAATTATAGCAGAAAATTGCCCAAATCTGAAGAAATAAATGGACATCCAACCACAAGAGGCATTTAGAATACCAAACAGACATGAACAGAAAAGAACCTCCCCATGACACATAATCAAATGGCAAGAATACAGAACAAAGAAAGGCTATTAAAAGCTGCAACAGAAAAAAAACACTAACTCACAAACAAAAATCCATCAGAGTTACATCAGACCTCTCAGCACAAACCCTAAAATCTAGGAAAGGATGTAATGATATATTTCAAGCCCTGAAAGTAAATAATTGCCAACCAAGATTATTATATCCACCAAAGTTATTTAAAATTGATGAAGAAACAAAGACATTCCACAACAAGCATACACTATAAAGCAATACATGACCACCAAGTCAGCACTAGAGAAGATTCTTACAGGAATCCTACAAACCCCGGAAAAAGAGACATTCTCTACCATGAGAGCACAGGAAAGAATAAACTTCTTGGGAGGAGCAGACAAACTCAAGAAAATGAGTAAAGAAACAGTTATAACTAACCTAAAAATCCAACAAACCCTGAATATAAATAAGGAAAAAAAAAAAAAGGAACAAACAGTTCATGAACCAACCAGGAAAAGATGATTTTAACTCTCTAATTAAAAGATATGCCTGCAGCCCTAGCACTGTGGTATCTGATCCCGTCAGATCTCAGAAGCTAAGCAGGGTCAGGCCTGGTTAGTACTTGGATGGGAGACCGCCTGCGAACACCAGGTGCTATAGGCTTGGGAGAAGGACTTGGCAACCTACTCCCCAAAAATCAGCCTGCTGTTGCAAATCCTATGAATAGCAGAGGAGCACTGACAATGGTGTTTTGATTCTTGTAGGTGGGGTAGCGATGAGTCAGACAATGACTTGACAGTACCTACCAACAACAATTAAAACAGATAGATTAGTAGATTTGTCTACAAGAAACATGTCTCACTGGCAACGACACCCATAGACTGAAAGTAAAAGAATGGAAACTGATTTATCAGGTAAGTGGAAGCCTAAGAAAACAAGAAATAGCCACCCTTATACCAGACATGGGGCTGGGATTTAGCTCAGTTGGTAGAGTGCTGCGTTGCAGTCTCTGAGGTCCTGAGTTCAATTCCCAGCACCACAAAAATGGGAGAAGGACCTGGCAATCCACGCCTTAAGGCAATCCTGAAAAACAATCAGCCATTGAAAACCCTATGAGGGTCCTATGAGTCGGATACCGACTCAACAGCACCTAACAAAAACATACCAGACAAAGTAGACTTCAACCAGTCCAAAGAGACAAAGAAGGTCACTAGGTATTAACAGAGGGAACAATCAATCAATAAAGTTTAACAATTATAAATATATATGTATGTATATACATATACACACACCAAACACTGGTGGACTCGACTTCTTTATGAAAGTACAATTGGACTTAAAGAGACAGATAGGTCCGATACAATAAAAGCAGGTGACTTTAATATTCCACTCTCATCAACAGAGCAGCCAGACCCCCAAAAAAAGAGTTCAACATAATAAATCAGATGGACTTCCTAGATATATGTACAATATTCTACCCAAAAGCTACATATTCTTCTTGGCAGCCCATGGAACTTTCTCTAAGATCTATAGATCTTTTTGACCATAAACCAAGTCTTAAAAAATATAGAAAAACTGAAATAATTTTGTGTATCTTATCAGATCATAATGGAATAAAACTATAACAGCAAGAGAAATTACAGAAACTATACAAATATATGGAGAATGAACAATAGACTCTTAACGGGTACTTGCAGAAATCAGAGTAAATTAAAAAAATCTTAGAATCAAACGAAAACAAATATACAACCTATCAGAAGCTTTGGGATAAAGCAGAGAACTTCTAAGAGGGAAATTTATAACTATGAGTGTCTATATTAAAAAATCAGAGCAGGCTCAAACAATTTAATGAGGTACCTCAATCTTTTAGAAAAAGAACAAACAAAACCTAACACCAGCAGATGAAAAGAAATAACGAAGGTCAGAGCAGAAATGAATAAAACGAAAACTAAAAGAACAATGAAAAGAGTTGATGAAAACCAGGCATGCTGGTGCGTACCTATAATCCTAGCAACTCAGGAAGCAGAGGAGGAAGGATGGCAAGTTTGAGGCCAGAGGCAACCTGTGTAACATAACAAGACCTAGTCTCAAAATAAAAAATTCAAAAATGGGATGGGGGTGCAGCCCAATGGCAGAACACTTGCAATGTATGTATGAGGCCCTGGGTTCAACCCTCAGGTACTGCCAAAAAAAAAAAAAAAAAAAAAAGATGAAACCAAGAGCTGGTTCTTTGAAAACATAAACAAGATAGACAAACTTTTAGCCAAATTAACCAAAGGAAAGACAGAGAAGACTCAAGTTAAGAAAATTAGAGTTGGAAAGGGGAATATTACAATAGATACCAACCAGATACAATAGATACCAATCCAGAGAATCATTACGGAATATTTTGAAAATTTGTATGCCAAAAAACCGGAAAACTCAGAGATGGGTAAATTCCGAGACACACATGACTGACCAAAATTAAGTCAAGAGAATACAGACAACTTCAATAGACCTTTATCGAACAGCAAGATCTAAGTAGTAATGGAGTCTCACAACAAAGAAAAGCCCAGGGCCAGATGAATTCACTGCTGAATTCTACATGATCTTTAAACAATTAACACCAATGCTTCCCAAGCTATTCCATAAAATATAAATGGAAGGAACACAACCACACGCATTCTATGAAGCCATATTACCCTGATAGCAAAACCAGAAAAGGATTAAAAAATGAAAAGTAGCCGGGTGCAGTGGCGCACGCCTGTAATCCTAGAGGCTTGGGAGGCAGAGACAGGAGGATCACCAAGTTCGAGACCAGAGGCAGTCTGCATAATTCAGTGAGACCCTGTCTCAAAGAGTTAATAAAAAAAGGGGGGGGGGGCGGGGGGCTGGAGGCAGCAGCTCAGTGATCCAGCACTTGCAAAGCATGCAAACGTGAGGCCCTGGGTTCAACCTCCAGTACTGAAGAAAAAAAAGAAAAGTACATACCAATTTCCCTGATTAACCTAGATGCAAAAATGCTTAATAAAATACTTGCAAACTGAATTCAATAACACATTCCAAAGATTATACACTAAGATTCAGTTGGTTTCATTCCAGAGATGCAAGGCTGGCTCAACACACAAAAGAAAATATATGTAACAGAACATATAAATAGAATCATGTGATTTGTTTGTGCCTATCAATTTATTGTTGTTAGATGCCCTCAAGTTGGTGTCTGACTCATAGCAACCCTATGTACGACAGGCCAAAGAGTATTGTTGGTGTTTCTCTGCTATTAACATGGCTGATTGTTTTTTGGGAGTGAGTTCCTGGGATCTTCTCCCAAGTCCACAGCACCTAGGCTTCCCAGGCGATCTCCCATCCAAGTAATAACCAGGCCCGATTCTGCTTAGCTTCTCAGGACCTGACAGGATTGGACGACACCATGGTACAACTGCGGGTGATCCTATCGATAGATGCAGAAAAGGCCTCCAACAAAGTTCAACATCCTTTTTATGATAAAAGCCTTGAAGAAACTAGAAAGTGAAGGAACATATTTCAACATAATGAAGGCAATATATGAAAAGCCTACAGCCAACATGCCTGCAGCCACAGCTCTGTGGCATCCGATCCCGTCAGATCTCAGAAGCTAAGCAGGGTCGGGCCTGGTTAGTACCTGGATGGGAGACCGCCTGGGAACACCAGGTGCTGTAGGCTTGGGAGAAGGACCTGGCAACCCCCTCCCAAAAATCAATCTGCCATTGAAAACCCTATGAGGGTCGCTATGAGTCAGATACCGACTCGACAGCACCTAACAACAACAACAACAACAACAACAACAGCCAACATGAGCTACATACAACACTAAATGGGGAAAACCTGAAAGCATTTCCCCTAAAATCAAGAACAAGACCAGGTTGCCTTGTCCACTGTTTCCATTGCTCTTTACTGCAGTAATTGAACTATCAACCACAGCAATAACAAAAAGAAATAAAAGGGATCCAAACAGGAAAGGAAGAAATCGAATTATCCCTATTTGCAGATTATATGATTCTATATTTAAAAGATTCTAAAAAGTCCACAGGAAAATTCTTTTTTTTTTTTTTTTTTGGTGGTACTGGGGGTTGAACCCAGGGCTTCGTGCTTGCATGCTCTGCAAGTGCTAGACCACTGAGCTGCACCCCCAGCCCATCTTTTTACTTTTTGAGACAGGGTCTCACTAAATTACACAGACTGCCTCTGATTTCGAACTTGCGATCCTCCTGCCTCTGCCTCCCTCCTGAGCTGCTGGGATTACAGGCCTGCACCACCGCGCCCAGCTACCACAGAAAAATTCTTAAGAGCTGGTAAACACATTCATCAAAGTAGCAGGATATAAAATTAACATACAAAAAACAGCAGCTTTTCTTTACATCAATAATGACCAGTTGGAGAAAAAACAGGAAAGCAATTCCATTCACAAAAACTTCAAATAATAACCTAATAATAACCAATTAATAACCTAATAATAATAACCTAGGGAATAAACCTAATCAAGGAGGTAAAAGATCTCTACAATGAAAACTTTAAAACACTAAAGAAATTGAAGTCGACACCCAAAGGTGAAAATATCTCCCATGCTCATGGATTGGAAGAATATTGTGGAAATGCCTATATTAGCAAGAGCAATCTACATATTTAATGTAACTCACATCAAAAGCCTAACAATAGTCTTCACAGAAATAGAGAAAATAATCCTAAAATTCATATGGAAGCACAAAAGACCCCAAGTCACTAAAGTGACTCTGAGGAGAAAGAACAATACAGGGGGGCATCACAAATCCTGATTTCAAATTATACTACAAAACTATAGTAATAAAAACTGCATGGTACTGGCATAAACAGACATGCAGACCAATGGAACAGAATAGAGGATCCAGAAATAAACTCATGCAGCTACAGCTACCTGACATTTGACAAAGGTTCCAAAAGCAGAAGCTGTAGAAAAGATACCCTGTTCGATAAATGGTGCTCGGAGAACAGGATATGCTCAAGTAGAAGACTGCAACTAGAGCCCGGCGCGGTGACGCATGCCTATAATCCCAGCAGCTCGGGAGGCGGAGGTGGGAGGATCACAAGCTCAAGACCAGAGTCAGTCTGCGTAATTTAGCGAGACCCTGTCTCAAAAAAGTAAATAAACAAAGGGCTGGATGCGCAGCTCAGTGGTCCAACACTTGCAAAGCATCCAAGCACAAGGCCTTGGGTTCAACTCCTAGTACCACAAAAAAAAAAAAAAAAAAAAAAAAAAAAAAAAAAAAAAAAAAAAAAAAAAGACTGCAACTAGATTCCTCTTTGTCACCTTATACAAAAATAAGTTCAAAATGTATGAAAGATCTTAATCTTAACACCTAAAACTTTGAAACTCCTGCAGGAAAACACAGGAAAAACACCTCAAGACATAGGCATGGGCACATACAAGGACTTTCTGAACAGGACTCTTAAATCGAAGGAAACAACAGCAAGAACTGCCAAATGGGACTGCATCAAATTAAAAAACTTTTTGCACAACAAAGAACACAATTATCAGAGTGCAGAGCCAGCCTACAGAATGGGAGAAAATCTTTGCCAACTATACATACACCAGATGGGAGACTATTATCTAGAATAAAGAGCTCAAAAAAATAAAATAAAATAAACACCATGAAAGTGAAGGATCCAATTAAAAAATGGGCCAAGGAGCTGAACAAAGACCTCTCAAAAAAAGAAATACAAATGGCCAACAATCATAGGAAAAAATATTTCACATCCTTAGCCATCAAGGAAATACAAATCAAAATTACACTGAGATACCATCTCACCCCACTCAGAATGGCTACCATAAACAGAATAAACAACAAATGCTGGCAAGGATGAAGGGATAAAGGAATTTTTTATACACTGCTGGTGGGGATGCAGATTGGGGAAGCCATGATGGAAATCAGAATGGATGCTCTTTAAGAAACTAAAAACAGAACTACCATATTACCCAGCTATAACACTCTCGAGTATATATCTGAAGGAGTATAAATCAATATGCCACAGAAATATCTGCTCATACATGTTTATTGCAGCATTCATTATTCACAATAGCCAAGACGCAGGATCAACCTAGGGATCCACCAACAGATGATTGGATAAGGAAAGACACCATGGAGTCTTATTAAGCCATAAAAAAGGACAAAATTATGTCATTTCCTGGAAAACTGATGGTACTAGAGATCATTTTAAGCAAAATAAACCAGACCCAGAAAGATAAACATTGCATGTTTTCTCTCATATGTGGATGTCAGACCTTAATATATATTCGCTATTGAAACATACAGGTCATGAAGGTAGAAGGGGCCTATGTAGAGAAAGATAACAGACTTTAAAAAAATAGGGAGAGGAGGCAAAAAGAAAGGGTAATGGGAGAAAAGGGCTGGGATTTAGCTCAGTGGTAGAGCGCTGCACTGCAGTCTCTGAGGCCCTAAGTTCAATTCCCAGCACCACAAAAATGGGAGAAGGGCCTGGCAATCCACTCCCAAGGCAATCCCGAAGCACTCAGCCATTGAAAACCCTATGAGGGTCGCTATGAGTCAGATACCGACTTGAGGGCACCTAACAACAACAATAATGGGAGAAAAGGAAGTGGCACATATATTGCCCTTACGGCAAAATCAGGATGTACACATACAGATATCTTCATAAAAAAGACATGCAAGTAGGAGGTCCATTAGTGGGAAGGGAAGGGATAGGGAGAGGCTGTAAGTGGGTAAGGGGGAAAATGAACATGGGCAGTGTACAATGAAATCAATGTGTGGAAATTTCATGAGGCTCAATAAGTCATACATTAAAAATTACCGATAAAGTAATTATGTGTTAATATCTTCTTTTCCCATTCTTTATTGAAATAAAAATATGATACCAGTAAAGCAAGAAAAAGAGGACTAAACAAAACCAGAGCCACAAAATTTCTAGGCTTAATCACTTCTCACCCACAAGGAATAGAAAAACAACAAAACCAAACTGTAAGTACAAACAAAAGGTACTGTTGTAAACATGGTACAATTAAGTTGGTGTGTGTTTGTTTTTGGTGGGGTAGGGGGACAAGTCAGTCATAAAAACCAGTAAGAATGAATTGGAAGTGGCTAAGATTCTGCTCTGTGCTTTGCAGAGACATCAGCTAGCCCTAGCCCTCGCCCCCTTTTAAAGACAAATCAAAGTGAGGTGGGCAGACAGTGGCAATGTTAGAGTCTTTGGTAGGAGGTATGCAAGGTTTAAAAGAACTCTAGGAGGCTCAGACCCATGCAGGACTGAACTAACAGCCAGAGTAAAAAGTGATGGACTACTACTGTTTATGGAAGTGCAGTGCAAGTCCTGGGGGAGGCAATACAAGTCTCAGGGAGGAAATATAAAGCCTCATACATTAAAAAGGTGTTTCTCCAGGACATAAGGGTGATGGTCTGAAATGAGTGGCAAAGGCGGTGTTCTAGACAGAAACATCTTTACCAAGGCTTGAATAAGTGAATAGGAAATAGTTGGAGACTAGACTCAGAGGAAAGCTCAAAATATCCTTAACAAAGAAAACAAAGACAACTCAAATACATAAACCACACCTACAATCTTCCAAAGAAACTGGATATCATATATACAAAGTGTTTACAAGCCTTTTAAAACAAAACATTCTGTACAAACCTGGGAATAAAAAAGTGGAAGTCCTGATGAGCCAAAACAAGTGTTTAGCATGCACACAAGACCATAGGTTCACATCCCAGTAGGAAAAACAAAACAAAACAAAAAGCCAATCATAATTTTTTTTTAACCTCTTAAGAATTTCTACAACCATGGAATACCAAAAGAGGAACTGTTAAATTGCTCCTCACAAATCACCACTACTCTGGGTTTGGTTCTACAGTGAATTTGGCATCTGCCATCAAAGTCTTTTGTAGCCCTCTTGAAATGACACTGTCACAGCCAACAAAAAAGCGCATTTTCTAGTTAGCAGGATATTTAACTTCAAATAGTAATTTAAGTAGAAACAGTAAATTGAGACTGGCCAAAGGAGTGAATTCCCTTCTTAGGAGAAATCAAAGAATAGGTACTTCACATTTGTATTAAGCATCACACTACACAATTAAGATTTTTTTTTTTTTTTTTTTTTTTGAGACAGGGTGGCTGGCCTCACATTTGTGGTCCTCTTGCCTCATCTTCCAAAGCTTTTCTTTTTAATTGGTAAGATTTTATCTAGCCTAGTGCTGTGGAACACGCCTGTAATTCTAGCAATGCCACAGGCTGAAGCAGCAAGACCCTGTTTCAAAATAGAAAAATTAAAAAAAAGTCTGCAAGTGTGGCTTGGTAGTGGAGCACTTGCTTAGGATGCACAAGGCCCAGGGTTCAAACCCCAGTATGTTGGGGGTGGGGGAGTGGATTTTTAACCAAGTACATCACAATGGAACTTTCAATTCTATAACCTAACTAAAAGTTGAGCCAGTGAGTACAGGGTTTCTTTTTGGAGTGCTCATGTTTTGAAATTAGGCTGTAGTGAGTGATACAATTACACAAATGTGAATATATTAAAAAGACTACTCTTAAATATATAAACTGTATGGTATATGAATTATAACTCAATGAAGCTGTTTAAAAAGTGATATTTTATTCTGAAAATGCTTGCCTCCAAAAATATTGCATAAAAAGGAAAATCTTAAAATCTGCTGCTTTCAAATCTTTAATTGTGCCAACAAATCATATGATATGCTAGGCCCTTCCCCCAATGAGTATTGGAAGGTACCATAAGCCAACTGACATTTATCTACACTAGAGATCTAAGCCAGGGTGTCAGGCATTCTAGGCAAGTGCTGTACCACTGAGCTACACTTTCAGCCCCCAAATGACATTTCTATTTTTATTTTATTTTAATTATTGGAGACAGAGTCTCACTGCATAGCCCAAGCTGGTCTTGAACTCAAAATTCTCTTGCCCTAAGCCTCCACAGTGCTGAGAATTACAGGTGAGTGCCACCTCACCCAGCTTCCCAATATTTTAATGAGAAATAATCACAATCTGTTAAGAATGAAATAACCCTTAAATGTATCTCAGTTCAAGCTTAATGCAGTTACTAAAGCTGACTGAGAATCTGATTTATTACCTAAATCACATCTTCTTATTCTATTATACTAATGATACCTTTGTTGGGGCTCAGAAAATAATATTCCAAAGTATGGCACCATGGCATGGCATGCTGAGTGTTTAACAGAGTGCCAAGATCTCCATCCTCCTGTCTCTCACCCTTCTTTCACCTCCAAAAAAGGGGGGGTAAGGATGGTGGTTGTGGTGGGTGTGTATGCTGAATTTTCCATAGAAAACTACTGTGTTGTGAATTCCCTCCATGGGATCTCCTCAAACCAGAGATTAACTCATGTCCTAAGAAAAGACAGGGAAGGTCAACAGCCTTGCCAGATGGACTCTGACCCAGCCTACCACCTATTCTTCAGTAGGCTGCTACCTCAGACTTCATCTACATAATCTACATAAATTGTGTCTGTCACGTATTTTTCCCTTCACTCTTCCCTAACCTGTAGCATTCTCCCCCCAGCAACTCTAAACTCACTCCTTTCCAAAGAAGCTTAAGATACTACAGAAATGTCAAGTATCTGGCCCTTCTCGCAGGCTCGTGTTTTCTATGGTTCCTGCACCCATATGTGTAGTAACTTTGCATGTCTTTCCTCCTGCTAATCAATTGTCTACTGCCACTTTATTTCAGAGTCAAGTATCAAACCATAATGGGTAAAGGAAAATTCCTTTTAATGAGTGAAAGGAAAATCTCAATAATTTTGTTTCCCACACTGGCACTAAATATAAAACTGAGAACTAGAGTATTTACAAAAACACTTTACTGTTATGTTCCACAATAATGTTGGAATTGGGCGCAGTGGGCACACCTATAATCCCAGTGGCTCCAGAGGCAGAGGGCGGAGGACGGCAAGTTTGAGACGAGAGGTAGCCAGACCCTGTCTCAAAAAGGTAAAAAAATGGTCTGGGGGTACAGCTCAGTAGTCCAGCACTTGGAAAGCATGCAAGCATGAGGTCCTGGGTTCAACCCCCAGTACCACAAAATAATAGTAATAATGTTGGAAATAACTAAACATTGTAATGTTATTTTTCTAAATGACTAAACAATTAAATCCAACATGTATAATAGCATTTATCAGTTTATAAAGTTCTTCTAGGACTCACTAAACACTGTGATCCAAAGAAGTACTAGTTTACCTTTTAACAAAAACTATGGCTCAACCCAAATCTAAGGGGTATTGAAGATAGATACGTAAACCAGAAAAAAATGTTTCAGTCAATATATGTTTGCAGTCCAACTGTGCAACTAGAAATACTTCTTTAAAAAAACAGAACTTTAAGCAGAGTGTAGTAGCACACACTTATCGTAGAACTCAAATGCTGAGGCAGGAAGATCTCAAATTCAAGGCCAGCCTTAGATACATGGAGACTCTGCCCTGAAACAAACTTTAGAATGCAGTGTAGTTAGCCACCAACTTGAAACAAAAGTATAATTAATGACAGCAAACAATTCTTTCAGCATGTTCATTAATCAAGTTTGCTGTAATTTTAAGTCAAAATTACCTTAAAAAGGAAAGAATGTTCATTGAAGGGAAATCAGACTGCCTTGAAATTAAAAAGGAAGAGGAAGGGCAAAATGTTAACTACAGGGAGATTTAGCTTTATGTCTTTAGATTACAGTTCTTTATTTAAGGTAATTTTCTTTTCCTTCCTCTTATACAAATTAGGAAAAAATATCTCCATTCCTGCTTCATAAACTATTTTGAGGTACATTCACATTAAAAAAGAAAGAAAGAAAAAAAAAAAAAACAAGAAAGAGAAAATAAAAAGAGGAAAACCACATGAACACAAGCCAACTTAGAACCATCCACTAAGGGGAAAAACACCATTATTTGAATAGCACTTCTAAGCAGTGATTTTATATAAATTTCCCCATATAAGCCTTCACACCAGTTATACTTGTCTGGGGGTGTTACAGTTTGAATATGCAATGACTCCCACAGGCTCACCTATTGGGGGTTTGGTTGCCAGCTGATGGGCTTTGTGGAAGTGACTGGATTCAGAGGGCTCCGACCTAATCAATGGATTAATGCCCTGATGGACTCATACTATGAAGGCATTATTGGGAAGTGGTAAAAGTAGCAGGTGGGGCCTACTTGGAGGAGAGAAGAAAGGTCACTGGGAGTATGCTCCAAAAAGATGTTGTCCCATGCCCCTTCCCCCACCCTCTTGCTTTCTTGCTGCCAGAGGTAAGCAGCTACTGACAAGATATTCTGCCGCATCCTAAGCCTAAAGCAACAGATTCTGCCAATCTTGGATTGAAAGCCCTGAAACCATAAGGCAGTTCTCTCTGGTATTTATCACAGCAACAAAAAGACAACTAACACAATGGGACACCAAAGCCCAGTCCATTAGCTGGTTACTCATTTATTTAACATTTTTTTCCTTGCAGTTCTGGGGGATCTAGGCCTAGGACCTTGTGCAAAGTAGGAAAGCACTTTACCACTGAGCTACACCCCTAACCTCTAACAAATATGTATTGATTTCCCTACTTCACATGTCTTAGGCACTGGGAGAAAGAGAAATAAAATAGACTTTCCTCTAGAGGAACTAACTTTCTACTAGCGGCAGAAGACTAACAGCAAATAATATCAGATAGTACTATCAGGAAAATTAGGCAGCCGCAGGAGACAGCATAGAGAAGACCAGCAACAGGAGAAGTCAGAAGACAAGGTTCCCTGCTCCACTCAAATTTCATCTACCCCATGCTCCCTCTCCCCCTTGCTGAAAGTATATGGTGCAAGCCTGTAAAGCTGTAATCCCACCTGGGACGACTGAAGCAAGAGGATGGCTTGAGCTCTGGAGTTCCAGACCAGCCTGGGCAACACAGAGGAGACCTTGTCTCTTTAAAAAGAAAAAAAAAAAAAGAGGAAGAAGAAAGAAGAAGAGTACTTCCTTATAGGGAAAACAAATCTCTTCACCTCTGAGGAACCAGGCCACTCCCAAAACCCTCAGGATGAATCATGATTGAGCTAAGTCAGTATTTTCTACAACTGCCAAGATTAAAGGCTTGAAATCAATTTAAACCAGGGGTGTCCAACCTTTTGACTTCCTTGGCTGCATCCAGTAAAGAGGACTTATCTTGGGCTGCACATGAATCATATTATTTATATATATATATATATATGCACATACGTACGTGTGTGTGTGTGTGTGTGTGTGTGTGTGTGTGTGTGTGTGTGTGTGTGTGTATGTATTATAGCAGGCTGGGATTTAGCTCAGTTGGTAGAGCGCTGCGCTGCAGTCTCTGAGGCCCCGAGTTCGATTCCCAGCATTGAAAAAATGGGAGAAGGACATGGCAACCCACTCCCAAGGCAATCCCGAAACAGCCACTGAAAACCCTGTGAGGGTCGCTATAAGTCGGACACGACTCAACGGCACCTAACAACAAAACAACTATACACACACACACACAATAGTTTAGAGAAATAATATAAAACTAATGGGAAATTTGACCTTTTTGTAAAATGAATCAATGTCTGGTTCCATGGAAGTGGTCACAATTCTTAGTGTGTTCTCAAGTACTAGATAAATATTGTGATGGTCAATTTGAGGCATCTCAAACAGGGTTGAATTCAATTTTCAAAAGTATTGTCAGCAATTGCCTCATCTTCCTTGCCAAATTGTCAAAAACTCAGTTAATCTCTGGTGTGCCCTAAGTGGCTTTGAACAATTGCCAAATCACTTTGAATTCAACCCAATTATACTCAACTGACCTGGTGGCAGGTGATGGTAGTAACCTGACTTACTGACTTGTGACATACTTACACTCATTTGAAACTTAGAATTTGATACTGTGATGCCATTCCAGTATGCTGCAAGGAAGCATTAAGTATAGTTCTGAAAATATGCACAATATCACTTTGGAACTTCAAAACTGGAATTACATACAGGGTCACAAAGAAAAAAATGCTAAAAATCATGATGTTAAAAGATTTTGTGTAGGCACATTATTAGCTATTCTGTGCTGCATGTGGCCCACAGGTTAAATATGCCTAATTTAGACCACTGGTTCATAACAAGTACCTCGTGCACTTGGACTGAAACTTTAAACTTAGAAGTCAGTAAAATTATTTAACATCTCTTTCTAGTATGAATAGGCAGCAAACCACAGCATTATCAAAGCAAATACCTTTAACTCTGCAACAAGAGAAATCAGATATATCACATTACAATTGCTGCAGATGCCTCAAAATAACATTTACATTCATTACGTTGAACAGCTGCTAGACCACGTCAATAAAGTGCTAAGAAGGAAATATATTAGTATAACAAACAAGCTTGAACTTTTGCAAATTAGATGTTAATATTTCGATATGTTTTTGTGTCTTTATTTTTATGCATTTGTGAGTTTAAAAACATTCTGGGGGAACCAACAAGCTTCAGACTCCTAAAGGGTCCACACTATGGGGTGGGGGTGAGGTTAAGAATCCCTGGACTTAAAATGTCCTAGTCATAGCTTTCCAATGAAATACCAAAGATAAAATAATAGATCCATAATGATTAAACATAATGATTAAACAATATTTGTTACATACTTATATTCACACATACATCAATGATTTGCGATAGGTATTTCTTATCTTTGATGCATATCGAAAGAGCTTGAAGGCCTATGGATATTGCTCAGTGGTATGGCACCTGCCTAACATGTACAAGGTGCAGCACCGCCAAACAAAAAAACCTTAAGGTCCAAAAGTGTCTATCTATAAAATATCATTACCATCCCTTGGTTCTTTTTTTTTTTTTTTTTTTTTTTTTTTTTTTTTTTTTTTTTTTTTTTTTTTTTTTTTTTTTTTTTTTTTTAGTTTTTTTTAAAAAGTCAGTTATTTTTTAAAAAGTTGTAGGTATGACCGCACCACAGCAGTAAAATGTATGGGAAAGTATGCTAGGCATCCTGCAATAACACTTACTGTCTGGTAACAAACATCTTTCCTTCCCTTCCTATCTCAAATGCAGTAGACACAGTGACCAAGAGAACTACTTGCTAGCAACAGCAGAATAGAAATACACACAGAAAATAGTCTTTGTTAGAACCACTGCACAGCTGAACCACACTGTGAGGAAAACTAAACCCTCATTTGTGTTTAAGGCCCTGTTAAATCAAGTGTTCTGTTATCTACAGCTAAAAACACTCCTATCAGATGAAAAAATTATTATGGCTAGGGAACCAAATAAGCCCTTGTTGAGTGGTAGCATCTGAACTGAAACCATATGCACGAGGAAACCGGATATGTAAAACCTAGAAGACATTCCAAGAAGAGCAAGTAGAAAACAAAAGCAGAAGATAATGTCAGAAAGGTGGGCAAGAGCCAAGACTATGTAGGACCCAGTAAACCCTAAGAAGCCTTCAGATTCTTCCCACTCAACTGCCACAAACACACATGCACATCCCTCACACATAGGAGAACACTTCCCAAGTTAATACAAAAGCTAAGGAAGACTTCATTTAAAAACTTGGCTTCAGAGCTGCTCTTTGAAGCAATGTTAATTTTTTGTATCTAACAAAGAGAAAAGTCGTATCAAGTAAATATAAAGCAAACACTAATAAAATAATGAAATAAGAAAATGTTCATTATATAACAGTATGGAGAAAAATATGGATGATTATTTCATTAAAAGACTAGGAGAAAATACATGCAAACATATTTATGGTGGTTATATCAAGTGTTAGTCTGAATATTCACTTTTTTCTATATCTCTTTTCAAACTCTAACTATTGCTTTTTACTTTATAACTAGAAATACCTTGAAAACTGAATTATTTTAAAAGTCACTCTAAATGTTGTATGGTACCCTGGATAGCCGCCTGGAACAAAAAGATACTAGGTTAAAAAAGGAGGGGATAATCCAAATAAAGTGTAGGTAATATATGAACACTGGTTCATTAGTTGTGTCAAATACAGAGTGCCAAAAAATATGCATACACATTTTCAGAAAGGAAAACATTGTATTAAAATTCTATTACCCAATATATACTAATAACATCAGACAAATACAGGTCATATTTGACTTCTACAATTATAAGAGGTGCTCCAAGAGGTTACCATAGGCGCAGCAGGGCTTGTTGTTGCATAAGGCCTCTCAGATTTCCCTTGCGCACATGGCACACAGTACTATGCTTCTCACACTTGTATTACAAGTCCATATAATTGTTATCTGCGATTTAGTTCAGTTGGTAGAGTGCTGCACTGCAGTCTCTGAGGTCCCGAGTTCAATTCCCAGCACCACAAAAATGGGAGAAGGACCTGGCAATCCACTCCCAAGGCAATCCCGACACAGTCTGCCATTGAAAACCCTATGAGGGTCACTATGAGTCGCATACCGACTCAATGGCACCTAACAACAACAGTTGTTAGGTATTGGAGGGTCTGCTGAATGCTCATCCCTCCACTGTCCTTGTACTTTGACAACATTCTTGAATTTCAAATACCACTTCAAAATGGTCTTGTGCTCCTGGAAGGAAAACCGTGCTTCTGCCATTCTCATTGTCTACCTTTGCCTGTCACATGTTGGTGCTAGTGTTCATTTGACTAACATCTTTTGAGCAAAGCTCATGCCATACATTGCTACTGCAATTCAACTTTGAAAAGTAATACATAGATAATATTTCTTTAAATGTATGTAGTTTTTTGGCACCTTCATTATATCACACTTAAACAAGATGTTAGAAAGGAAAACTAAGCGAGGAGAACTGGAGAACTTGTTTCTATAAATCTAAAACTGTTCTAAAATAAAGTTTATTACAAAAATATTAGGTCTCTTACCTAAGGTACTTCAAGTGGGCAATTATATACGTTAGGAATCCTTACTAAGTGATAGAACGCAAAAGGAAAGTCACTTAGGGAGAGACATTATATTGCAAGAGTAAAGGGCAGAACGAAGTCCTCATTTTATCCTTTTCTCTGAAATCTCTTAAAACCCAATTTTCAAAATTAAGAGGTTCAAAGCATCCTTTAAAAAGCACCTCATTAGCTGGGTGTGGTGGCGCACGCCTGTAATCCCAGCTGCTTGGGAGGCGGAGGCAGGAGGATGGCAAGTTCGAGGCCAGAGGCAGTCTGCGTAATTTAGCGAGACCCTGTCTCAAAAAGTAAAAAAAATGGGCTGAGGGTGCAGCTCAGTGGTCCAGCACTTGCATAGCATGCAAGCCCAAGGCCCTGGGTTCAACCCCTAGTACTGAAAAAAAAAAAAAAAAAAAAAAAAAAAAAAAAAACCAACAACAAAAAACACCTTATTGTTCCCCTCCAGTAACAAGAAAAGTACTGAGAACAACTAATGCACTGTTCCAAGTGTTTTGATATAGGGTTTCCCTATACAAACCAGGCTGGCCTCAAACTCACAATATCTTCCCACCTCATTCTCCCAAGTGCTGGGACTGTACAAATGTACCAACTTGCCCAGTGTGTGTACTTTTAAAAATACCTTTGAGATACCAAAATTATCGCTCTCTTAAAGCCACGATGCAACCTTCACTCTGAACTTAATATTCTTAATTCTAGCAAGCAATTTAATAGGCAATTCAGTGCCTATTAAAAACAGAGAGAGCCTGAGTGTGGCGGTACAGGCCTATAATCCCAGCTACTCACAGGCTAAGGCAAGAGGATCTCAAGTCAGATGTCAGACTACAAGGCTGGGCATCTTAGTGAAACCTGTCCAAAACTAAAAAAGAAATGGGCTAGCAATGTTAGTTCAGTGGTAAAACAGTAGCCCATTGGAGGCCCTGGATGAGCAGCGTGTGCTATACCAGGCCTAAATATATCCAAGCCCACTAACTGGCAAAGAGAGGGAGGGTACATTCACCGTAAAGAAAAGGTCCATAAAAAGCAGGCCATTTAGGAGTATGCAATTGCCAGTAAGAACCTTAAGGTTCAGTATAAACATCCAGTAATAATGGCCAAGAACAGGAATACCAATAAATCAACAAATCAACAAGTATATGACTGTTAAAGAGCCACATGAAAAAAACAGATTTTACTACATTTCTATTTTTTTCCCCACAGTACTGGGGGATGAAACTCAGGGCCTTGCACATGCTAGACAAGTACTCTACCACTGAGTGGCACTCCGAACCCCCTTTTCATGTTTTTATCTGAAGACAGGGTCTTCCCTAAATTGCACAGGCTGCCTCTAAATTGCATAGGCTTGAACTCATGACCATCCTGCCTCGGGCTACTGTGTTACTGGGATTAAAGGTGAACACCATAGCACCAGGTTACCACATTTCTTAAAAACAAAAAACAATCAAACAAAAAGCTAATTTTTTTTAAGTTTTAAAAGAGAAAATGAATCTATCCTCTTAATAAAAAATGTGACCTTAAAACTAGGTAAAAGGGAGTTGGGATATTCCTTATATTACTTTTAGAACATTTTTAAATGCTGAGATTTTTATCAAAACACACACACACACACACACAAAAAAAAAACCAAGGCTGGGTTTGGTGGCATACATATATAATCCCAGGACCACAAGAGGCTGAGGCAGAAAGATCACCAGTTCAAAGCCCATATGGTTATACTTCAAGTTCAAGGCCAGCCAGGGCATCATAGGGAGACCCTGCTTCAAGGGGGGAAAAAAAACATTATCACACCAATATTGAACTTACTTATTTGAAACCATGAGTACTTCAGGATGCTTTAATTAGCAGTGATTAAATACTTGAACCTGGATCACATTTAGAAACCATCCCTCAAGAAACTTTTCCAAGCACTTAACATTAATCTAATTCAGAGTTTTGGGGGGGTTATTTTTTATTTCAATCTTTTAGTAGTAATCCTTTTGTTTTTCTTTCTATCATCTTAATTATCCATTAAACCTAAACAACACCTAAATTATAGTATCTTCAAAATAAACTCACTATTATTATAACTTTATATTAGCTGTGAAAATAAGGCATCCTTTAAAAACTTGGAAAAAGCTACTACTAAACTCTTTCTAGGATCCAATATTCTAATCAGAAAAAAACTCTACAAGTTAGCAACTACTATTTGATCACTTAACTCTGAACCAGGCACTGCCCTAAGGACTTCATTTTCTCATTAAAAACTGGAGAGAGAGCCAGGTGTGGTGGCACACGCCTATAATCCCAGCACTCAGGAGGCTGAGGCAAAAGGATTGTAAATTTGAGAACAGCCTGGGCTGCACAGGGAGTTCCAGGCCAGTGTGGGCTACAGAGTGAAACTATGTCTTAGGCTGGGGGTAGGGGGGACTCAAAAGAGCTCAAAGGCCTGTGGTGCAAGCCTATAATCCCAGCAACAAGAGGCTGAGGCAGAAGGATCACAAGTTAAAGGCAAGACGCAGCCTATGAAACTTAGTGAAACCAAGTCTCAAAACAAAAAAAGAAAAATTAAAAGGAAGACTGGTGTACAGCTCAGAGGTAAAGCACATGCCTAGCACGCGTGAGGCCTGGGGTTCAACACACCCAATACTTCCAAAAAGAAAAAAATATTCAGAGGCACCAGGTGTGGCAGCGCATACCTGTAATCTCAACACTCCAGAGGCAGGAGTATCCAGAGTTCAAGGCCAACCTGGGCTGCATAGTGAGAGTGTCTCAAAAACAAAACCTCAAAAGAATCCTAAGAGGTATGTTTAAAAAAAAAAAAATACACACACACACACACACACACACACACACACACAGTTGTTAGGTGCCCTCGAGTCAGTAGCCGACTCACAGCGACCCTCATAGGGTTTTCAATGGCTGACTGTTTCAGGATTGCCTTGCAAGTGGGTTGCCAGGTCCTTCTCCCATTTTTGTGGTGCTGGGAATTGAACTCGGGACCTCAGAGACTGCAGCGCAGCGCTTTACCAACTGAACTAAATCCCAGCCCATACATACGTGTGTGTGTGTGTGTGTGTGTGTGTGTGTGTGTGTGTATGTATGTGTGTATAACTTACACATTAAGCAAAATGCCCAATATCATTCTAAAGTGACTACAGCAGTATATAGACAAGGAACTGCTAGAAAATCAAGCCAGATTCAGAAGAGGGCATGGATCAGGGACATCACTGCTGATGCCAGATGGATATTAGCTAAAAGCAGAGAATACCATAAAGATGTCTATGTTTTATTGACTATGCAAAGGCATTTGACTGTGTGGATGATAACAAATTATGAATAACACTACAAAGAATGGGAATACCAGAGTGCTTCGTTGTACTCATGAGGAATCTGTACCTAGACCAGGAGACAGTTGTTCGAACAGAACAAGGAAATACTGCCTGGTTTAAAGTCAAGAAAGGTGTGCACCAGAACTGTATCCTTTCACCATACTTCTTCAATCTCTATGCTGAGCAAATAACCTGAGAAGCCGGACTTTAGGAAGAAGAATGCCACATCAAGATTGGAAGAAGACTCATTAACAACCCCCATTATGTAGATGATGCAACTATGCTTACTGAAAGTGAAGATTTGAAACATTTATTAATGAAGATCAACGACAGTCTTCAGTATGGATTTTGTCTCAAAAAAACAAAGATCCTTACAACTTGGTCAGTAAGTAACCTCTTGATAAATGAAGATCGAGGTTGTCCAAGATTTTGCTTTACCTGGTTCTACAATCAACAGCCATGGAAGGAGCAGTCAAGAAATCAAAAGATGCATTGCACTGGTAAAAGTTGTTGCAAAAGTCCTTTTTAAAGTGCTCAAAAATAAAGATGTCACATTGAAGACGAAGGTGCACCTGAGTGACGTCAAAGTATTTTCAGTTGCACCTTATGTGAATGCTCAACATTTAATGAGGGAGACAGAAGAATTAATGCTTTTCAATTATGATGCTGGAGACGAATACTGAATATACCACGGACTGCCAAAAGAGCCAACAGATCTTTTAGAAGAAGTGCAACCAGAGTGCTCCTTGGAAGCTAGGATGGACAGACTGCATCTTCCATGTTTTGAACATGTTGTCAGGAGGGACCAATCCCTGGAGAAGGACGTATTTGGGAAAGTGGCAGTACAAGGAAAAAAAGGAAGACTCTTAACTAGAGGGATAGACACAGTGTCTGCAACAATGAGCTTAAACATAAAAACAATCATGTTCCTGGCACAGAATTGGGGAGTGTTTCATTCCATTGTACACAAGATTGCTATGAGTTGGACCCAACTCAATGGCACATAACAACAAAATCAAGCCCAAGGTCAGTTAGGAAATTAGACCCCACACCTGTCTTGCAGTAGATTTATCAATGTGCTCAGTGATCTCTTTTCAACCCTGAAATTATTACCATTCAATTATAACATGATATCAGAGAAATTCACCTTCTCAAACTTGTCTTTTTGGGTATAAAGGAGTGTTCCTCTCAAAAAGAATGGTTACTGCAAAAATAGCTTACCATTCATAAATATCCCATACCAGGAATTGTCCTAACAGCTTTGCATATATTAACTAATTTAATCCACATAACAATCTCAGGATATGGGGCTATTATTACCACTTACACATGGGAAAACCGAAGAACAAAACAAAACAAAACCTTGACTCACCCAAAGTTACACACCTAGTAGTGTGGGAGCCAGGATTTAAACTGATTCCCCCAGTTTTTACTCTTAACCACTACACAACCTCCATCACTTAGACTTTATCACATCATTCCCCACCTGCTAGAGATCCTGCTGACCTATATGCAGTATCATGCACTAAGCAGGGAGCCAAGAAGGACTGAAAGCAAGCCAATTGTTTTTGTTGTTATTATTTGAAGCCTTTCCTTTTTGTTGTTGTTGTTTTGGTTCACTGCTTTGTTATGGTGGGTTTTTGTTTTGGGGTTTTTTTTTTTTTTTTTGGCGATGCTGGGAATCTCTTATTCTTATTCCACTCAACTCCCATACCCTTGGACTAACCTAGAACATTATTAGACTACATTATACATATTTTATAGCAAAGTATATCAAAAATAAATTTAGAATTCAGTGTGGGTTAAGTGCACTTGCACATGACACAACTATGCTAAAAAATTTCTTGATAATACCTTTACCATATTCTCTACACCAAACAGGTGGTAATGTGATGAGACATATGAGTAATGTCTCAGAACTTAGTTTAATAGTTTTTATGGTTAATTTCCCCCTAAGTTTATTCCTCTCCCTATGAGATTGTAAGCTCAAGCCCCAAGACCATATTTTATGTATCTTTATAATCCGAAATCTTGACCCAGAGGTTGAAATAAGGGGTCAAAATATATTGTTGTTGAGGTGGTTGTTGTGTGCCGTCAAGTCGGTATCTGACTCATAGCGACCTTCACATGGTTTTCAATGGCTGAGTTGTTTCGGGATTGCCAACATCAAAATATATATATAATACTTATTATTCATATGTATTAATCCTATCTCCATTGCTTGAGTAGGCTCAGAGATGTCTTAAATGATCACTTTTTTAGGCTTGAGAGTTATTACTAAATATAATTCATCATACTTTTAAATAAATACACCAGCTATCGAAAATAAAATCTTTCCTTATGCCATGATTTTACTAGCTCTTAAAATAGAAATCATCCCAGAATGTTTTTAGAACATTTGTTTTATTAAGTCCTTGACTTTACATTCTTTAAAATAACTAGATTAAACCATTCCTAACTTTACAACTCTTAATATGGAAAACTTCCCCAATTTACTATCACATTAAAAATTTAAGTAAACTCAACAGATGTTATTTAAAAAGGTGTCTCTAAAGTTTCTCAAAAGTTAATTGTGGAGCTGGGTGCGGTGGCGCACACCTGTAATGCCAGCAGTTTGGCAGGCGGAAGCAAGAAGACCACAAGTTCGAGACCAGAGACAGGCTGTGTAACTTAGTGAGAACCTGTCTCAAAAGTAAAAAAATGGGCTGGGGGTGCAGCTCAGTGGTCCAGCACTTGCAGAGCATGCAAGCGCAAGGCTGTGGGTTCAACCCCCAGAACTGCAAAAAAAAAAAAAAAAAAACCACGTTAATTGTGTAGGTGTAAATGACCTTAGTTTTCTGTCTCAGTAGCTAAGCATGAGAACACACAGATTAAGTAAAACATCAGATAATCACTATGCCCTTCATACAGGGCATAGTATGCAACTACTCTCACAAACATAACTACTAATTCGGCAGTCAATTCAAGAAATATACTGATGTATCAGTTAAAACAACGACCATAAAAAAGGTACCAACTGCTAAACGATTATCTCTTCATTAATTCCCTTCAGTCCTTAAGTTTCTGTAAGGGGAAAATGCTTGGGAAAAAACGGCATGGACTAATGTACAGGCAGCTGAAAGGTAATACTAGATGGTTACAAGAGGCAGGAGAAGATTATCTTACAGTGCACACCAAAGGCTGAAATTCCCTAAGTCTTAACTCATAGCAGCAACTGGAAAGCAAAACTTTTCAAAAGGGAGGGTGAAGAGTAAAGTAAAAAAGGAGATAAACTCTACAACTAACACTCTAATTTTCTAGCAAGTATTCTGAATTCAAAATGTGTTCCTAATGACAACTGACAATTAACAAGCAAGACTGATCACATAGTTAAACTCTACTAAATCTTCTAAAAATTCAGCTTAGTTGTTGCCATCTACTGAAGGAAGGGGTTGGGATTTGGCTCAGTTGGTAGAGCGCTGCTCTGCAGTCTGAGGTCCCAAGTCCGATTCCCAGCACCACAAAAATGGGAGAAGGACCTGGCAACCCACTCCCAAGGCAATCTCAAAACAATCAGCCATCTCAAACCCTATAAGGAGCTGGGTGTGGTGGCACACACCTGTAATCCCAGAGGCTTGGGAGGCGGAGCCAGGAGGATCACAAATTCGAGACCAGACCAGAGGAAGTCTGTGTAACTTAGCGAGACCCTGTCTCAGAAAGTAAGGAAAATAAAAAGGGGGCTGGGGGGTGCAGCTCAGTGGTCCAGCACTTGCAAAGCATGCAGGCGTGAGGCCCTGAGATCTACCCCCAGTACCACTAAAAAAAAACAAAAAAGAAAAAGAAAAAAAAAACCCTATAAGGGTCACTATGAGTAGGACACGACTCTCGGGCACCTAACAACAACTGAAGGAAAGGCTAGGGTTTAGCTCAGTTGGTAGAGTGGTGCTCTGCACTCTGAGGCCCAGCACCACACAAATGGGAGAAAGATGTGGCAATCTACCCTTGAAGCAATCCGTAAACAATCAACCATTGAAATCCCTATGAATAGCAGAGAAGTACTGACATAGTGCCAGGCATGGCACCATGTCCGGGAATGATTCATTCTATTGTATGTAGAGTCGTAGAGTTGTTATAAATTGGACCCAACTTGACAGAACCTAACAACAACTAAAGGGAAGGCACAAATTTAAATTTAAATTAGGGATGGAGGAGGATTAGAGGTAGAATTCCCATTTGAGACTAAGTCGTTTTCTCTACACAGGTAGAAGAAATGGAAATGTTTCACAAAAGAAAAACATGAAGCTGCATGTCTGCTTTATCAAGAAATACACAATGTTGTAACAGTAAAATACAGTCTATGCACATGTTTTTATTTTAAAAATCATAACATCTTCTAAATGTTGGACTATACAATCTTCCCAACTCCATGAACAGGTATTGTTGAATACTAAAATTACACTAAGAGCCAGCATCTCTGCCATTTCCTCACAGAGAAGAATCAAATTGTCAGACTTGCAGGTGCACACCTATAATCCCAGCACTCAGGAGGCGGAGGATCTTGAGTTCTGAGAGCAGCCTAGGCTACACAGCCAGACCATGAGAAATAGAGAGGGAAAAAAAAAAAGGAAAAAAAAAGGAAAAAAAAAGGATGGAAAGATAAAGAAAGCAAGCAAATTAATCCAAACTACAATCAGCAAAGCCTATAAGAATATTCTAGAGCCAGCTATGGTGGCACACACCTGTAATCCCAGCACTTGGAGAGCTGAGGTAGGAATATTGTCAGTTTGAGGCCAGCATGGGCAACATGCCGATGTCCTATCTCAAAAACAAGCAACAAAAAAGAGTATCCTAGAACTCACAAGGCTAAGGCAAGAGGATCACAAATTGGAGGACAGCCTGGACTACATAGTGAGACCCTGTCTCAAAAAAAGAAAAAGAATATGCTAGAAATAAAAGCTGCTAAAGAAACTGAAATGTTTTTACCTTTAGTTTTCTGTTAACTACGATCTAACTTCATTTTTCAGTTCTAAAATTCTGTTGCACATACTTCTTATAAAAGAAAAGGGTGTGCTGGAGGTATTGCTCAGTGGCAGAATGCCCAGGGGGTTTGAGGCCAGTATGTAAGGAAAAAAACAATAAATAAAAGGGAAACTGCCTACTATGACGTCAATTAGAGTGCTAGGAAAACATTTATTAAAATATTTAACTGGGTAAAATTAATTTGCACTTTTCAAAAGTACATAAATTTTTAAAGCACAAGTGACTTTTATATGAGTTTTTTTTTTTTTTTTTTTTTTGGCAGTGATGGGAATCAACCTCAGGTCCTCACACAAATGCTGCACAAGCACTCTACCACTTAGTACATTCCCAAGACCCCCAAATCATTTCTTTACTGCACTATGCTAAGCAAAAGCTTCTCCTATGTAAGACTGACAAATTGAGCCCGCGGTGTCCCACACCTGTAATCCCAGCAACTCAGGAGGCAGAGGCAGGAGGACCGCAAGTTCAAGACCAGAGGCAGTCTGCATAATTTAGTGAAACCCTGTCTCAAAAAGTAAAAAAATTAAAAAATGGGCTGAGGGTACAGCTCACTAGTTCAGCACTTACAAAGCATGCAAGTGGGAGGCCCTGGGTTCAACCCCCCAGTACCACAAAAAGGGTGGGGGGAAAACAAGACTAACAAATTACTGAGTGGACAATTCAAAACTAATTAGGTCTCAAGAAGTACTCTGAATTTTTTTTTAAATCTCTGAATAAATAGTAGCTAAATGTGCTAGGACAAAATGATTGCCAGCTTCCACTACAAAAATACTTCCAGGGCTGTAAAAAGGACTGGTGGGAGTTATTAGGACAATTAACCACCTCCTGCTTATTTAACATATAAACTATTAAGTAGCAAAAATGTGCAAGATAAATTTTATCTTCACCTTATTTTTTTTTTTCCTTTCTGAGACAGACTTGCTGTGGTGTTCAGGTTAGTCTTAAACTCATGGGCTCAGCCTCCAGAGTAGATAGCACTACAACCAGCTACCAAAATTCACCTGTTTCTTAAATTTTTATGTCAGGTTTTCCAAATGCACAGTAGCTGGAACTACAGCTGGCCTAAAATATACCAGCACTACTATCTCCACCAAAATTTACCACAAAATATGGAGTCCTAGAAAGGGAATTAATTTCATAAAAGATCTAAAAGCACTTTTCAGGTCATTTATAAATATTTTGTACAATTTTTTTAAATTTTCATGTTGTCACTGCCTATTCAAAGATCAATAATAATCATTGTCTATCTCTTAAACATAACTTCTTAATCTCCCATTTAAAAACTACAATAAGCTCAACCTAAATTTCCTGTTCTTTCATAAGTACCAACCCTCCACTCCAGAGGGTCCATGAATTTACCACCAGATCCTGGCCACAGTTACACCATTAAGCTCCCCATTCTTCTGTATCTAGCCCATCAGTTCAGCTCAATTCACCTCTCTCTCCACGAAGTCTTCTTCAGTAATTTCAACCCAGGTTCTGAATCTCTAAACTTCTGAGGGCCTACTGCATAAAACTCAACTGTGCATTTACTAACAAATATGTACCATATTAAATGTAGTGTTCTATTTTCATTAAGTTTGAACTCTTGTAAATAAAGCACATTTCAAGATAAGATCACGTGTTATAAATTTGATGTTTCTAGAATGAGTGAACATGCTCAAAGTACATTGTAAGCATATATGGAAACGTCATAAAAATCCCTTACTTTGTACAATAAATACACACTAATGAGAATAAATAAAAACATCTCATCTTTCCTCAGCACTCTTCAAGAGGACACATTCCCCCCACTTCCGTTTTGCAATGCTGGGGATGGAACCCACGCCTCGGGAATGGTAGGCAAACATCCTACCACTGAACAACACTACCAGCCTAAGAGTACAATCTTATATGCAACCAGAAATGTACTCATTAGCTGATGAAATATTAGTAAAACAAAGGTGTTTCCAACAATTTACTTATAAAACCCAAAGCTCAGGCCCTAATTCATCTGTTCCTTAAATTCTTACACCAGGTTTTCCAAATGCAGAAAACCTACCTTTAGAGTAATTACAGAATAGTTCTCTATGCTAAGTATCCTACTCCTAAAGAATTTTTTTTTTTTTTTTTGGGTGCTGGGGAGTAAATCCAGCATTTTAAGCATGCTAAGTACATGCTCTACCACTGAGCCACACCCCTTCCCTAATATAAGTTTTAGATAAGTTATGATCAAATAAGTTGTGTAACAACTACATGAAACATAACAAAACTCAAGGACTGTTTTAAGTACCTTTTGTATTCCTGCACAGTCCTGGCAAATAACAAGCAATTAATAAGTACTGATATGCAAATTTTCATCTAGTAAGAAATATAATCTCCAAATGCTAAATTTGGAGTAACCAAATTACCAAAATATTCTACTACCCTAACAATTCCTTAAAAGCAGCTGATATCAATGAGCTTAATTTTGAAAAATTTATATCCTACACTTAGCTATCAATCCCTGAAAAGTGAAAATAAGGAAGATACAAGTAAACTGTGGCAAACGCCAATTTTATTTCACAATATAATAACTGTCACTCCAAAATTACTGCTGACACGATGTACAACTAGGTTGGGAACCTTGTGGCAGGCAAAGTGGGAATAAAGGAATGAGACTTCCACCCTTAATAAGCCAAAGATCTAGTTGGGCCTGGTGATACACATCCGTAATCCCAGCACTCTAGAGTCTGATGCAGGAGGATCACAAGTTTGAGGCCAGCCTGAGCTACAAAGCAAGACTGTCTCCCCCAAAAAAAAGGCAAAAAAAAAAAAAAAAAAAAAAAAAAAGGGCCAAACATCTAGTCAGGTAATTGAGATGTAAATTATATAAAACAGAATGCAAACACCATAAATAAAATACTATACAGAGGGAATAGGAAGAAAGTGAAGACTAAAAACCTCACAGGATCTACCAGAAAAAAGTTAGGTGTGCCTATGTACCTATAAAGAAGGGGAAGGTAACAAAGCAATTAAAACCAAGGGCAAGAATGCCAAGAAGTTCTTGGACATGTTCAGAAAGTTCAATCTGACTGTAGCCAAGGATACAGAACAAAAAAAAAACAGACTTACAGAACATGCAGGCCATGTAAGTTAGCATTTTCATATATTTGCTGTTTACAAGGCAACTACAAGCACTTGGTTTTTGAAGGTGTGGGGGACACCCTCCATATGATCTCCCTGAACTTGTTCTCAAAGGACACAAAACAGCTTAAATTACAAACTCAACAGTGAATTTCAGATGGGCTCTCCGTAAAAACTCACTTCAAGTTTCCAGGGTATTAAATGTTTACCTGCATAAGGATTTCAAGTTGAGTGAATCCAACTTTAAAAAGACGGCACAAGGTACATCTGTTTATTCAGAGTGCTGCCCACAGGTGCAATGAGTAGGGAGTTTCGAAGTCAGGGTACTCACTGATTAGGATAGCCAACAAGCTGATTAAAATACACACTGAAATGCTACAAATTCAAGTCTTGAAAACTTGATGGACATTTCAGCTTATAAATAGTTCTCAAAATCCATGTATGGGTAATAATTCCATATTTACAGAAACAAATATTTTCTCTCTAGAAAGAAACAAACAGAATAAGCTAAAATAATGCATAAGTTAATTGGAAACATTATAATCACTTCACACTGCACTAAAACATAAAAATTTAGAAGCCAGATGCGATGTTGCAGGCCTGTAATCCCAGCACTTGGGAGGCCAAGGCAGGAGGATCACCAATTGGAGATCAGCCAGGGCCACACTGCAAGGCCCTGTATCAAAATGTCACCCCTCCAAAAAACACATTTAGGTCCCCAACAATGTAGCTTTTAAATGACCATGGTGGCACACATCTGTAGTACCTGCTACATGGGATGCTAAGGTAGAAACACTGTCTAAGCCCTGGAGTTGGAGATCAGCCTAAGCAACATGGTGAGACCATGTCTCAAAAACAAAAAACAAAACAATCAACTACTACATACAAATGTTGTTGTTGTTAGGTGCCATCGAGTCAGTATCTGACTCATAGCGACCCTCTGTACAACAAGGGAAACACTACTGTCAGTGCTTCTCTGCTGTTCATAGGGTTTTCAATGGCAGATTGATTTTTGGGAGGGGGGTTGCCAGGTCCTTCTCCCAAGCCTACAGCTTCTGGTGTTCCCAGGCGGTCTCCCATCCAGGTACTAACCATGCCCGACCCTGCTTAGCTTCCGAGACCTGACGGGATCGGATGCCACAGGGCTACGGCTGCAGGCACTACATAGAAATAACGGACAATTTTTTCCTTTCTCCTTTTTTGTGGTACTTGGGGTTCAAACCCAAGGCCTCACACATGCTTTGCAAGGGCAAAGCCACTTAGCTATGCCCCCAAGCCCATTTTTCACTCTTGAGACAGGGTTTTGCTAAGTCACACAAACCTCTGGCCTCAAACTCAGGATCCTCCTGCATCCGCCACCGGAGCTCCTGGGATTACAGATGTGAGCCACCACACCCAAGTAATAATGGACAACTTAAAAATGACATGAAATGTCTTGCCATGATTTAATATATATGATTTTTTAAAATATACACAATTTAATATATGCAAGCAGGGCAGGGTGGTACATGACTAATCCCAGCACTCAGGAAGTGGGGGTAGAAGGACTGCCAGTTCAAGGGCAGCCTGAACTTACTTAGCCAGAGTGCCTCAAAAAACAAAAAAATAATTTGCAGTCTCTAAAACATATACCAACTGATTTTAAAACTCTGCAAATAATCCAGGTATGGTGGTACGCACTCATAATCCCAACGCTTGGGAGGCAGAGTTAGAAGGATCAAGGACAGCCTGGGCTACATGACAGGACCCTGCAAAAAGAAAAAAAGAAAAAAAAAAACACACCCACAGAATGTTGATCAAAACAAAATAGGATACTAAGCCATTACAAAACACTTTACAGTGTCTTATTTTATTCTTGCAAAGCTTATTTCCTTGAATAAATATTTTAAAAATCCCAGTTAAGGGCTTGTTATGATAAAGGGGTGAAGAGGAAGGAACTGGCTCCAAAGAATTCATAATCAACTAAGGAGTATGACTGAATACTCAAATATTTTCATGTTGGACACATACATACGTAATAAAGGATGTTCTAGGTAGAAGACTGTTAAGAGGCAATGGCCAATGTTACCATGAAGGAATGAAAGGAGGACCGGGTGTTCCAATTCATCTGTGCAGGCTAATCTCCTAGTATACAAATGACAACTCTAGGTGGTAATAACCATATTTTTCATATTAGGCACTTGGAACACACAGAAGTTAAAGGATTTACCCTAAGTCAAAGACAGAAAGAACATAGCCAAGACTGGAACCCAAGCCCTTTCTCTTCAAATCACATATTTGAACAGTGCTGTTCACTACTGAAAACACAAGAGTAGCAGGCCACTTTTTCACTCTAGACCACCAGAATGACATTTTATACTAGCCAGAGATGTAAAGAGGCCATTATCACTGAGTCCATCACAGAAAGCATTCTGAAAAATCTGATGGGGCAAAGAATTCTTCCAGACAGAAGACTGGTTGCATGTTTGACAAGATCAGGCCCACATTACCCTTGTAATGCACCTTTATACATATCACAATGATCTGAGATAATCCTTGCCCTCAGGAAGCCTATAATCAAGCCAAAATCAAGCATAGACATAAAACTATCACCAACAGTTTCTGTACATTCAAAGCAAATAAGCCTAAATAATAAGCTCCTTTTTCTTTCAGTCGATCCAATTTAAAAACACAACCATCTACAAATTATATTCTTACTCTACTGCTTTATTCGACCTGGACTCCCTTCAGGCTTGGTCCTGTTAACTACAGCTTGGCCTATAGACAAAGAGGCCCAGAGAAGGGTGGAAGGACTCAAACCTGTAATCCCAGTGCTCAGGAAGATCTCAGTTCAAGGCCAGCCTGAGTTTACATAGTGAGACCCTGTCTCAGACCACACACACAAAACAGGAAGAGAATCATCCACTGCCTTAACATTCAAAGATAAGAGGTGACAATTTACATCCATCCCCACATTCTCATGCATACTAGCCAGAGATGTAAAGAGGCCATTATCACTGAGTCCATGCATTCTGAAGAATCTGATGGGGCCAAGAATTCTTCCAGACAAAAAACTGGTTGCATGTTTGACAAGACCAGGCCCACATTACCCTTGTAATGCACCTTTATCCATACCACAATGATTTGAGATAATCCTTGCCCTCAGGAAGACTATAATCCAGCTGGGGAAACAAAAGCAACACATCAACAAATGCAGCACTATATTCTAGAAATGAAGCACGTGTACATAACCACAAACTACAAGGGAAAACAATCACAGGGTTGAAGGTAGTTTGAGGAAGTGAAGTGAAAGAGTGAGGTGAAGTTGTTCTTTACATTCTCTACCAGGTTACTCTGTTCTGTGGAGTTTAAAGAGGAAATTGCATGTCAGGTTGGCAACAGCAAGAAACAACTTGAGTGAAGATTAGAAGCAACCAGTAGACTGCTGGGGTTGTTTTGGTTTTCTGAGACAGTGTCTCACTGTGCAGCCCAGAATGGCCTCAAATTTGAGACTGTCCTGCCTAGGCATCCCTCATGCTGGGATTACAGACATGTGCCACCAGGGAAGGCTTACATTGCTGTTTTGACTTAAGTCCCTCAAATTACTTCTGCAAACAAGGAATAGAAGAGCAACAAGTATCACATTTGCTCAAAAAGGTTCATTCCTACTCACCCACTTCTCATTAGGTGTCCACAAGTAGGATCCCACTCATAGCAACCCTATGTATAACAGAACTACCAGACACTGTGCCATACACATCTTTTTTATATTTGAGCCCAATGTTGCACATTGTTTCTCCTCATTTTGTATGGTGCCACATCAGCAAATGGAGGTCCCAGGAGCTCTATTCCACTCTCATCCTTAAAGTTGACTCTACTTTGAGGCAACTTTTCCCCAGTGTCTTGAATTCCTTCCAACCTGGAGGGATCATTTTCCAGCACTCTGTCAGTGCTTCTCTTTTATGCATAGGGTTTTCAATGGCTGTTTTGGGAGTGGGCTGATAGGTCCTTCTCCCTAGTGTCATTTACTTAAAAGGGAAAAAACTTCACTAAAGAAAACACTGAGACCAAAGATTGAGAAATGTTTTTCCTTAACTGTAATCTGACATCAGTCAATTTCATAAGAGCCACAAACCAGAATAAGTATAAATTTTGTCAATAATAAAAACGTAAAGAAATACGCCTAAAGTTTCTCTAAGAGTATTATCTAGTTTATTCAGTAGGATATGTATAGCAAAGTATCTGCCATGTTGATGCAAATTTTTAAAAAATTAATTTAATAGGTAAAAATTGGGCCCAATATTCCCTACCAATTGAGCAGCAATTTCTAATTATAAAGTGTCATGCTTCACTATTGTCAATCCTCTTTACAGATGATGACCACTACCAGAATGGGAAGCTGTGCCTTTTTTTAATGACCTCAAAATAGCTACTTGAATTTTCTAAAATTAACAGTAACATCTTATATTCATTTAGCACTTTGGGGTTTTTGTTTTTTTTTTAAACTGCCCTTGTATCTGCTGGGTCTCAAAACTACTCATTAATAAAATAGAGATGACCCACCCCCACTTTACAGATAAAGTAAATGAAGACCAAATAGGTTAAGTGACTGGCTCAAGGTCACACAGGTACTGGCAGTATGTGAATTTTCAAGCCAGTGATGTATCTTTTTTGCTAGGATGGTGTCCTTAAAACAAGATCATAAAGCCTTATCTAGATAACATAAATACAAATCATTTTAAAAGTTAGAATGGAAAAGTAAACACTACTAGAAATTTACTTTGCTTAGTGAAAGCACTGATTTTACCCTTGTCTACTTAGCATCCCATTCATTTTTAAAACGATTATTTTACTTCGCACCTAAAGAACTCTAAATGCCAAGAGTTCTCAAACTTTTAGAAAGTAAGTGAAAAAACTGCTGGGCATGGTGGAGAACGCCTGTAATTCCAGCGGCTCGGGAGTCGGAGGCAAGAGGATCACAAGCTCGAGACCAGAGGGAGTCTGTGTAACTTAGCCAGACCCTGTCTCAAAAAGTAAAAAAATGGGATGGGGTGCAGCTCAGTGGTCCAGCATTTGCAGAACATGTAAGCGCAAGGCCCTGGGTTCAACCCCCAGTACCACACACACACACACACACACACACACACACACACACACAAAGAAAGTAAATTAAAAACTAAAACAAAATGCCTGATCAGTGACACAAACTAATAGTAAATGTCAGCTGAGTAGACTTAAAAAAACCACTCACACTACTGAAAAACTGGGGAGCAGATGGAAACAATGGTAATCTTCATCACAGTTCTGCAGTTCTTATAGCAATTGGTACCTTCACAGAAAGATGGGCATACAAAGCCCACACAACCCCAACCATTTTAATGTGCTTCCTTAAACTTAAAATAAAACTCCTGTTTCACAAAGACGCTAGAAACCCCACAGTTCAGTACTTCTGAGGCTGAATATGGAATAAGGAGTAAATTAGAAATTGTGTTTACTCTAAAACTTAACACATAATATTGGTCTCTCTGCACGCTATATATATGAAAATATGCCTGAATAAAAACCCCGACAATTTATTGTCTCTACACCTCTGATAACTCCACTCCTTAATCCTAATTTCCCCCTCTCCCGCACCTCCTGTAAATGCGACACACACAAGGCCTCATATACAGGCCTCTTGCCTTTTTTTCTAACACAACTAGGACCTTTGTTCCCAGCGTTTTTTTTTTTTTTTTTTTTAACCCCACGCAATAGCTCTTTCAACTTTCTACCACGTATTTTTGTTTTGTTTTTTGAGACCAGACAGAGCTTCAACTTGCCAGGTCTTTAAAAAAATGAAACGCCAAAAATATCTAATGAGGCTCTCGAGAGAAATGGAAAGTTAAACACACCACTAAAGGGCCTACAAACGAAGGAAAGCCTGGAGATCTGCTGATTTGGCAGCCCGGGCAAGATCGGGAACACCGACTAGGAAGGCAGACAGCAGGAGAGCAGTTAGACGTCCACTTGGAACAGATCCACCCCGCTATCAACCGACCCCCACCTCGACGTTTACACAGAAACACGCCCTCCCCCAATTAACCACCGAAGCAATTAATGGGGACCCACCGCCAGGCACGACGCTTCAGCTGAGCCTCCCCCAGACAAAGTAACACGGCATTACCAAAAACAAACAAACGCGTCTGAAGGGCTTGGAGGCAGCCGCTTCCGTCTTCCCCCGCCACACAAGGGGAACCTATGCCCTCGCGTCCCCCGTCCACCATCGCCGGGTCAAAGGTGTAAATTATTCCCCAGGCTCGACCCGCACGTTTTTCTCATTTTTTTAAGATGACTTTTCTCCCTTCCGGCTAATTAAGGCTTTCTCTTCTGAGGAACGGAGACACCAGGAGAAGGCAGGCCATTTCACAACCTTCGCTCTGTGAACCCCCCAACTTGTCTCTCTGAGAGAAACCCACCCCGGGGGAGGAGGAAGAGGGGCCGACCGGACAGGCAAACGTTGTAGTAGGTTTTATATAATCCACATATAAATAAATTAATCGCCTCCCTCGCGCCGACTGTTAATACGATTGGGGTGACAAGTGGCCCACCGCCCTCCCCCAGGCCCCCCGGCCTCCCTGGCGACCCACTCAGAAGGATGCTCGGTTTCTCTCAGCCAAGTTCCCGGGCCCCGGCCAGGGCCCCCCGACCCGCGTCTCCTCAGCGTCCCCCCTCAGCTTCAACTTCCCCCGGCGACAAACCCTGGCCCGCGCAGCCGGGCCGCAGAGCCCGCCGCCCCCAACCGCCCCGCGGGCAGGAAACCCCTTACCGCGGGCTGAAGTCGCTCCGGCCGCTCCCTCCTCAGCCCCTCGCCTCCCACAACTGTTGTCACCCGAGCTGCTCCCGAGTTTCCATTTCCGGGCCGTCCCCGGCCCGGAGCCTCCCTCTCCCAGTTTCCGGGCCCCCAGTCCCATTTCCGGGGAACCCTCGCCGTCTCCACACCCCCCACCTGCACTTCCGGCCCCCCACTTTCTCTCTTCCTAGACGCCCTCCAAGCTCCAAAGCCCACTTCCGGCCCCCCGCCCCGAGCCCGGCCGGGCTCCCCACGAACCGCCTGCCCTTACCCCGGTTCCATGAAGGGCCCTCTTCATCGCGGGGACGCCGGAGGGGGAACCTGGCGACAGCCCCCCACCCCCCGCTCCCGCCGGCCCCGGTCCCCTCAGGCCGCGGTCCTCCGCGAGCGCCTCGCCCCGCAGCCCCGCCGCCGACGCCGACGCCGGGCACAGGCCGAGCGGGAGCCGGAGCGCGGCGGCGCTGACACGGCCCGGCTTCCTGGGACTTTCTGGCCCGGCTCCTCCCCCGTCGCCCCCACTCCGCTGAGGCGCCCCCTCCCCCAGCCCGTCCCCGCCACTCGCAGCTGCGCCCCCATTACCTAGTTGGGCCCCAAAGTCTCCGGTCTGGACTCGGCGGCGCGGCAGTAACTTCCACGGGCTCCCCCCACCCCCCCCAGCGGCGACGGCGGCGGCGGCGGCTCCTCGGGTCCCTTCAATTATCAGCTGAGCCGCAGCACCCGCCCGGCGTGCGCCTCCGCCCGCGCCGCCTCCCGGCCCGCCCCGCTCGCCCGCCCGTTCGCTCGCTCGCTCGGGAACTACTTTGCCCGCCGACGCCGGCCGCCCTGCTAGTCCGCAGGCCCGGCCTCGCGGCCCATCCCGTCGCCCCTCTCTCCCTCCCCGGCGCCCGGCGCCCGTCTCGACGCGGCCTCCGACCTCCTCCCGATCCCTTGGAGGGACCAGGAAGGGGAATGTGGGGCTCCGACCCGTATCCCTCCGCCGGGGTCACCCCCTCCCCTCCGTGGCAACAGGAACTAATTCCCCCTCGGGTCACCCCGGACCTGGATGTGGAAACCTTATGGCTCAGCGTTCCCCACGACCCCCGGGAGAGGAAACAGTTAGGTCCAGTCAGAAACCCCCGCAGCCGTTTCCACAGCAGGGCTCGGCTTAAAGTAGGGCTGTGGCCCCCTGACCCCGGCCAAGCCCCGCCCCTTCCTGGTTGTCTTGGCGACGGCGGCGGCGTCCCAAGATGGCGTCGTGGCTCCCGGAGACCCTGTTCGAAATTGTCGGACAAGGCCCGGCGCCGAGCAAAGACTATTACCAGTTGTTGGTCACCCGCTCTCAGGCAAGTGCGAGGCGCGGTTCTCCCTCTCTCCTCACCCCCTGCCCAGCCCGGCCTGGACGCGTAACGTGGGCCGCCCTAGGCCTAGAGCCGCCGCGGCCCGCCGGAAGCGCCGAGTCTCAGCCCCGAGCGAGCGAGCGAGCGAGCGGTTGCCCTCGTCACCTCCGCCCGGCGGCCCGAGCGCCCGCTCTCTATCCCCGGCCGGCCGGTCCCCGGCGAGCCAGTCGTCGTCGCCTCCTCGCAGTGCCGCCCTCTCCTTCCCGTCCTCCCAGGCCGCCTATCCGCAGCTTTCCCTCCACGCGCCGGGAAAAACTGGCGTCCTGGCTTGCGCGCCGCCTCGCCTCACCGTGGGACGGAGGGAAAGAAAGACTCAGCCGAGTGTCCCGGGGAGAGGCCGGCGGGGGAGGGGAGAGAGAGGGGCCGCGTCGTTTCCAGAGTAGGACTTAATCCTGGGAGATTAAAAAAAAAAAAAAAACTTCGTGGGGGCCTTTACGAGCACCACGGCCACCTCAGAACTTTGTGTCTAGCAGGGATGGATGATCGAGAGCTCTCGTTACCTTTTTGGAGCCCCTTCTGTGCCATGGAAAGTGCTGGGTGGGGGGGTGGTACAAAAATGTTTCGGCTGCTTTGCGCGTCAGCTCCACCCATAATGACATCTGCTCCACGACAGTAAGATCACGGATTATGTTATCGCTGGAGGAAACTACCCATTGGCCTGTTTTCGTGACTCTTTTCGCTATTAAGGGTGGGATTTGGGGTGATTTATTGTACCCGTGAAACAATCAGGCTGAATTGGACCTCCACTGGGAGCATGTTTCTGGTTCCTGGCTGAGTTTATGCCTGTCACTCACCTGTTCGTGCTCCTTGCACTTTTGTTGTTGTTGTTGTTGTTGTTAGGTGCTGTCGAGTCGGTATCCGACTCATAGCGACCCTCTGTACAACAGGGGAAACATGATTGTCAGTGCTTCTCTGCTGTTCATAGGGTTTTCAATGGCAGATTGATTTTTGGGAGGGGGTTGCCAGGTCCTTCTCCCAAGCCTATAGCTTCTGGTGTTCCCAGGCGGTCTCCCATCCAAGTACTAACCAGGCCCGACCCTGCTTAGCTTCTGAGATCTGACAGGATCAGATGCCACAGGGCTACGGCTGCAGGCTGCACTTTTAATAGTTAATATCTTATAAAGTGAAATTTAGAACTTCGTATGTATTTGTTTGGGTGTGGATATTGATTATCCCATCAGTTTTTTTTATCCAGGAGCTCCCAACAAAAGAGTAATGAATGAATTTTTCTTGTATCTTTAAAGGCATCTTTTAAA
This sequence comes from Pedetes capensis, assembly GCA_007922755.1. Classification (NCBI taxonomy): domain Eukaryota; kingdom Metazoa; phylum Chordata; class Mammalia; order Rodentia; family Pedetidae; genus Pedetes; species Pedetes capensis. The sequence continues at coordinate 240,430 of VMDO01000816.1, forward strand.
ATAGAACTAATAATATGTACATTTTATTTTTTAAATCTAAGATTTGGAAATATTACAAGGGTAATATCAGCCTGTCAATTTTGTAGGGGGTGGGGTGGGGATGGTGGGACTGGGAATAGAACCTATGTCCTTGCTAGCTAGACAAGGGACCACTGAGGTACATCCCCCGCCCTTCAGGATTTCTTAAATGCTAGAATGTACCCCTTCTTGAACATTTTTTATTTTTCTGTTGTCTTTAAGATGTATGATCCCAGCATGGCATCATGGTGCACACTTGTAATCGTAACCCTCTAGCACCTGGAAGGCTGAAGCAGGAGGATCAACAGCTTTAGACCCACCTAGGCTGCAAATGAGATCCTCCCTCAAAAACAACAAAAAATTTCCCTTTCTGACATGAATGATCAAAAACATAGTAGTATCTTATAATCTTATGTCACTTTCTATTTTCATCTACTGCAAGTCAAAATTTTCCTAATTTTTACAGCCTGTTCCATACTCTATTTTTAAAATTATTCTTTTAAACATTTTCTTTTCCTTGAGGGTCTGGTATTACAAGCATGCTACACTCTGTCAGACGTGCTATACTCTGTCAGATGTTGTAAGCCTCAACAAATTGAATATCTGTTTACCTTTTTGTTTTAATAAATCACTCTTAGGAGTGCTCCTGGCATTAGTTTTACTCCATAATGCATCTGTTATTGGTGCTCTGCAGACTTTGTTTTCAAGTCTAACTTCAGCACATGCCTTCCTCTTCTTTGTTTTATGAAACCTTTTCCGTCATTTACCCAATATTTTTTTGTAGCTTTTTCTTTTTTAATTAACAGATCAAAAACCCTTCTTTATTTTGGACCCTATTCTTTCCATCAATAGCTTATACGTAAAATCTTTTTCAAGATCTGATCCATTTTATCAAGCATACTGAATAAATCCACTAGCGTTCTACCACTGAGAGTTAAACTCAAATCTGATTAATTTACCCTCATTTTAAAGTAAAATGTATTGTCAAAAATAGCAAGTAAAAACTATACTTTTCAGTCAAACGTCTTGAGAATATGCTATTTTCTAACCACAAGATAATTTTTCTGAGTCTCAGTACAGGAAACCAAATATCCAGTAAGGGTTGGCCTGACATAAATAAGTACTAAAAGACTAGAATTAAAATGTGTTTTATAAAAGGGACTTTTTTCTAGAGTCACTTTCTAAAATTATTGCTTGTAAATCTCTCCCTTTCTACCTTTCTTCTAAAAAAGTGTTGTATGTTATCCAGCATGGGCCCCAAATTTAGATGGATCCTCTCTTCATACAGATTCCATTTGTAGTTTCTTTCACTTCATTTTTTGTTGTTGTTGTTGTTGGCTTTAAATCCAAATAACCACACATTTGATATGAGTTTGATGGCAGATATCTCATTTGTATCCTACTACCATTGGCATAGATTCAGAATATAAATGTTACACATAAATGTGTCCTTTGCCTTCTTGTTTATTACAAGAAACATTGAAAATATACTTTTAACTAGGGGTAGTGGCACATGTCTGTAATCCTAACACTTGGGATTCAGGAGCAGGAGGATCAATGTGAGTTCGAGGCTAGCCTAGTCTACATAGCAAGCTTCAGGCCAGCCTGGACTACACAGTAAGATCCTGTCTCACAAAAGAAAGAAAGGAAGGAAGGAAGGAAGGAAACCTTTGTGCATATAGAAGCCTTTTCTATTAACAATTGATGCTATGTTGTTTTATGGGTATTTTTTTTTAACTTCAGAAAAACAATTTTCAAAGCTGGGTATGGTGGCACACACCTGGAATCCCAGCAACTCAGAGGCAGAGGCAGGAGGATCGCAAGTTCAAGACCGGAGGCAGTCTGTGTAATTTAGCGAAACCCTGTCTCAAAAAGTGAAAAAATGGGCTAGAGATGCTGCTCAGTGGTTCAGCACTTGCAAAGCATGCAAGTGCAAGGCCCTGAATTAAACCCCCAGGACCACAAAAAAAAAAAAAAAAAAAAAAGAAGGAAAGAAAGAAAGGTAACTTTGAGAACGTAGTTTCAGGTCAATATATTTTACTTTTCAAATTTATCTTTATAGTGATGACTCCAAGGCTTAGAAAAATCAGTGCTCTGCTTTCTGAGCTAGATTCACACATTTATTCTCACCGTGCCTTTAATAATGTATACATATTTTCTTACATTGGATTGTAATTTTTTGAAAACTAGTAGATTCATAGTACGAAAATGCCATAAAGAATCTTGAATATTACTTAACCCAGAGATATTTCACATGTACCTTCTAAGAAAATCTCGAATTGTGTTCCTGAATGAAGCTCTTTTCCTTAATTTTAATCAGAAACTTGGGATTTACTGTTTTGTTTGTTGTTCTTGGGTGCTGTTGAATTGGGTTCGATTCACAGCCACCCTATGGCCAGCGGAACGAAACACTCCCTGACATTGTGCCATCTGGGCACAACATCTGTGCTTCTCTACTAGTCACAGGGTTTTCAATGGCTAATTGTTTCAGGAGTGGGCTACCCAGTCCTCCTCCCATTTTTGTGATGTTGGGGTCCGAACCCAGGCCTCAGCACAGAGCCAAACTCTACCAACTGAACTAAACCCTAGCCCTGGAATTTACCATACAACAGTAAGTACAAGATTCCTGTCTTCAGAGACAGTATCATTCATCCAACAAATAAGTAGAAAACACCTTTTATGTGCCTGATAGTATTTTTTTTTTCTTTGTAGTACTGGGTTTGAACCCAGGGCCTTGCGCTTATGTGCTCTGAAAGTGCTGGACCACTGAGCTACACCCCCAGCCCATTTTTTTTTACTTTTTGAGACAGGGTCTCACTAAATTACGAAGCCTGCCTCTGGTCTCACACTTGCAATCCTCCTGTGTCTGCCTCCCAAGCCACTGGGATTACAGGCGTGCACCACCACCCCCGGCTACCTGATAGTATTCTTGAAGCTGGGAAAACATCAGTGAACTAAACCAGTTCCTGTCCCCTTGAAGTATATAATCTAGTGGGGAGAAATCTTATTCATTTATATAAATCCTTAAAGGATTTAATTTTGGTGTGTTGTTTTCCTTTTTCTTCTCGAAAACAAAGTCTTGCTATATAGCATAGGCTGGCCTTGAACTGGCAATCTCCTGCCTCAGCCTCCCTAGTGCTGGGATTATAGATGTGTGCTCCCACACCCAGTTTATATGTTGTTTTTCTAATTCCAAAGGAGGTTCAAAGGAATTGCCAAGTTAGTGAATAGTATAGACTACTTTGAAATCACACAGGAAGTAAAAAAAGAAATCTCTTTAGATTATGTGGTCCAGGTGAATCCTGATGGACCAGGCAGATAATGATGTCAGTATTTTGCTCTTGCAGTTTTGCCTTTTGGGACTGGTGAGATAACTCAGTGGTAGAGTGTTTGCCTGTCATACTCAGGGCCCTAGGTTTGATCCCCAGCACCACAAAAAGAAAAAAGCCCGGTGTGGTGGTGCATACCTGTCATCCCAGTGACTCCGGAGGCCGAGGCAGGAGGATCACAAGTTCAAGACCAAAGGCAGCCTGAGTAACTTAATGAGACCTGTCTCATGGTAAAGGATAAAGAAGGGGCTGTGGGTCCAGCTCACTGGTAGAACACTTGCAAAGTAAATGGGAGGCCCTGGGGTCAGCCTTCTAGCTCCGTGAAGAAAAAAAAAAAGGAAAAGAAATTCTGACTTCTTTGTCCTCTCCAAATGTGTGTTGTTTAAAGTGGCCAAAACTGGTAAGCTAGTTGACCAATACTTGAAGAATGTTAGAAACAGTTAGCATATGCTAAGGGAAATGAGAATTGGCAGATATGGCCTTTCACAGCTAATAACACAGGTGATCTCCACAAGACCACCAACATACAATGATCACTCCAGCTGATGAAAACAAAGAAGAATTGGGCAATAAATTTTCTCCATTTTACTAAATCCTACTCAAAACTCCAAAAATACATCTGAAGCTAGTGTAATTTTTTGTTGTTGTTGTTATTAGGTGCCATCAAGTCAGTGTCCAACCCATAGCGAAACCTACTACTACAGGCAAAACACTATTGTCAGTGCTTCTCTGCTATTCATAGGGTTTTCAGTGGTGAATTGCTTTCGGGAGTGGGTTGCCAGGCAGGTCCTTCTCCCAAGCCTAGAAAATAAAATGAAAAGGAGTTGGGGGCTCAGCTCAGTGGTAGAGCACTTGCCTGGCATGCTTGAAGCCCTGGGTTCAATCCCCTAGTACTGGGGGGAAAAAAAAAAAACCAAAGTAAAATAGTTGTAAAAACATCTTTCCATTAGTGAAATGTGGCCAAAGGGTGATTCATTCATACCATAGAAAACTATGCAACCTTTTAAAAACAATGTGGTGGATTTCTGTTTATTCAGTAGACCAAGTAAAATCTGTAGAAAGAAAAGCAAGTTGGTGGATTAAACAGTGTGGTCCCAAATAAGGAAAAGAAAGAATAAAGTTTTAAATAAGTGTTAGTAAAGTTTCAAATAAATGTTCGAGGGGAAAACTGGAGTGATATGCTTGTAGGGAAAGAGTTATGGATTGCTTTCACTTTCTGCATTCATATTTCTGAAAGATCTGAATGTTTCATAAGAAGTGTTAGTTTTTATAATCAGAGAAAGCAATAAAGATTTTAAATGAAACCATGATTTGTCCTGATGTGCACTTTGGCTGCTCTCCATTTTACCAGCACCACCTGTAAGCTGCCTTCCAATATAAATGCTGGGGGAGCATTAATAGCTGGGTCACCAAACCTGTCAGTTGGTATTGGGGAAAATAATTCCAATTCTGGAAATTCAGAGAGGGTGCAAATGGATTAATGATTACTTGTAAAATTTAAACAAAGGCTTAGAGTCTAGAAACCCCCAACTTTTCTGTTGTTGTTGTTGTTGTTGTTGTTGTTGTTGTTGTTGTTTAGGGGGGGTGAGAGAGGATCTCACGATGTAGCCCAGGCTGACCACCTTTTGCCTGAGCCTCATGGATGCTGAGATTACAGGTGTGTGCCACCACACCTGGCTATATATTTTTTTTAATGTAGATAATTATTTTTAAGAAACTAGCAAGTTGCTCTTTCTTGCCTTGTTTAGTGTGAGATGGTCTTAGCTTTAAAGAAATGCAGAGAGTAAAATAAAACAAAGGTGTAGTCCACTGGATAGCTTGACTTGGGCCCCAAATCAAGCTTAAGGAACAAATAAATTTGAATCGCATCAAATAAACACTAGATTGCATATATTTGGAGCTAGATAGGGTGTAACCATTGTGACATCAAGGAGGTATTTTCCAAGGGGACCCAGGAATCTCACCCCAATCTTCTCTCTGCACGTAAGGAGTCCCTAAGAACCACATATATACAGAAAGGGAGAGGAGCTAAAGAAGATATAAACTACTTTTTTGTTCTGCCTATTCTTTCCTTGGGGCTGGGATTTAGCTCAGTTGGTAGAGCGCTGCGCTGCAGTCTCTGAGGTCCCGAGTTCAATTCCCAGCACCGCAAAAATGGGAGACGGACCTGGCAATCCACTCCCAAGGCAATCCCGAAATAGCCATTGAAAACCCTATGAGGGTCAGTATGAGTCGGATACCGACTGGACGGCACCTAACAACAACAACAACAACATTCTTTCCTTGCCCCTAAGGGAAAGGTGCCCACTGGTAGAAATCTGCAGACTTCCAAGCTACAACGCCCATTCTGCCCACTGGCCAGCAGTAGCAGCCCAAGTGGTTGCCCACAGAACCATCTGCCGATGTTCTTCTTGGTGTCCAAAAGTCAGAATGATACTTTTTCTCCTCTTCTCCATTGTTTTTTGGGGGTTTTTTTGTTGTTGCGATTTTTTTGTGGTACTAGGAGGTTGAACCCAGGTCCTCGTGCATACTTTGCAAGTGCTCTACCACTGAGTCACACCCCTAGGCCCTTTTTTATTTTTGAACTTGTAACAGGGTCTCACTGACGTACGAGGTACGTAGGCGGCCTCTAGCCTCAAACCTGTGATTCTCCCGCCTCAGCGTCCCAAGTCGTTGGGATTACAGGCGTGTGCTTCCATCCCTGGCTCTTCTCCATTATTTATGTCTGCCTTACTGTCCTCTTTTCTGCTGTCTTTTTCCCTATCTTTCCCAGTCCCTCATCCTCCCTTCCACCTTTAGAAGGCCTGTTTTTCCCCTTTTCACTGCACCTGGGAACCTCACGCCCCTCTCTGCTCCAGCCTTCAGCAAGTGTGTTTTCGTTGCCCCGCCTACTGTCACTCACATCTTCACCTGCTCTTCCTGACAGCAGCAACTGCAGTCAGTAGGCTCTGCCCTACCCCACAGGTTAGGCCAGGTGTTTATAATAGTAAACTGCCCTATTCTTCTATTCCTCATGTCTGACACACTTTCGAAAAATGACTCCCAACCTTGTGACGCTCCAGGATGTGCCCAATTAGAGTTGTGAAATCGCTTTTAATTGGAAATTCTAAATTCTTTTTAAGTGGCATATGGCACCTTGAGAAGAGGAGGGATGACACGCGTAATGCCAGTAAGGTGATTAAACTGTTGAAAGTACCAATATTCAGTGGTTTGCCATGTAATAACCCAGCTGTCAGGAGGATCCTGAATCCTCAGTTCAAAATCGCATGACACCTGGACAGAGCACCCCCAGCGTCTCCGTCCAGGTGAGTCGTTCTTTAAGCACCTGTGAGCACCCACTTACTCTGGGCAGTTAATTTGGTCTCACCCAACATTGCCATAGATTTGCTGCATAATTATGTGGGGCAGTAGAACACTGAAATGGGAGTCACTGAGTCATGGATCCTTTCATTCCTCCAGATGGTATACAAGCTCTTGACCTGGGGCAAGGTGCTTAATTTGGGCTCCACTTGCTTCATAAACATAGTAAGACTACTAGTGTAAGAGGTCACTAAGGTTTTTGTTTTGTTTTGTTTTGTTTTTGTTTTGTTTTTTTGTTTGTTTTTGTTTTTTGTGGTACTGGGGGTTGAACCCAGGGCCTCGGTGCTTGCATGCTTTGCAAGTACTGGAACACAAAGTTGCAACCCCAGCCCAGTTGCTTTTTTGTTTGTTTGTTTGTTTTTGTTTTTGAGACAGGGTCTCACTAAGTCACGTAGATTGCCTCTGGTTTTGAACTTGCAATCCTCCTGCCTCCACCTCACGAGTCGCTGGGATTACAGGCGTGAGCCACCACACCCGGCTACTAAGGTTTATTCCATTTCCCAAATGCTATTTTATATGAAAATAGAGTTTGATACAGGAAAAAGCCCTGGGTAATTTTTTTTTCTTTAGAATAATTGAGTTTGCGTCAAAGACTCTGTACAAGTAGCTATATGGCCTGGTATAAATCCTCACCGTCTAACGTTCTATTTCTTCATCTATAAAATGAACAGTTCCACCCCTGGATGCTTCAAAGATAAGGCGAGAACTAAATATAGGTAAAAAGCGCTCCAGGTCAGTGGTTCTTAATAAGAAGTCTCATGACCAAGTAAGATTGGAAAATCCTGGATGAAACCAAATTACATTTACTTTGGAGTTTCTCAGAGCATTTAAAATCCTAGTGTCAGCCGGTTGATGTGAGCCATGGCTGTAGTCCCAGCTACTTGGGAGGCTAAGTCAAGAGGATTGCAATATTGAGGCCAGAGGCAGCCTGGGCAATTTAGCAAGGCGCTGTCTCAAAAAAAAAAAAAAAAAAATAGAAAAGGGGGCTGGGAATACAGCTCCATGGTGAAGGATTTGCCTAGCCAGTGCGAGGCCCTGAGTTGTTCAATCCCCCACCCCATTACTGTAAAAAGAAAAGAGAAAAGGTCAGGCACACTGGCACCTGTCTGTGATGACAGTGACTCAGGAGGTAGAGGCAGGAAGATCCACAAATTCGAGGCCAGCAGCAGCCTGTGTAACTTAGCAAGACACTATCTCAAAAAGTAAACAAAATGGGCTAGGGGTACAGCCCAGTGATAGAGTGCTTGCAAAGCATGCATGAGGTCGTGGGTTCAAGCCCCTAGTACCACAAAAAAAAGAAAAAGAAAAAGAAAAGAAAAGAGAAAGAGAAAGAAAGAAAGGCAGGCAGGCAGGCAGGCAAAGAAAAGAAAAGAAAAGAAAAGAAAAAAGAAAAGAAAGCAAGCAAGCAAAAGGAAAGAGAAAATCCTGCTGTGAAAAGAGGAACTTTTAGGGATATGGTTGGGGATAAGAGGGGGTGAGATGAAGGGGTGAACATGATCACAGTACAGTTATGTGAATGTGTGAATATCACTTATTACTTTGTAAAATTAATATATACTAATAAAAATAAAATCCTACTGTGCATCATGAATCCCCAAGAGGATACTGCAGCATGTAACTTTCCCTACAGACATATGACCATAGAACCCTCTTTTCCCTGAGGCTCTTCAGGAACTGAGACTTTGAAATGTCCTTCCTGTTAGGTGCTGTCAGTCATGTCCAACTCCTAGCGACCCTTACAGGGTTTTCAATGGCTGATTGTTTCAGGATTGCCTGAGGAGTGGATTGGCCACGTCCTTCTCCCATTTTTGCCGTGCTGGGAATATAACTCAGACCTCAGAGGCTGCAGAGTATCAAACCAGTCAAACCTCCTCTTTGCCAGGAGAATGATTATGTTGTTGTTGTTAGGTGCCGTCGAGTCGGTATCCGACTCATAGCGACCCTCACAGGGTTTTCAATGGTGGACTGTTTCTGGATTGCCTTGGGAGTGGATTGCCAGGCCCTTCTCCCATTTTTGGGGTGCTGGGAATCGAACTTGGGAACTCAGAGACTGCAGCACAGCGCTCTACCAACTGAGCTAAATCCCAGCCCATAACCCTTTTATTGACCTGAGGTTTAGCGCAGCTGGTAGAGTGCTGCTTCGAGCTCTCTTGAGGCTGTGGGTTTAGTTGCTAGCGCCACAGAAATGGAAGAAGGACCTGGCAGCCCACTCTAAACAACCCCAGAAACAATTACCCATTGAAAACCCTCTGAATAGCAGAGAAGCACTGACATAGTGTCCGGGCATGGCACTGCATCGGGGAGTGTTTCCTTCTGGTGTACTTAGGGTCACTATGAGTCAGACCTGACTCAACAGCACCTAACAACAATCCTTTAATCATCTCACAACTATTTTATTTTACTTATTAATTTTTATAGTCAGCTTATGTTTCTACAAAAATACCTATTGGTGTTTTGATTGAGATTGCAACAAATATATAGATGAATTGGTAATGAATTGATATCTTTTAATATTGTTTCTAATCCACAGATACAATCTTCCTTTTAATAATTTTAGGTTTTTATTTATTTATTTATTTATTTTTGTGGTCCTGGGGGTTGAACCCAGGGCCTCGCGCTTGCATGTTCTGCAGGTACTGTACCACTGAGCTGCACCCCAGCCCTTTTTTTTTTTTTTTTAACTTTTTTGAGACAGGGTCTCACTAAGTTACGCAGGCTGCCTCTGGTCTCAAACTTGAGATCCTCCTGCCTCCGCCTCCCCAGCCACTGGGATTACTGCGCCCGGCTAGGTATTTAATCTTGTTCAATGATCTCTTATAGTTATAATATAGAAATTTTTTATTCTGTTATATTTCTAGGTGCCTGATTTTTGCTTTTTGTTTTTTGTTTTTGTTTGGTTGATTTGGGTTTTTTTTGAGACAAGGTCTTGCTATATAGCCTAGCCTGGATTTTTTTTTTTTTTTTTAATTCTCGTATAAATTAAATTGATTCTCAAAATTGTATCCTCTAAAGAGAGGATACGATTTGTTTGTAGCTAGCAATAAAAACATTTTTAGGGGAGTACTAGAGATCAAACCCAGGGCCCTATGAATACTACCACTGAGCTACACCTCACAGTTGGTTTTTGTATCTAGTAAATTTCCTTTTGTCCTGTGATCTTAGTAAGTGACTTACTAACTCTAACATTTTATCTGTAGATTCTTTTAGATTTTCTTTGACACATTCATGTCATCTGCAAATAACGACTTATTTATATAGTCTTTTCTAACCTTCATGTGGGTTTTTTTGTTTTTGTTTTTGTTTTCCAGTACTGAGTGGTTGAACCCAAGGCCTCCTGTATGCTTTGCTAGCACTGTATCACTGAGCTGCACCATTTTTTTACTTTTCATTTTGAGTCAGGGTCTCATTTAAGTTATGCAAGCTGCCTCTGGCCCCAAACTTGCAATCCTACTGCCTCTGCCTCCCAAGCTGCTGGGATTACAGATATGAGCTACCATGCCTGGCTTCATGCCTTTATCCTTACTGTATTACACTTGCATAGATTTCCACTAAAATGTCACAGAGGAATGGTGATGCTACACATTCTATCTTATTCAAGACTTTATGAGGAATGCTTCCAATATTTCATCATAAGATATGCTTACTGTAGGTTTTGTTTGGGGGTTTCATTGTTTTGTTTTTGTTTTTTGAGACAGAATCTTGCTAAGTAGCCCGGGCTAGCCTAGTTGTTTTTAAAATTTATGTCATCCAGGTGCCTGCCTGTCATCCTAGCACTCAGGAAGTTGAGGTAGGAGGATTAAGAGTTCAAGGCCAGCCTGAGCTATTATCGCAAGTTCAGGGCCACGTTGGGCTACATAGAAAAATACTGTCTCAAAAAATAAAACAAAGTAAAATAATTAAAAATAAAACCACAGATAGAACTTTTTCCACTGACAAAGAAAATTAAGACTGAATATGGCCTGGTGACACACGCCTGTAGGGGGCTGAGGCAGGAGGATCACTCGAACCCAGGGACTTGAGACCAGCCTAGGCAATGTGAGAAGATCCTGTCTTGGTGTGGGGGAGGAGGAAAGAAGGAGAAAGAAAGAAAGAGAAAGAAAGGGAAGGAGGGAGGGAAAGAAAGAGGGATGGAGGGACAATGAAAAGAAAGGAAAGGGAGGGGAAGGGAGAGAGAAAAGGGGAGGAAGGGAAGATAGGAAGGAAGGAGAGAAGCTAAGAAAAGAAAAGGAAGAAGGAAGAGAAGGAGGAAGGGGAAGGGAGAGAAAGGAAAAAAAAGAAATAAGTTAGGCTCTGTAGCAAGCAAGACCCCATCTCAAAATAAGAAATAAAAAAGGGGCTGAGGGTGCAGTTCAGTGGTAGAATACTTACCTAGCATGCACTAGACTCTGGGTTCAGCCCCCAATACTTTAAGAAAAGTTTTTCGTAAAAGAAAAAAAGGAAGAAAGGAGAGCAAGAAAGAGAGAAAGAAAAGAAATTAAGACTACATGGGTCAGCCAGACTATGAAAGAGAACTTCCTTACACTCTTGCTTCGGGCCAAGTCCCAGGCCATGCCAACGGTCCAGAGGGGAAACCCCTTCCTTCAAGAAGCTGTGGTCACCGGCCGCAGTGGCGCACGCCTGTAATCCCAGCGGCTTGGGAGGCAGAGGCAGGAGGATCACAAGTTCAAGACCAGAGGCAGTCTGTGTAATTTAGTGAGACCCTGTCTCAAAAAGTAAAAAAATGGGCTGAGGTGCAGCTCAGTGCTCCAGCACTTGCAGAGCATGCAAGCCCGAGGCCCTGGGTTCAACCCCAGTACTGCAAAAAAAAAAAAAAAAAGAAGAAGAAGCAGCAGCAGCAGCAGCAGCAGCTGTGGTCTAGCAGGAAGACCGCAGATACAGATGATAGCCAGGTGATTTACACACCAGAGAAATAAACCCAAGCTGGTGAGAGCATTGGAGGCAATCCTGAGTAGACATAGTGATGGTCAGGGAGGACTTGACTACAACCACATGTGAGCTAAGAAGACAAAGATGGAGACTGTACTCTGGGCAAAGAAACAAGAAAAGCTAAACAGGCCAGGCATGGTGGCTCATACCTGTAATCCCAAAAACTCAGGAGGCAGAGGCAGAAGAATCGCAGGTTTGTAGGTTCGAGGCCAAAGGCAGCCTGTGTAACTTAGTGAACCCTGTCTCAAGATAAAAGATAAAAATCGGCTAGGGTGCAGCCCAGTGGTAGAACACTTGCAAAGTATGTACAAGGCCCTGGGTTCAACCTCCAAGTAAAAAAGCTAAAACATCCGAGGGTAGACCCTGTTCTGGCACTGTTGTTGTTAGGTGCCGTGAAGTCGGGTCCAATTCATAATGACCCTGTGTACAACAGAATGAAGCACTCTTCCATTCTATGCCAGGCACATGATCTTCTTAAAGCTTAAGCTCATTGTTGCAGCCACTGTGTCTGGCACTGGTGATAGATAACATGCTATTGCAGGATATAAAAGGGATATCAGGGCCACAGAGGAGCAGCCAAGGAGCAAATCAATAGGGTGTCTGGTAAATCAAGAACTAAGACTTGAAATAAATGAGTCAGCAGTTTGCAAATTACTCTTCAGTTTTGCAAATAAATACGCTTCTGAGGTTCCATGAGTTGTTGTTGTTACTGGAGACTGAACCTGAGTCCTTGATTGAACCCAGGGCCTCACACATGCTAGGCTAGCACTCTACCACTGAGTCATACCTCCAACCCCTTTTTTATTTTTTACTTTTGAAAAAGGGACTTGGTAAGTTGCACAGACTGCCTTTGGCCTCAAACTTGTGATCCTCATGCTTTATCCTCCCAAGTCACTGGGATTGGTGTATACCACCATCGCACCCAGTTTGGAAATATTTTTAGCTAATTTAAAATTTGTAATACAATAGAAATACCTATATCCTCAAATGGTTATGTACCACATTTTAACACCTTAAAAATTGTGCTTCTGATATTTGTTGTTGTTGTTGTTAGGTGCCATCGAGTCGTGTCCGACTCATAGCGACCCTCATAGGGTTTTCAGTGGCTGATTGTTTTGGGATTGGCTTGGGAGTGGGTTGCCACGTCCTTCTCCCATTGCAATATTTAGATGAATATATTTTGGTGTAGCAACAGAAGAAAGCATCTTAAAAGTATTCCATTGTTTGGGAAAGCTGAGCTCTCGCCAACCCTCTTGGATTCATTTCTATACAAAGCAGGTATAATTGGTGCAGGAAGTAAGCCGGGAAATCATGAAAGTCTCAGATGTACCAGTTTAGGACAAAATCTTAGAACGCTAACAGTTCACAAAAACACATTGACCGCCTTGCAAAAATGATATCAAGGTAGTAAGAGTGTTAACATACAGTAAGGAATTTTTAGTGCTCTTGGTCTGAATTGTACATGTGTGGTGGGTTTTGTTTGGTTTTTGCTTTTATTTTTTTGTTACTTTTTGATGAGGGTTTTGCTTTGTGTGGTTTTTGATCGGTTTTTGTTTTGGTGTTTTGGTTTTTGGACACAAGGTCATGTCCTCCTGCCTCTGCCTCCTCAGTGCTGGGATTACAGGCAGGTACCACCATGCCCAGCTCTGTTAGTTTTATCTAATAATTTTTTTTTTCCAGTACTGGGGGTTGAACCCAGGGTCTTGCACTTGCATGCTTTGCAAGTGCTGGACCACTGAGCTGCACCCCCAGTGCCCTTTTTTTCTTTGCTTTTTGAGACAGGGTCTCTGTAAGTTACGCAGACTGCCTCTGGTCTCGAACTTGCAATCCTCCTGCCTCTGCCTCCCAAGCCACTGGGA
>VMDO01000817.1:0-71081 GCA_007922755.1 Pedetes capensis
ACACACACACACACACACACACACACACACATCTGTTCAGATACTTTTCCATGAATTAATAGGCATTTCTATATACATATAAAAATACATATTTTGCATTCATTTTTCTTTTTCACATGGTGGGGACCAAACTGGACACAATGTTCTACAACTTGTTTTTCTTACTTAACCAACTATATGTCTTGGACATATTTCCACGTGCCCCACACCCTGAGATGTAGTACCTACTTTTCTTTTTTTTCTCCCAAGTTTCTGAGATCACAGAGGCTGGTGGCCTTTGTGTGTGTGTGTGTGTGTGTGGTACTGGGGGTTGAACCCAGGACCTTGCACGTCCACGCTTTGCAATTGCTGTATCACTGAGCTGCGCCCCCAGCCCATGTTCTTTTACTTTTTGAGGCAAGGTCTCACTAAATTATGCAGATTGCCTCTGGTCTGGAACTTCCGATCCTCCTGCCTCTGCTCCCCAAGTTGCTGGGATTACATGCGTGCGCCACTGTGCCTGGCTAATAAACTTTCTATTTTGGAAAAATTTTGTGTTTACAGAAAAATGGGAAAGTTAGTATAGATAGTTCCCACACATCCCATGAGTTTACCCGATAATTAGCATCTGACATTAATATGGTAGCTGTGTTATAATCCATGAGCCAATATTGATATAAAACTCTCACTCTGTTCAGATTTCTTTAGTTTTTACCAAATGTTCCTTTTTTTTATAATTTGAGGATGGCATTCAGGATTACTGTGTGACATTGAGTTGCCTTGTCTCCTCTTGGTTGTGACAGTTGTTTTTTTTAATTTCCTTGTTTTGTTTGTTTGTTTTTGTGGTACTGGGGAGTTGAACCCTGGCCCTCAGACATGCTTTGCAAGTGCTCTACCACAGCGCCACACCTCCAGCCCATTTTTTATGTTTTATCTGAAAGCAGGGTCTCGCTAATTTACACAAGTTGCCTCTGGCCTTGAACTTGCTATTCTGCCTCCGCCTACTGAGTTACTGGGATGACAAGCGTGTGCCACTGTGCCCAGTGAGTTTTTTATTTCATAAGTTGTATTAAAACTCCCAAAGCCGCCTTCTCATTCTAGAATCATTCTGAAGACACAAATGATTATTTTTCAAGCATTTTATGATCTCAAAGAATACGTCTACCCTAGAGGCAACTCTTCAAAGGGGATGAGCTAAATTCTCACCTATTGTTTTGGAGAAAGGAAGGCTGTGTGTGGTTCTCCAGGATCAAGATTTATTCAGAGCTGGGCGTGGCAGCTGCACGCTGGAGGCCGGGGCAGGAGGACCCGGAGCCCAGGATCTGGGGCTGCTCTATGCTGACAGCGTCTGCGCTGTGTCGGCGGTAAGATGGAGCCGGGGAGGCGTCAATGCATTCTGACCTAGGCAACACAGCTGAAAGGATGTGGGGCGGTGGGCAGCTCCGTGGTGGAGCCCAGGCTTAGTGAGGACAATGCCCTGGGTCAGATCCTTAGCAGCTGCAGCAGCAGCACCACCAACAAAACGAGCTTGTCCTTGACCAAAGTCCCGAGCCCCATCCTCTGTGAGTCCGGGCAGGTGTATCCATCCAGCCTCACCCCTCCGAGCACCCACAGGGGCCATGGGCAGCAGCCCTGGTCAGCCCACAGGGCCCTGCTCCAGGGCAGCTTCCATGACCCCAGGCCACGTGGCCCCTTCTCTGTCTCGGGAGGGGACCCCCATGAACAGAAGCAGCCCCCTCCCCAGAGCCTGGGGAAGCCTCTGAGACGTGCAAATGGGAGGGGGCCAGGGCTCGACTTTACCAAAGGCCTGTGGCATCCTCGGAGGAGGAGGCTGTAGCTGGGGCGTGAGTCGGCTCCTCGCGGAAGTCTGGGGACTGTCTGGATGCCACCTGATGGCTACTCGCTGACTGGGCACGTCACTTCTTCCTTAACACAGGCTGCACTGAAAGCTGGTGTCGCGCCCTCTGCTCAGTTTAGGATGAGGAGCCCGGGCCCTCCCGCGACTGGGCTGTCTGAGGCGGGGTGGCAGGTGCAGGCTCTTTTGGGCTACCACAGCTCAGTTCCTGAGCGACTGTGCAGGCTGCTGGGAGGCCGTGGCTGAGCCTGGAGTGGTCGTGGCTGGCCCAGAGGGTGGTGACCAGATGAGCAGGGTCCTCTTTATTCTGTAGGTGGAAGGACCCGCAGGGCAGAACCCCAGTTCCAAGCTCACTTGTTGGCCTCACAGGGATGGCGGAAAGGAGGCCAGGAGGCCAGGCCACTGCAGGGAAATCGGGAAGACAAAGAGAAACTCACTACTGCCCAAACTGTGGCCATAGCAAGGGGGCAAAGCTACCAGCAATGCCAGGGGCCGGGTCTGTGGCGACCGAGGACTGCAGGGGCGTGGTGGGGGCCACATGCTCATGAGGATGGGGTCCAGGCTTGAGGGAGGAGACACCAGGTTCTCCAAGAGCTGTGAGAAGCCTAGGAAGCCTGGGCCAGGCAGGGCTGAGAAGTCAGGGGAGAGGTGTGGGCTGGGGAAGCACAGCCCGGGGCAGCGTGGCCCCACATCCAGGTCCTGAAGCCGGGGGGGGGGGGGGGGGGGGGGGGGGGGGGGGGGGGGGGGATCAGCAGGGAAGATCCCACCTGCTCTCCACAGCCGGGAGAGTCCGCCAAAGTCTCTCTTGAGAGCGAGAAAGACTGCTTGTGACGAGTTCCCTCAAGGCATGGTGGCTTCAAGCCAGGTGCCATGCCTGTCATCCCAGCCACTTGGGAGCTGGAGGCAGGAGGATTGTGAGTTCAAGGCTCAAGGCAGCCTGCGTAACCTGAAGAGATCAACTCAAAAAGTAAAAAAGGGGCTGTGGGTGCAGCCCAGTGGGGGAGCACTCTGGGGTTCAAGCACCTAGTACTGAAAAAAAAGAAAAAAAAAAAAAAAAAGACTATGTGGCTTTCTCAGTAGTATCTACAGTCCCATGGCAAGTGTAGGTCAGGAGTCCAGGTACAGGTCAGTTCAGCTGGGTAGTTCTGGCCAAAGACCTCCCATGAGATTGCAGTCAAGGGGAGGGTCAGCTGCAGGCCGTGGAAGGCTCCCCCCAGCTGGAGGACTCACCTCAGGACCCTCCAAAGGCTTTCCGCTGGAGCCCTCTGCACAAGGCTCTGGAGGCAGCGGCAGGGCCGGGCTGAGCGGCCTGTAATCCCAGCACGAGGGAGGCAGAGGCAGGTGGACTGAACCTTAGGAATTCACAGCCAG
The DNA here is from genome assembly GCA_007922755.1 of Pedetes capensis. Classification (NCBI taxonomy): domain Eukaryota; kingdom Metazoa; phylum Chordata; class Mammalia; order Rodentia; family Pedetidae; genus Pedetes; species Pedetes capensis. The sequence goes on from VMDO01000817.1 coordinate 3,206, forward strand.
CCTGCACTACACAGCAAGACGGTTTCCAGAAAACAAAAATAAATTAAGTTTTGATTTTTTTGGGTGGGGGGATGGAATCTCACTCTGTTGCTCAGGCTGGTCTGGAACTCCTGGGCTCAGCCTTGCAGTATCTGGAACTAAAGGTAACTAAAGCTTAAAATCTAGATATTTTGCTCGCCACAGATTTTGGGGGTGGTTAACTTTGACTTTTTAAAATCCTAGCATGCTGTGTCTTGATTACTGAGCTTTCTGGTGGTCCTTTAATTTCGATCCAAGCCGAGTCCTTCACTGGCCCCACTGGTCACCAGTCCAGAGAGGGCAGAGGGCCCCAGGTGGGCACGGAGGCAGCGCAGGAAAGTGAGAGGACAGACAGGTCATGAGGCGAGGCCTCAAGCAGGAGGCCCCCCAGCCAGAGGCTCCGCAGAGGGGCGCTGCTCCTTCCCCAGCCTCATTTGCCAGAGGTGGCAGCGAGCGGCCCCTCCTGAGCCCAGCACCGGCCCAGCATGAGGCCCCAGCACCTCGGCTTCCTGCCTGCCACATGCTGATGCCCTGTCCAAGCAGAGCCCTGTTAGAAAAAGCAGTTTCTGGTTTTCTTTTTTCTCCCCACCCCCTTTTAAAATTAAAGCAGAGTCTTCAAGGAGGAAGTCGAGCCTTGAGCCCCAAATGGTGCTACCTTCCTCAGAAGGATCAAAGCTGGAGGTGGGCGCGCGGGAGCTGGGGGGGCGGACACGGGGCCCCCAATCCCAGCCTGAAGGCTCCCTGCCTGCCTAGGCTCTTCTGCCACCAAGCCCATTTCATTCCTCCCCCAACAGCATCGACCCTTGACAAGGGAAACTGAGGCCCAAACACAAATTCAACTTGTGCAAGGTTCCGTGCCCTGCTGAGATGGGAGCCCAGACCCCCTGAGGCGGCACCCTGAGCACCTTATCTCAAGGCCAACAATCTCCTGATCCCTGTAGACAGCTGCTCCGAGCAGCTGACCTGACCCGCAGCCATTCAATCAACATTTACCCAGCACCTGCGGACCCTCAACTCCAAGCTGGGGAAGCAGACCTCAAGGTGCCCACCCTTAAGGAGCTTAGCGTTCAGTAAACAGGGCTTGGTAAACAGAACAGGGGTGATAAGGGAGCCGGGTAATGGCGATGCTAATGAGGGCGCAGCTTCGCTCCCCAGACAGCAGATTACAGTTGCCGTCCTTGCTGACTGGTAGATGGGGCTGGAGAAGGCCCAGCACAGTGACCCCAAGTGTAATCCTTCACACCAGGCTGCAGCACAGCCTACACTGGCTTCCAGTGTCCACCAGGGCACCCCACGGGACACTGGCCACACGGCCTGTGAATCAGTGCTCGGGGCGCTAAAGAAATGAGGCAGGGCCTGAAGAAGTAAAGGGACCCACCATCTGAATCTCCACTGACCTGGCATCAGCAACAGCGGGGCCAGGAGCCAACACAACATTTTACAGCAACGGAAAGAAAAAACTAGAATTTGTTGCATGTGCTACCTAAACTACAAGGAGTTTTTTGGGCTGAAGGAAAACAATAGCAGACCTTCAAGAACAAATGAAGAATGCTGGAATTGGTATATATGCAGAGGAATATAAACAGGTGTATTTAAAATTTTTCTTCTCAATTTGTTTAAACTATGTATTAAAGCAGAAAATAAAATATATTACAGCTTTTACTATGTAAAGAGACTGAACGTACATGGGGGCTGGACATGTAGCACACGCCCTGGTTCAATCCCCAGTGCTGCTAGAGGAAGAAAAAAAAAAGAAAACCAGATTTAACATACAGGATGGCTAGAGCATAAACAACAGGGCTGGTAAATTGATCTATATAGCTGCCAGATATCTACATTTTATGTGAAATGATATATTAACTCTTGGTAGACTGAAAAACTGAGAACATGTATTGTTGGCCCTAGAGTAACTACTAAAAAAAATTATGCAAAGAGTACAGCTAAGAAGCCAGTAAGTTAAAATGCAATTCTAAAATAACTGACCAATCAAACAGAAAGACAATAAAATGTCAGGCCTAAATCTAAGTGAATCAATAATTACATTTAATGTTAATAAACACTAATTAAAAGGTGGACACAGAATAAAGACCCAAGAATATGCTATATGTAAGAAACTCACTTTAAATAGAAAGAGACAGCGAGGTAGAAAATGAACAGAACAATGTATATATGGTGCAAACAAGTATAAGAAGGCTGGACTGGCCGTATTTACATCAGATAAAGTTGTTGTTAGGTGCTGTCAAAAAAGGTAATTACCCTATCTAAAAAGGAAAATTTCATGATAAAATGCTCGGTACACTAGGAGAACATAACCTAATAACAGGTCTTCAAAGCTGGGCATGGTAGAAGACGCCTAGGATGCCAGCCCTTGGGAGGCTGAGGCAGGAGGAAGGCAAGCTTGAGCTACATAGTGAGTTCCAAGACAGCCTGAGCTACACAGCGAGACCCTGTCTCAAACAGACAAATAAAAACAGAGCTCCAAAATATAAAGCAAAAATTAATGGAATTAAAGACAATTCTACAAACATAATTGAGATTTTAACATCCCTTCTTAGACAATCTGAACAATTCCACCAACCACCTAATACAATGGACACTACAGAACATCCTCCCCCAGCAAGCAGAATACGCATTCTTTTAGACTATTCATGGCACACTCACCAGGACCGACCATCTATTGAGTCATAAATCAAGTCTGGATAAAACCAAAAGGACTGAGATCAGACACTTCTTCATTTTTCAGCACTGGGGCTGAACACAAGGTCTTGCGCATGCTACACAGGTGCTCTACTACTGAGCCACACCTCCAGCCCTGTTTTTATTTTTTGAGACAGGGTCTTACTAAATCGTTCAGGCTGCCTCTGGCCTTGAACTTGAAATCCTCCTGCCTTATCCTCCCAAGTGGATGGGATTGCAGGCGTGTGCTACTGTACTGGTCTCTAACAATAAGGTATTCAGAGAAAACACAAACACGTGCCAAGTGAACAGCTTACCTCTAGATAATCCAGGGTCAAAGAATCCACAGAGGAAATCAGGAAATATTTAGAACTTAATGATAAGTAAAATTATTTTAATTATTTATATTTTTAAAATCTAAATGACATAACACTTATGAGGCTAAAGAAAAAAGAGGAAAGGGAACCCAAGGTAAGTAGAACAGAGAAAATAGGAAGAGCAGAAATCAGTAAAGTTGAAAACTGAGAAATGTCAACAAAATAAAAAATCGGTTCTTTGAAAATCAAATCAACAAAACTGAAAAACCCCTAGATGGATTAATCAAGAAAGAGAATCAAAATCACCAGCATCGTTGGGCACTGTGACGCACACCTGTAATCCCAGCAACTCAGGAGGCTGAGGCAGGAGGATCGTGAGCTCGAGTCCAGAGACAGCCTGCATAACTCAGTAAGACTCTGTCTCAAAAAGAATAAAAAAATTAAAAACCGCCCGCAGTGGGGCACACCTGTAATCCCAGCAACTCAGGAGGTGGAGGCAGGATCGCAAGTTTTGAGACCAGAAACAGTTTACGTAACTCAGCAAGACTGTCTCAAAAAGTAAAAAAATGGGCTGAGGGTGCAGCTCAGTAGTACAGCACCCACAAAGCATGCAAGCATAAGGCCCTGACTTCAAACCCCAAATTAAAAATAGGCCAGGGTGCAGTGCAGTGGTAAAGCACTTGCAAAGTATGTGCAAGGGCCTGCCAAGTATCGCCAATAAATAAATAACCAGTATCAGGGGGCTGGGGTGCAGCTCACTGGTAGCCTAGCATGCACAAAGCCCTGGATTTAATCCCCAGCAGCACACAAAAAAGAAATTAGTAGAATGAAAAAGAAGGTATTGCCACACCTTCTACAAACAAGAAAAGCAAAGAAAGGACTATTAAAATTAACTTTATGTGTACAAACTTGACCATTTGTGCCACATGGATAAATTCCTTGAAAACATCTTACCTAAGTGACATATAATAAAGCCAAAAACCTAAATAGCACTGTATTTAAGAAATGAAATGTATTATTAAAAAACCTTCCTGCTCAGATAATTAATTTCACACATTAATTCTACAAATGTAGTAATGAAAAAGGGGAGATTTAGAATAATACTTTTTACAAAAGAGCTTTTAATGTCACGGGCACGCTAGCTGCCAGTCCACATGAGCTTGCTGAGTGGCAGGCTACACGGAGGAAGTCAGCGCTGAGGAAACTCATCTCTTCTTCCCTTTCGAAGGCTTGGCAAATAAAGCCGGGTCGATGTGCTCCTTCGCCAGGCCTCTGACGGAGAAGAGTCTGGCGGCCCGCTCCTGCAGAGTCCCCCCGCACTTCAGGCCCAGGGCCATCAGCTCACACTTGAGCCTCTCCAAGCCCAGCACCTCCATCTCTGCCGCCGAGCTGAACCTCCACAAATCCACAGCTGCTCCCCGGAGAGCCTGGGGGAAGAAGAGTTTAGAACAGGCACTTCCTGTGGATTAAGACTGCCTTCACCTTCAACCACACTCTATTTTTCCAGGAAAAACAGAACTCAACCTGCCATTATCCTGCTAGGGAATTTCAATAATCCTCTAGATGCTGCTCCATGCATTCTCAATACGTATAATAACCCTGATTTTGTCGTTTATGCATTTAGAAACAATTCAAGAGAGTAACAAAAATACTCAAAAAAATTAAAAAATTAAAAATGGGCTGGGGAGTTGCAGCCCAGTGGTACATTACTTGGAAAGAACACTTGAGGCCCTTGATTCAACACCCCCTCAAAAAAAACAAACAAACAAATCAAAAAAAGAAAGCACTGAAATAAAATTAAAATGGCTGAATGCGGCCTTAAGATTTAGTAATAGGCCAGGTGTGGTGGAAGGTGCCTGTATTTCCATCGACTTGGGAGGGGAGGCAAGGGGGTAGTAAGTTTGAGGCCAGAGGCAGCTTGTGCAACTTAGCAAAACCCTATCTCAAAATGAAAAATACAAGAGTAGCTAGGGGTGCAGCTCAGTGATGGTGCGCTTGCCTAGCATAGGCGAGGCCCTGGGTTCAAACCCCTAGAACTGTAAAAGATTTAATGATAAAAGGGAATAGGTTTCTCTCTTCTACATCTTCATGTCCATCAAATTGTGTGTCTCATGAGAAAGAAAAGTTTGGGTAGCAATTTAGCGACAGGTAGTATGGACACATTTAATCAACGCTAGAGCGCCATCTGCTGTAGTGTCTTCTCGCTACTGTACACATTAAACAGGACCAACTGAGCCATAATACACATCTGGTCTAGAGAAGCCATAATATGGAAAACAGAGCTGATATGGTGAGGCACATGTGCAATCCCAGCACTGGGGAAGCTGAGGCCAGAGGAGGCTGAGTTCAAGGCCAGCCTGGGCTACACAGCAAGTCCCTTTCTCACACAAGAACACCATGCATCTCAAACTGATAAAACGTGGCACAAGGGCACCACCTAGTGGCAAAACAGTATCAATCTCGGCGCTTAAAAACCCCTGGAGGACAAGGCTTGGGGTACTCCCCAGAATTAAACAAGCCTCTCGGGAAGCGGCCGATGGGCAGAGGCACGCTTTCGTATTATAGCTTATTCCAGACCTGAAATGGGTTTGGCTCTAGAAATCGACCCCAAAAAAGAACTAACTTACAGTCTCTTCTGACTGGGCTCCCTCCAGTTTGGCAACAGGGGCGTTTTCTCCGTCTTCTCCAGCTCTGTCCCTGGCCCCCTCAGTCACTCCTTCTGCCCCTTTATCCCTATTCACTCTGGGGCCAGCAGCCTCTGCCTTCTCTCTCTCCTGGGTCTCCTCGGCCGCTCCTGTCCGCTCCCCGGCCCCGTGTTCCACAGCACGCATCTCTCCCCGCTCAGCACAAGAGTCTCTGCCGACCTCCTTCCCGGGGTCCCGAGCCGGGCTCTGGGGTGCTGCTGGTGATGCAGAGCCTGTACTCGGTGCTCTGGCCCTCGGAGCACGGTGGGGGCCTCCAGCCGCCATCGCGCCGCCGCCACCGCTGGCTTCTGGAGCAGAGCAGCTCAGTCCCGAGGCTCCGGGCGCCTCCTGGCTGTCGTCATCGGTGCTCTCGGAGCTGGAGCCCTCAGCAGCCTCCGGTCCCTCCAGGCCCAACCTGTTGGGAGCAGCAGAAGATGGGACACCGTCCGCAACATCTAACTGAAACAGGGCCACAGTGCACCCAAGAAATACATACTGTATGGGAACAACAAAAGGACAGGCTCACTGGAACGGGAGAGCCGGAAGATTTCAGGAAAAAGATACCCAGAGGCATAAACGGAAGGGAAGAAGGACCCGAGTGACACTGGAACCAGCCACTCCAGAGGCCAACAGGCTTGCGCTCTCATTTTCTCTCTGGCTAGGATGTTCTTACACTGAATTTAAAACTAATTTTCAGCCAAGCACAGCAGTTCATGCCTGACACCCCAGCAACTCAGGAGCTGCAGGCAAGAGCATCACAGGTTCAAGGCCAGAGGCAGCCTGTGTAACTTAGCAAGACCCTGGGTCAAGATAAAAAAATTTAAAATGGCCGGTGGGTGCGGCTCAGTGGTAGAGCATTTGCAAAGTATGTGGGAGGCCCTGGGTTCGGCCCCCAAGTACAATCAAAACAAAGAAAAAAAAAACAACCTGATTTTCATTGAAAACTTTTCTTCCTATATTAATTTTAACTGTTAGAAACCAGGCAAAATAATGAAGTTATAAAGAAAATCCTACGGTTTAGTCATGACTGTCCCTAACCGGAAACTCTCCAAATGTTTCTCAAATGGAGAACGAGTGAACAAATTGTGGTACATCCATAATTTTTTATTTTAATTTTTTTTCTGAGACAGAGTTTCACTTTGTAGCCCAGGCTGGTCTTGAACTCATGATCCTCCTGCCGTTGCCTCCCAAGTGCGGGGAATACAGGAATGTGTCACACGCATGGCACCCTGGATGGATCTCAAAAACTTATGTTCAGCAAAAAGCAGCCAGGTACTAACGGCAGTATGATATTCTGGGAAAGGCTAAACCACAGCAGCGAACATCACAGTGGTGGTCAGTGGTTGCCAAAGTCTGGGGGAGGGGAAAGGAATGTGCTCCCCAGGCACATGGGAACTACTGTTCATAGGAAAGTTCTGTGTTTCTTGACCTTAGTGGTAGTTACACGACTATACATTTTCCAGAGCTCACAGGACTGGCCAACCAAAAAGACTGAATTTTACTGTAATAAATTATAAGCTCAATAAACCTGACTTTAAGGAAAAATACAGGTAATGGCGGTACCTCTTCTCTCAGGAAAACTTAATTCCCATTTCAGAAAGAACACAATTCTCTGCTGAATTCAAGAGTTGCATGATCTTTAGTTAATAATTATCATTTTCCCCAAAGGGGAAGCCAACAAGGAAACAGGATTCATCAGCACTTAGCATTTTCTAGATCTTGGCCCAAGGGAACTGAGCTGGCAGGCAAAGAACCCCAGGAAGAAGAGGTAAGAAAAGGGCTGCTGGGCTTTGACGCATGAAGAAAGGTCAGCAAAGGGCCAAAGGCCTCCCCGGGACAGTGAAAAGCCAGAGAAAACGGACCCACCTGGAACGCACAGCTTCCCTACACCTAGCTTACTCCTTCTGCAGTGCTAGGGATGGAACCTTGGTCTGGCGAAGGCTAGGCAGATGCTCTATCGCCGAGCCCCATCCCCAGACCTGAAAATTAACTCCTTTAACACCAAAGTATAGTTGAACACAAAGCTGCATTTCTGTGATGTTTCACTATAGGGGAAAAAACCACCACCCTCTGAGTCTGTTAATGTTATCCACGGCAGGAAGCACAACCAGTATAATCACCGTGAAAGTCACCGGAGCTGAAGACGGAACCACTTGTGAACTCCTCCAGCTCCTGTCACACTACCTAAAACTGGGCACAGACTCGAAGGAAGCGGACCATCTCAGTCCTCAAGGATCAATCTGGGATGAAAATGGAACGTACTTACCAAAAGCATTTCCTTTGCTTCGCACTGGGTCCTTGATCTGCTTTTGATTTATTAGGACGCTTCCGAGTCTCACTGATTTCTGCTGATACCGCCTTGCTGGAGGCAGCCTGCATACCTAACGAGAGATTTTAACAAGTTTCTACCAGCAGGGTTGACTTTAAAAGACTTACATAACCTCGACTGCAGAAAGTGTTATGATCTAAAGCTCTGAATTTTTTTTTCAGTACTGAGGAGGTGACCCTCAGCATCGTCCATATTTTGCAAGTGTTCTATCAGCCCCTTCATTTATCTTCAGACAGAGTCTCACTAAATTACACAGGCTGTCTCTGGCCTTGAACGTGCAATCCTCCTATCTCTGTCTCCCAAATTGCTGGGATCACAAGATTGCACCACCACACCCAGCTGGGTTTAAATTTCTTTTTCTTTTTTTCTTTTCTTTTCTTTTTTTCTTTTTTTTTTTGCGGTACTGGAGGTTGAGCCCAGGGACTCGCACCTGCATACTTTGTAAGTGCTGGACCACTGAGCTGCGCCCCCAGCCCAGTTTTTATTTTACTTTTCAAGACAGGGTCTCACTAAATTACACAGACTGCCTCTGGTCTCGAACTTGCAATCCTCCCGCCTCTGCCTCCTAAACCACTGGGATGACAGGAGGGCGTGGTGGCGTATGGCGGTTTAAATTTCTTAAGATATCAAAACTTTATATGGTTAAAATGAGATTAATCTCAAATTCACAAAGATTTCAAATAAACATTCTGGTTCCAGAACCACATTTTTTAAAAATCAATGTTTCATGTGTAATTAAAGGCAGACAGGTTCCTCTCTGGGCCTCCCCAACCCTAGTTATTCTCTTGAGTTAGTTATTTGCATACATTTGTCTTTCCCCTGCGACATCACCTTCTCGATGGAAGGGCCTCCTTTTGTATAGGCCTAGCATAATGCTTTGGATGCTTAAAAGCACACAGTGGTCAACACCCCTCCTGGAGACTCAGCCGCGCCCCATCCCAGAGACAGGGCACACTTACCCAGGACCCAGGGGCCTGTGGAACCGAGGCCTACGTATGCCACATGGTGTGTGTCTGTGTCGTCGGGGGTAGCGTGTGCTACGTAGACGCTGTTTCTGAGGGGAGAGGTTCCCAGGCCCTCAACAGATTCCCCTTGAACAGATGTTCAAGAACCCCCAGTGTGCAGAGTGGCGTGGGCTCCGGGGGAGCAAAGCGGGCTCAGCCTCACCTTTGAGGACGGAATCCTCCAGGCGCTCTGCCATCTCGTGGCACTGCTGCTGGTAGTCGGGGCTGGCGAAGCAGTGCGTGGGCTCGGCGAGCTTCCGCTGCAGCCGCTCCAGGCGCCTCTGCTCCTTCTCGGCCTCCCGCTCGGCTTGCTGTTTCACCCACTCGGCCATGCTGGGGAGGAGGCAGGAGGCAACCGATGGGCACGTGCTGTGTCTGCTTCCGCAGTCACGCACCACGGAACGCTGTGATCTCTGACAAACCACCCATATGATGGCGGTCTGTATACGGGGCTTGAAAATGCCTGCTGCCTGGTGACACTGCAGCACGCAGCATCTCTCGCCTGTGTGGCGCGATGCTGGTGAGGTCCCAAGCAACTGCACTGCAGCCCGCACAGCTGGTGCATCACCAGCAGCGCCTCACACCCGGTAAGGAGCAACGAGGTGACTGCTTTGCGTACTTCCTGGGCACTCTCTACTCTTCATCGGGCTCTTCTGCAGTGCTGGGGACCAAAACCAGGGCTTGACTCATGCTAGGCAAGCGCCCTACCACTGAGCTCTGCCCTCAGCTACCCTATCTTCACTTCAGAGACACTTCTACTTCTAAGAACAAGTTTACTGTAAAAGGTATGCTGTGTTTGGCCAGTGGCACCTTACACGCCTTATGCCGACCTGCTCTCACTGCACCGAGTAACCAACCTAGCCCATCTCAGTCTAAGTAGGCTCTCAGGCTCCCACGGCAACCCTGGCTAACCAGGCACGAGGTACGACTCACATAAAATGCCCCCAGACAGGTGGATGGACTCCTACGGCCTCCTACTCACACTGAGGTCTCCCCCAGCACAGCGAGCCAGGCTAACGCCAGCACACCATAGCAGACTCAAGCCCAAAGAGAACTATTCAATTCTGGAAAAGGTTAAGTCTGGTAAGAAGTTGGAGGGTAAACGTTCCAAGTTTCCATTTCTGCTATCCCTAGCATGCGCGTGATTCACGATAGACGAGGGGTCTTACGCTTTCTCGTGGTTGACATCGCGCAATCTCCTTCCGCTGAGGTCCCGGCAAGCTTCCCGATTGGTCGTCTTCTCAATCTGAGCACCAAGTGCGCGGAGCATGGACCCGAAACCTACAACACAAGAGTTGGATTAGGTGGGGTCAAATGTGCTCAGGGATGGATAAAAGCCAAATTTGTGAAGTCAGCCTCTCTCACTAGATTAAAAATGATCTCTGCATTGTTCTTTTTTGGCTTTTTTTTTTTCTTAAACAGGATGGGCATTGAGGTTCTGAACTAGGCAACAACTGTGAAAGGACTGATGCATCTGGTTTGACGTCATGTCTGTCATCCTTCATTTCCTATTCCTGAAATACTGTACTGGGTAGCCTGGACTTGTGAGAGGCTTTAGCACAAGGTTCCTAGATCACTACTGAGCAGCACTCCTAGCCCTTTTTTTTTTTTTCCCCAGACAGGGTCTCACTAAGTTCCACAGGTTGCCTCCCGCCTTAGCCTCCTGAGTCATGGGATTACAGGCATGTGCCATGGCACCCAGCCTGATAAGATTTTTCAATGAGTTTAATAGGAAAGGTGACTTTAAGCTGTCGGTGGCTGGTGACGTGCTTCACTCTTATGCACACAGTCGTACACAGTATGGTGCCTGCCTGAGACACTGCTGCCACGAAAACCAACCCAAGTCACTGAAGATTTTGAGAGGACGTGAGGATTGTTTGTGCATCAGAAGAAATGTCTGGAACTGTTCAGATTCTGTTTCCCTTTCCAGTTTCTCCTCGCACTTCTCAGATGTAGCAGTACAACCAGGACTTTACCCTGACCTGTGAACAGGTGTGTTTCCTAAGGTGACTTTAGGCCACCCTTCCAGCCCCAGCAAGGAGACAAAATTTTGATAAGAGCAGATTGGATTGTGTTTAAAGCTTTTTCTTAGCCAAGTACTGTGCTACACACCTATCATCTCAGCTACTTAGATGCCCGAGTCAGGAGGATCGCAGATGCAAGGTCAGAGGTCGCCTGTGCAACTGAACAAGAGCCTGTCTCAAACAGTGAAAAAGGGGTTGAGGGGTGCAGCTCAGTTGTGGAGCACCTGACTGACGTGCAGGAGGCCTTGGGGCACAAACCCGTGGGTTCAACCCCGGGGAACTGTGCGTGTGGTGGGGGAGCTCTTCAGTAAACTGGACAGAGTAATGTTTCCCTTTCCTCATCTAACCCTCCCCAAAGTTTAAGAGCCCACACTCCCTAAAAATGTCCTGGATGGAGAAGCAGTAGGTGTGCCATGCCGTTACCACCTTCTCAAAAGGAATAGAAGAACAAGAAGGGTTGGCCAGACACAGGGTTGAGACTCTCACACCCTACAAATAGGAATGCAAACACCACAGCTACTTTAGAAATAGTGTGGCAATTTCTTCAGAAGTTAGAAACAGAGTAGGCACACGGCTCACACCTGTAATCCAAGTGACCTAGGAGGCAGAGGTGGGAGGATCACAGGTTCAAGGCCAGAGGCAGCCAGTGTAACTTAGGAAGACCCTATCTTAAAATAAAAAAGAGGCTGTTGGTGCAGAACAGTGGTAGAGCACTTGCAAATATGTGCAAGGCCCTGGGTTCAATCTCCAGGTACTGGGGAAAAAGAAACAAACAGAATACCACTTCATACCTACTGTTGTTATTGTTGTTGTTAGGTGCCATCAAGTCATGTCCGACTCATGGCCACCCTTATAGGGTTTTCAATGGCTGATTGTCTCGGGATTGCCTAGGGAGTGGATTGTCATGCTCTTTTCCCATTTTTGTGGTGCTGGGAATCTAACTTGGGACCTCCAAGACTGCAGAGCGGCACTCTACCAACTGAGCTAAATCGCAGCCCTCAAATCTACTAGAGTAGTTATACTCCTTTTTTTTTTTTTTTTAAATAAAAATAAGAGCTAGTGAAGATGTGGAGACATCAGAACTCTTGTGTTGGTCATTCCTCAGAAAGCTGCACACAGAAGAGCCCCATGGCCTAGCAATATGACCCATATTCCCAGGCACAACCCAAAGCACTGAAGGCACTTTTATATCCATGTCCACTGCAGCATTATTCTCAATAGCAAAAAAACGGGGAAATGGCCCGAGCATCCCATCAACAAATGATCTGATGAACAAAGTGTGCGCGTGCACACACACGCACTTTAGGTCTACAGCCATACCACGCTGGCGTCCGATCTCCTCCAATCTCAGAAGCTAAGCAGGGTCAGGCCTGGTTAGTACTTGGATAGGAGACCACCTGGGAACACCAGGTGTTGCAGGCTTGGGAGACGGACCCAGCAGCCCACTTCTGAAACAATTAGCCATCAAAAACCCTATGAATAGCAGAGAAGCACTGGCATAGTGCCTGGCATGGCACAGTGTGGGGAGTGTTTTGTTGTGTTGTACATAGGGTCGCTATGAATCAGACCTTGCTCAATGGCACCCAACAACAATAATACTAGGTAGTTATGTACATAATATAAATTCAGTACATGTGTGTTGGAATATTCAGCTATAAAAAGAAATGAAGTTCTGACAGATGCTACAATTTATTTATATTTATTTTTATTTTTATTCTTTTTGGCAGTCCTGGGGGGTTGAACCCAGGGCACAGTGCAGATCCCGCAAGTGCTCTAACCATGAGCCCTAGTTCCTTTTTTATTTTATTTTTTTTGTGTGTGGTACTAGGGGTTGATCTCAGGGCCTCATGCCTGCATGCTTTGCAAGTGCTAGACCACTGAGCTGCACCCCCAGCCCTTTTATTTTTTTCCTTACTTTCTGAGACAGGGTCTCACTAAGTTCTGCAGACTTCCTCTGGTCCCGAACTTGTGATCCTCCTGGCTCCACCTCCCAAGCAGCTGGGATTACAGGCATGTGCCACCACGCCCAGCTGCTCCTTTTTTATTTTGAGACAGGGTCTTGCTAAATTGTGTAGGCTGCCTCTGACCTTGAACTCAGGATCCTCCTGCTTCCTCCTCCTGAGTAGCTGGGATTACAGGTCTGGCCACAGCGCCCAGCTACATGCTACAATATTAATGAGCCTTGAAAACATTATCTAAGGGCTGGGGTTATGGCTCAGTGGTTGAGAGCTTGCAAAAAGCACGCATGAGGCCCTGGGTTCACCTCCCCAGTACCACCAAAAAAAAAAAAAAAGAAGAAAACGAAGAAGAAGAGGAGTCAAAAAGCAGTACAGAGAGGGGTTGGGGAAGGAAGGAATAAGAAGTTATTATTTAGTGGGTAGAGAGATTCAATTTACTGTGGCAAAGTTTTGGCAGAAGCAATGATGGCTGCACATTTTAAGTAAAATTAATGGCACTGAATTACACATTTCAGAATAGTTAAAATGCCAAAATTATGTTGCCTGTATTTTACCACAATTTCAAAAAACAAGGTAGTACATCAAAAACCACTGAAGTGTACACTTTAGTGAGTTATATGATCTACAAACTATATCTCTCGGCAGTTTTTTAAAAAACTACCAACACTAAAAATAAATGAGAAAACACTCAAAATTAGGTAATAAAGGATTTCGTAAGGCAAAAGAAAGTTAATATGCTACAGAGAGGAAAGGATTTGTTAATTTAAAACATACTGCTGGAGACTACATATGTGTTACAGCGAGGTCATCGACACTCATGTCTTACCTCCTTTCCCACCGCGAAGTCTGGGTTCCAAACTATAAACAGCTCCATGGTGCACGGTGTCACTGGCGCTAACGAGGGCTCCATTGCACTTCACAAAGAAATGTTCCACAGGAACATCCTGGAGACAGGTTTGGGCTTTTAATGCCTTTCATGACACAACACAAATTTCCTATTACCTTATTATTACTCCAGCTACAAAGCAGCAAGTGTGCTCAACTAGGATTTGTTGAGCTGAAAATGAAAACTACCAAAAAGTCATTCCATGTGATACATCCTGGGTGCATTTTTCCCATAATACTACCAAATTATAACACATAGAACCTTCAGACTTTTTTGGTGAAAATAAAAACCGTGTATTTTCCTTGTCTAATAGGTCATCTCCTGAATATTCCTATAGCAGAAAGTATGAACAACTCACTCTGGACCACATCATACAGCTACTTCAAGCGAAATACTTACTCAACAACTATTAACTGAGTGCCTGCTACGTGTTTTTCAGACAGGGTTCTATTGTGCCGCCAAAGCTGGCCTCAAACTTGCTATATAGTCCAGGCTGACCTCAAACTCTAAATGCTGTCTCAACCTCCCAAGTATCTGGTACTTTCCAGGAGTTGGGAGCTATAGGAAATAAAACAAAATCCTGCTTCATGGAGCTATCACTGCAGTGGGGACCAAGAATGAACAAGGAAGCAAATTACATACAATGTCAAGTGGTGATAAGCAGGACAATGGGGACAGGCCATGTGAACAAGTACTGTGGTGATCAATTTTACATTCCGAGTCAAGCAAGTTTTCTCTCAACAAGTGACAGGGAACAGAGAAAGACAGGGATGGAACAAGCCGTGAGGTTCTCTGGGGGAAAGCATGCCAGATGGAGGTACCAGCAAATGCAAAGAACTGAAGCAGCAATGAGCTTACAGACTCAAAGAACAGCAAAATAGCCCGTGTGGCTGAAATGAAGTAAGCACCAGGAGAAAGATAAAGCCTTAAATCCCACTGTAAGAGCTTTGCATTTTATTCTAAATAAAACTATTGCAGGGTTTTTCCGCAAAGTACAATAATTTAAGTTATGCTTTAAAGGATCCCTCTGGCCGGTGAGGTTAGAATAAGACTACAGTAGCAGAGAAATCAGGCAGAAGCTACTGCCATAATCCAGTGAGCAATGAAGGCTACTCGTGTCAGGGAGGCAGTGACAGAAGCTGGTGGGAAGTGGGGAGAGTCTCAGGATGCTTTGAAGGGAGAGACAACAGGAGTTGCTAATGGGCTGGACAAAGGGAGTGAGATGAAGGAATTAGAGATGATCCCAAAAGTTTGGTTTGGCTACTGGGAGAAAAGACAGGCCACTGAGAATGGAGAAGGAAGTTTTTGAGGGAAAATTAGTCCCATTTTGGATATGTTAGTTTGAGATGTCTATTAGACAGCCAAGTGGAGGGAGACCTTCAGAAAAGTCCTGGGTCTACAAATCTGGGCAAGATCTAGGGTGGCAGTCAGATGAAACTTAAATGAAGCACCATGCTGAGAGGCAGGACTGTGTATAAAAGGGCAACATCAGGTCTGGAATGTGAAGTAAACCCAGGCTTGCCTTTCCTTGGAAACTGCAAACTTAAGATAAATGTAGAATGTTCTATTCAGAAGCCCCTAATAAGAGGCTCTGCACCTGGGTTGGAAATCAAGCATGCTTCCCTTCATCAAAGTGACCTAGATCTTCAACGTGAGAGTAGGATCTTTCACCCTTGTTTATCATTTATGAGTTTTGAGGCCAAGTTTTCCCAGTGAGTAAGAAAGAAGCAGACTTTCAAGGCCTTGATGACATTTCACTATTGTAGTATGTCCTTGGGAGAAAGTTTCCTATCAACTTGCAGCTGCCTTTATTGATGTCTGTTATGCCTAACACACACCAGGGTAGATTTTTATTTTCTCAGTGGGAGATGACACTAACTTTCTCATGTGTCACAGCTATTTTGTTAAAAAAAAAAAAAAAAAAAGATGTAAGCTCGAGCTATTTAAATTTTTTCCAGTATCTCATCAAATTGCCCTTTTTTTCAAATTGGAAATTTTTAATGTACACCTTAATAAAAATATGGAACGCTTCACGAATTTGTGTGTCATTCTTGCGCACGGGCCATGCTAATCTTCTCTGTATTGTTCCAATTTTAGTATATGTGCTGCCTAAGTGAGCACAAATTGCCCTTTTATAAATTGTGTTTGTACTCACATTTGCTACGGTCATGCTTAAGTAACTGATGGAATCCATTTCTTGCTTGTTATTTATAAATTTTTATTCTCAGCACTCCTCACAGTTAAGAACCTATTGCTTCTGGTCTCACTGTGGATCAAGTCTAAGTTTCAAAATTGTACTCATAAGAGATATTTTCAAATATATTAAAAATAAGCTATTTTGGAAAATATTTCCCATTCAAATGGTTTAAGTTTTTTGTTTTATTTTTACTTATTTTTCTGCTACTCAAGGGCTGAACCTAGGGCATCACACATACTTTGCAAGCACTCTACAACTGAGCTGCACACCAGGCCCTTAAAATTTTTTTTATGTTGAGACAGACTCTCGCTAAGTTACACAGCCTCCCTCTGGCCTCGAACTTCAACCTCCCAAGTCGCTGGGATTATAGGTGTACAGCACAGCCAGTTTGGCTGTTTTAAATGGGACTGCAGTGTAGAAAAAAAACACAAAGGCCAGACGTGGTGGTGCATGTCAGGGTTTCAAACATGCAAAAAATTGGGTTTGGGTTGGGATGTGAGTTCAAAAGATTAAAATTTAGAGGGCTCTAGTTTGAGTTTAAATTTTAATCCTATGTGTAGACAGACAAATTCTTTTTCATTTTTTAAGTAAAATATTAAGTAACTAATGATAGAAACAAATAAAAACATTAAAAGCAGAACTAAATCAGAATCCAATTTTTCACTGGGTTAGGGTTCAGGTTTGGTTTGAAGCTCTGCTACACACACAGGATTTACACCTGAAGCAGAATGGACCTGCACACAAACCTGAACCCAATTTTTCGGAGTTTGAAGGCCTGCCTGTAATTTCAGCACCCAGGAAGCTAAAGCAGGAGGATCACAAATTCCAGGCCAGCCTGGGCTATCTAGTGAAGCCCTGTCTCCCCTTTCCTACCCCGCCAAAAAAAACCCCTCAAAATCCAGAAAGCTGAAAAACCACATTATTTGCAGACACACATTGCTCCTTCGTAGAACTGATCCCAGCCTTTTAAAGCGCGCCTTTCCTGTTTATTTGTTTTAGGTTGGAACGAACAGGATTTTGTGATCGGTGGACAAAATCCATAGCATGGATGTAAAGACGTGAGCCTTCAAGTCCATCGGTCCAAATGCCTCATTTACAGATAAACGGAACCCAATGTCTGTGACTTTGGGCTGGACGAAACTCGGGTAGCTGGGATTTCTTGTTGTCTCTGTCTGTGGGGAGGCAAAGGCAAAACAACTACCGCCACAAACACCACCAAAGCAAGGTCTCGATGTCAGTCGGAAGCACCTAAGACGCGGACCGCTCTCGGTCTCGGAGACTAAAATCCCGGAGAACGCAGCGCCCGGCCCGCCCCGCCGGCCCCTTCCCCCGCCTCCCGGGAACGCGGTCCCCACCTGCTCTCCGCAGTGTCGGCGAACAACATCCCGCACGGAGCACCGGGCCGAGGCGCACCGCACCGCCCTGCACTGGGCGCCCGGGCCGCGGACCCACGCCAGCACCGCAGCCTCCGCCATCTCGCCTCGTCTCGGAACGCCGCGACGCCCGGAAACGCCAGCTTCCGTGCCCCATCCGGTCGCGGCTTGATGACGCTCACCGGCGCCCCGCCCCTCACGTTTCCGCCGGCCCCGCCCCTCCCCAGGGGCCGGTCACGTGGCCCGGCAGCGGGTTGGCGGGAGGGGACAGGAAGGGCCTGCAGGGGGCCGATAAGGCCGCCCCGCGCCCGCGAGGCGTTGCTAGGGGCAGTTGCCAGGGCGGGGCTCCGGGGACGGGCTATAAAAGGCCGGCGCGGGGCGCGGCGCGGACTCCGCTGTGCGCTCTGTGGCTCCTGACGTCTGCGCGGCTATTTCTGGCGTGGCCCGGGGAGGCTCTGCGCCCCTCAGCGCGGACGGGGCGCCGCCTCCTCCGCCCACGCGGCCCCTGGGTGCGCGGGGCGCCCGCGGCCGTGCTCGCTCCCCCCGTTTTCAGATATTTCGCGGCCCGCGGGCCCTTGTGGAGGGCGGCGGCGGGAGGGACGCCCTCGCCCACGCCGCCTCCGGAGGCCCCTTCCTGGCTTTCCTGCTGCGCCTCGCGCCGATCCGCGTAGCGTGGCGCGGAGGCCTGGGCGCCGGGGGAGCCCCGCAGTGTTTACTGTGCTGAGATGACGGTGTCGCCAGAGCCCCGGACGATCCGGAGGCTGCCGTGTGACGCCAGAGGGCTGTCGGGCGGTGTCTGCGCGGATGCCCTGCCCTGGAACGGCGGAGCGCGAGAACCTCACCGCAGGGGGAGCCACCCGAAATTCAGAGATCCCTGGAACTGTGGCCGTGCGAGCAAAAATAGAATGCCGTGGCCTGAGAGGCTGCAGGTTCAGCTGCTTCATGATGGAGGGGGGAGAGGGAGAGAGGGCCTCCCAGAGCATTCCAGCAGGAAGAAAAACTACATGCGATTTTAGTTAGAGTATGTTGTGCCTAGAAGCAGTGTTTTGCAAAGGAGTGCGTAGGTGTCTCATCAATTACAAGCAAGCAGCCCAGACTCCGGAAAGCACGAAATCCCCGGGCTTTTCATCCTCAGGGATCCCAAACCCTAAATCTCTTCTCTGCTTATTCCTGATTTCTGCTTTCTGGGGATCAAAAATGGCTATTTCAAGAGTCTTGGGCCTTCCTCCCCTGCCAGTAGCCAGATAGTGATCAGCCTTCGTAATGAGCACCTTCCACCATGATATGCACAGTAGATGTGAAGTAAATATTAGTTGAATATTTAATGAATTACTGAGTAAGTCTAATTATTCCCAAGGTGCATCTGAAGAGAGATATTTTGCCTTAATATAAGACACTGTACCCTAAGGATCCATAATTCAACTTGGATGACTCCTTATTAAATTCATTTAAATAATGGGAGAAACTGAGGCATCTGACGTTGAGGTACAGCCAAGAACCCAGTGCATATCATTGCAAAGCTAGAGAGCAGCTGAGGAACTGGACGGCTGAGAGCATGTGGTAGTGTCCAGCAGATGCTGCGGTGGGCCAAGGTGGTCAGCGATTATGGGAAAGAAAAACCACCCTCCCCACGCCATGGTGTCAGCTGGAAAAGGGACAGGAAGGCACATGTGGTTGCAACAACTACCCGGTGGAGCGGGTGGGGGCCGGTTCCTCTTTTGCTGAAATAGCGCGGTGGAGCGCCTGGGACAGCGTTTGGTGTTGTCTCTGATAAACGGCCTGGCTTTGTTTCCTGCCTGGGTTCTCCACAAGCGAGGCCAGCTGTACGCTTGCGTTTTGAGGACCGGTTCAGCCGCCATGAGAGGGCCGCCGTGGGAGCATCCTGAGGCAATGCGGAATAATTGTTCACTGCCAGGAAATGACAGCACCGGACAGGCAGCGTTTGTGTGGCAACCCATGACAGGGCCGAGGGAGCCAGATGTCACACTGGTCTGCAAGAACAGGAAGCGGAGCTGTGGACGGCGCTTCCTATAAACAAGGGCAAGGCCCCGAAACCGGTGAACCTACAGACAATGCGCCTGTGTGACGCGCAAGTCGCCTGTTTTCAGCTTAGAGAGGAAAGACGGCTATGAACACCATCTCTGTGACAAATGAGACAGGCTGACTCCTCCAGTGCCACAACCGCAAAACTGCCACCAACTCCCACCCTGGCAAGGGTTGGTTGCCTTCTAAGTGGCTCCAGCCCCGGGAACAATGAGACCAGCTCCTGGGACAGAAGCAGCCTCTCGGAGAGCCGGAGTCCAGGGGAGTCCAGGGGGCTGTGGATGTGTGGGAGGCGGAGCCGGGAGCAGCCCCGGCCGCTGGGCTGCCTGGGAAGGCGAAGCTCCGCCCTCCTGCCCGTATTGGGTGGATGGAAACAGGACACGTCAAGGGTGAGGAGGAACGAGAGGTAGAAAAGGCTGGGGCTTAGGCACTGAGGCTGGCAAAGGAGCCAGGGCAGAAGAGGTGGCTGGGGTGGAGATGCAGGACGGAGACCAAGGCCAGGGCGCGGCCAAGGCCGGCCGCAGAAGCTGGCTTCTCTGTATTATCAGCGAGACAAAAGGCGCTTCCTTGAGGGTGGCCTTCCGTGGGTAACTCCTGTCGCTGACTGGTGTTGCTCTGGAAGTCACCTAGTTTGCATTATCGTGGCAACACGAGTTTACAAAGCCTTTTGATTATCAGTATTCTCACCGTCACCAGCAAATCGTTTGTTCCATTAAAAAATTTAATTTGAAGTCTGGGGGTAAAGTTCAGTGGTCCAGCATTTCCCAGCTGTGTGAGACCCTGGATTTGATTTCTAACAGCATTAAAAAAAAAAAAAAAAGTGTCATGATACGCACTGTACCATGGTCTGGAACTGAGGTGGGATAGACAGGGAAAGTGGGGGGACGTGGAAAGGGAAAGCTCTTGCCTCAGGATCTGGTTTGAATCTCACCAGCTGAGAAGCAAGAGCTTTGGCACAACTACCAAAAAAACTGCTGTGCGGACTGCCTGCAAACAAACATTATTTTTGAGAGAGATTTTAAATAATTAAAGTGTTAAAACAGCAATAAACTATGCTTAGGGTCAAAATACACGAAACCTCTGAGTGTAATCTAATCTCACAAATGGGATAGGGGACATGCTTAAGCCCAGACAACTCCCTTGTGACACCTTTCTGTAAACCCATCTTAGTGACACCTCCCTAAACCCACCTCGTACAGCCAAGTGTGTGTATATATGCCTTGTAAAGACATCTAAGGGCTTCTCTATTAAGAGGCCAACGTTTAAGTCTTGAACGTGGACTGTGAAGCTAGTTTTGTTTCCCTCGTCCTGAAATTCTTTTCTGCAATGAGCCAGTTTAACCCCAGTAGAGGTCCCAGCGAGGGGAACTGAGGCTTGAGGGCAACGCGGAGCTGTATCTCTCCACCGCATGGCCATTTCCAGAAACAAAACTAGCAGAGTGCCTATTTTCCAGAAGTTTTCAGTACTCCCTAGGCATGTGGTGCACACTTGTAATCCCAGTCTCAAGATTTTTTATTTTTATTTAAAAGGGGGCTGGGAGTGGGACTCAGTGGAAGAGTATGTGCCTAGCACACACAAGGCCCTGGGTTCAACACAGAGTAAGTTTTTCCTTCCTGTTCTTTTACAACATCTTGTCTCCTGTTCATAGTAACAAAAACTCAAAAACAGCCTGGGGCTTGGGGTTTAGCACTGGTAAAGTGCTTGCCTGGCATGTTCAAGGCCCTAGGTTCCATCCTTAGCAAAGAGGGAAGGGAGAGAAGGAAGGACCCAAATGCTCTCAGGAGGAGACTAGAAGGATACATTGCTTTAAGCCTACAGTGGCCCATGATTCTGAGTTGGAACAAATGAAGTACAGCGACATATAACAAGATGTCGAATTCTGCAGTACAATAAATGAAATGGATGGCTTTTTCCTCAAGAACTCCCAGTTGAATTTTTATAGGGCAGGAAGGCCAACAGAAAAATGCCGCTGTCTTAGTCTATTTTGGATTGCTATAACAGAATACCTCCTGACATGAGGTAGCATATGAAGAAAAGAGGTTTATTGTGGATCGTAGTTCTGGTCCAAGGTTGAAGGCCACATCTGGTGATGGCCTTCTTGCTGGCAGAGCCTCAAGGCAGCGTAGGAACATGGCCAGAGATAGGGACTGCTAAAGGGACCTGGCCACATGGGCTTTTATTGCAGACTCACTGTGGTTACCACCAATTAACCCATGAGACGCATGAACCGGTTAATCCACTCATGAGGGCAGAGCCCTCCTCACCTCTGAAAGGTCCCACGTGGTCCCACCTCCTAATATCTCATGTTGTCGTTGGTAGGTGCTGTCAATTTGTTGTCCACCTCATAGCGACCCTCCGTACAACAGGTGAAACATTATTGTCAGTGCTTCTTGCTATTCATAGGGTTTTCGATGGCTGATTGATTTTTGGGAGTGGGCTGCCAGGTCCTTCTCCCAAGCCTACAGCACCTGGTATTCCCAGGTGGTCTCCCATCCAAGTACTAACCAGCCCTGACCCTGCTTAGCTTCTGAGATCTGACAGGATTGGACGCCACAGCGGTAAGGCTGCAGGTAATATCTCATAGGAGGATTAAACTTTAACCTGAGGTTTACAGGGGACAGCTACAATCTAACCACAGCTGCGACTCACATATAATACATATCTAGTGCTATGAACAGCCTTCAAGCTGCGCCTTTCCCTGGAAGGGCGCTAAGCCTCTAGGCATAGCCTGCCATGCCTTTTCTTCTGATAACAGCTGGGAAGGTCATTGAGGGCTGAGGGCGTTAGTCTTTGCTCTGCACAGCCTGGGCCCTCAGCTCTTCTGACTATATGCAGACTGACCTACCAGGTGCTTCCTGACGTGCTGGGCTCCCAGCAAGGGCTGGGCAGATGCCTGAGTGCATGGGCAGATTTCTTCCCTGTCAGGTGACAGCCAGGCCTCCATACACCCAACATCAGCTTGCCCAGGCTGTGTCTGAATTATGCGGGAAGCTTCCTGCCTGGTGACCTTCAGGGCTGAGAGGCCTGGCACGGTGGGAGCGCCCTTGTCTGAGCGGAATCCTGGCTCCATCATGAGATGAAAGGCAGAAATGTTCACCACAACATTGGCAGCTGGCTCTTGGAGAAGAGGTCAAAACAAGGGAATTTCTGCTTTTCATATGCAAACACTGGCTTCCAAAGAAGGGGCAAAAATGGTAGTTTGCACTAACATGTAGCACACTCCAGACAGCCCCGAAAGCCCTCCTCTGCCAGCTTACTCCACCTGTCAATGTGCTTTTCTGATGGGCCCGCGGTTCTTGAACTTCAGCGCCATGAAGGGCCTCGTCCTGAATGTCCGATTCTTTGTGTCTGGAGTGAGGCCTGAGGATTTGCATTTCTGATGAGTTCTCAGGTGATGCTGTGGCTGCCAAATATTCAGAGGCTTAGAGGTCAATAGAGTGGTGAGAATCCTAAAATCCTAGGATCCTTTACTGTGGAGTGTTATGAAGGCAGGCACTGGAGAACCTGGGATCCACCAGGTGGCCTCCATCAGACCCTGTGAGGACTCACAGGCAACGTTTTCTGAGGGACACGTGTCCTGGGGGCAATAAGCCAGTGGTGTACAACCCAGGAAGCATTTTCCTTCAAAAATAGGGTTACCAGTGGTGGTTGGGGGCCCCAGTGCAAGTAATGAAAGGCTTTTTAGCCCACAGTCTACTTGAACTAATAGCATTTGTGTTAGTCAGCTTTCCATTACTGTGACAAAACGCCTGAGTGAAACAACTCAGAGGCAGGAAGGTTTATCTTGACTCGCGGTCTCAGAGGTTTCCACCTGGGGATGTTAGGCTCTATGCTTGCAGGCTGTGGCCACTGTACACCACAGTGGGTAGCCTGTGGCCAGGGCTAACTCACCCCACAGCAGTCAGAAGGATGGCACAGAGAAAGAAAACAAGGGTCAATATCCCACATCCCCCTTCAAGGCCATGCCCTCATGACCTCACTTCCTCCCAGAGGCCCCACCTTTTAAAGCTTCCACTACCACCCAATGCCTGCAGCAATATCACTGCAGCATCTGTTCCCATTGGATCTAGGAAGCTAAGCAGGGTCAGTCTGGTTAGTACTTGGATGGGAGACCACCTGGAATAGCCAGGTACCATAGGCTTGGGAGAAGGACCCGGCAACCCACCCTCAAAAAAGTCAGCCATTGAAAACCCTATGAACAGCAGAGAAGCACTAACAATAGCGTCTCACCTGTTGTATATAGGGTTGCTGTGAGTCAGACACCAAGTTGATGGCACCTAACCACCACCACCACCACCCAATAATGCCATGGCCTGGGGACTACATCATTATTTATTTTGTTATTTATTTATGCACTTATTGTGCAGCACTGAGGTGCTGAACCCAGGGCCTCATGCAGACCTTGCAAGTGCTCCAACTGGGCGGCACCCCCACCCATTTTAAATTTTTTATTTTGACGCAGGGTCTCGCTGAGTTACACAGGCTGTCTCTGGCCTCGAAATTGCAGTCCTCTTGCCTCCACCCCCTGAGTCATTGGGATTCCAGGTGTGTGTGACTGCACCCTTCTGGGGGCCAAGCCTTTACCCCACAGTCCTTCGGGGGACATTCAAGATCCACACTGAGGCAGTGTTATTTTATCTATGACTCACTATAAATGCCATTTCCCCCGGCTCAGGCCACCTCCTCTTCCAGCTGAAGGCAGCCATGTATACCAGAGGGGCTGGGCAGGGGCGCCATCAAGCTATCATTCAGATATATTTGCCTAGGAGAGAGACATCCTTCTTCCACAGAAGTGTATCCTGAACTGGGCTCAAAGGGCAGCTGGAGATGGAGATGAGAGCCTCCCTGGTCCTGTTTGTTTTCCTAAAGCCTGAGTCAGGAATCAAGGACCTCCCACGCTGATGTCCCTGTGCAGGGACCAATGCCAACGATGAGCCTCTAAGGCCAGAGCACTTAGTTAATTGGAGGCAGGTCCAGGTTCAAAGCCTTACACCTCCTGCTCCTCTCTCTTCCTCAGTGTTGCCCATGGAGGTGGCTGCCACCTCTTAAGGGGCATCACAGCCACTCTCAAACCTTTCATAAAGCCCAAGATTGCCCAAAATTTGCCAAGAAGTTCACCTGGCAGCAGTCAGACTCACGTGTCAAAGTTAAACCTAACTGACAGAAACCCAGAGGTATGGATAGCAGGGTGCAGAGAAGATCCCTGGACAGATATTGGTGCCCCACGTGGGTTCAGGGAGCAAGGAGGGATCGAAGCACATGCTGCCTCATGGCCTCCAGAAGGATCACGGACCGGGGAGTTCTGCTGACATCCTACAGGTCTCACTGCCCAGGCTGCTCACGGTGCTTCCTCCAAGCACTGCACGGCCATCATGGAAAGAGCGGCCCAGCGGGCCGTCGGGCGCCGATTCTGGTGCCAGTCTGCAGAGGGAAAAAGAAGTAATGTTTCATACACAGATTTTGTTTGTGCTTAAGAAAAACCATAAAGCTGAGAGAGAGAGAGAGAGAGAGAGAGAGAGAGACAGACAGACAGACAGACAGACAGACAGACAGAGAGACAGAGAGGGAGGGAGGGAGAGGAAGAAAAGAAAAGAAGGGAGGGAGGGAGGGAAGGAAAGAAGGAAGGGAGAAAAAAAGAAAGAAGGAAGGAAGAAAGTCTACATCCTCTGGTTTCAGGTGTGGAATGGCATCTTTGTTGCGTGATTGTTGCTGTTGTTTTAATTCAGTTGCTGACTTTGCCAGCATGCCAGTTTTTAATTCAGTTGCTGACTTTGCTGGCATGCCAGTTTTAGCCACCTGGGGATGTCTAATCTCACACGCTAGCTAAACTAAAGCTGCCCCTTGCAGACCAGGAAATGGTTTGACCTGATCATCTAAGGAGGGAATTAGCATTTGGTCTGAAATATTACGCTGGCTCTTTGTTCATTGGATTTTTCATTCCTGGAAATACAAACCAGGAGTGGCTTTATGATTGTACTCGGTATAAGCTCTGGCTAAGCTCGGCTAGGCTATTCTTTTCTTTTCTTTCTATTTTCTAATTTTCTGCTGGCAGGTAAGGACATTCAACTTTTTCTAACCCATCTGAGGCATGCTCTAACAGCATCTTGTGATTTACTATTTAATTATAACTGTATCCATGTCTGCCTGGGCCTGCAAAAGTATTGGAATTCTTTACTTTCCATGAGGCATAGGCAGTCTTAGCTTCTGATGCAGAAAAGACATTATTGTTACTTTTTTTTCAGTATTTGGGAGTTGAACCCAGGGCCTTGCACGTAGTTTGCAAGTGCTGTACCACTGTGTTGCATCCCTAACCCATTTTTTATTATTTTATTTTGAGAGAAGGACTCACTAAGTTACACAGATTGCCGCTGGCCTTGAACTTGCAACCCGCCCTGGCTTTGCCTCCCGAGTTGCTGGGATTACTGGCGTGCATCACCATGCCCTGCCAGAAAAGACATTATTTATAGTTAATGAATTATTGCTGAAGTGGTACCAAGCCAACTCAGCCAAAACAAGAATGCAGGAATGAAACAAAGACAAAAAGAGAGAGGAAATTTGTTATCAAGGACAATGGGGTCTGGAGAAAACCTAAGCTTAGATGCTGAAGCAATATTTTCTAGTTTGGGTTACAACAGATTTTCAACTGGTGATCAAGGGATCACCTGAGTTATTCTAAGAGGGCTGGGGAGACAGACAGACACAGACAGACACAGAGAGAGACAGAGATGTGTGTGTGTGTGTGTGTGTGTGTGTGTGTGTGTGTGTGCACGTGCACACACACGTGGGAGGGGGTCTGTAACGCTTCATGAAGAACAACACTCAGGCTAAAATCTCCACACTCAGTCCCCACACCACTTTGAGCTGCGGTAACTTGCCTGTGAAGGTTTTGGTCCAGGAAAGTCAGCACAATGCTGCCACCCAAGAGCCAGTGGCAGAAGTGAGACACAGATAACCAGCCCAGAGGCCGGCAACTTCCTGCGACAGGAGGATAAGGAGCACCTTGCTTTCACTTTTCCTCAGGAAGCCAAGAGTTTATTTGGATTTTTACTACCTCCAGCCTTATTTTATTTTGCAGTACTGGAGAGGGCTGAACCCAAGGGACTCACACATAAGTGCTCCACCACTGAGCTGCACCCACAGCCTTTAAAAAATTTTTTTCTCTGAAAACAATTTCTTACGAAGATACACAGGCTGACTCTGGCCTTGAACTCGTGATCCTCCTGCCTCAGCCTCCCAAGGTGCTGGGATTACAGGTGTGTGCCTCTGCACCCAGCTCCAGCCTTATTTTAAAGTTAGCTTTCCCTGAACAGCTCAAGCAGTGTTAGAAAGTTACCTGTTAACCTCGTCAGAGGAGTAACCCAGGCCTCTCCCCAGTCTGAGAAAACCCAACAAGTACTATGAAATTTGTTCTGAGGCTGTGAAGAGAGTCATAGGAATCCTCATAATAATTCTGGACTCTTCTAAAGCCCCTTTCATCTGAAGATCTCAAAGACTTGCATAAATAGTAATTATTCTCATGGCGCTGCCTGGAAGTAAATAGACACTAGGATTCTATTCATCTCTGATGCTTCCACATCTGTATACGTCAGGTTCCATAACCAATATTTACCTTGTTTATTGCAGTCCTGGGGGTGGAACCCAAAGCCCTGTGCATGCTTGGCAAACACTGAGTTGCACCCCAGCCTCTTGTTATTTATTTAAGAAAGAAAGAACACGTCCCCCAACCCAATTTGCAGTGAAATTGCCTAAGTACAGTACATAGTTGGGCCAATTTTTGTGGGCTCAACGAAGATGTTCTGTGTATAGCCTAGTCTTTGGCATGGGGTTTACAGTCTCTCAAGGGGATGAAAGCATGAATATGATAAATTACAATGTGACTATCCCACAGCAACATGGTGCGATTGGTGTGACTAGGAGGGATGCAGTGGAGGGGTCACCATGGATGCTGGTAGTCAAGAACTTCTTGGAGGAGGAGGGATCTGGACTGGACTTTGGTAACTCACTGTGTGTGTGTGTGGACAAATGCATTCCAGGAGGGGATGGCAGCTCTGGGCAAAGGTACTGAGGTAGGAATATGCATGACTTGTTTGGACACAGACATTGTAATATTACTGGAGTTGGGGGAATAGGAGAAGAAAAAGCCTGGAAAACCAGATAAGGCACGACCAACTAGGGAAGAGTCTTAAGTATCAAATACTCAAGAGTCTGACTCTTGGTATATTCCAGAAATAAATTGAGATAAGAAAATGGCCCACCTGAACAGGCAAAGCTCACACTTGACATGAAATAACAAGGAAACGGAACTGGTTGCAGAAAAATGCAAAGCAGAGTGATGTGGAAGAGCTGGCTTGGTGGCAGGGGTAGAGCTTAGCATGCTTCCCAGACCACACCATCCACATGTACTGGGGACTTGCTGCAAATGCAGATTCTTAGACCTATGGAAGCAGAA
Organism: Pedetes capensis; assembly: GCA_007922755.1. Taxonomy (NCBI): domain Eukaryota; kingdom Metazoa; phylum Chordata; class Mammalia; order Rodentia; family Pedetidae; genus Pedetes; species Pedetes capensis. The sequence continues at coordinate 31,164 of VMDO01000817.1, forward strand.
AAAACTGACCAGCATGTGCAAGGCCCTGAGTTCAACTCCCAGTACCACACACACACACACACACACAATAAAGAAATAATAAAAAGCCATTAAGAACGTGCTTAAAGAGCCGGGCGCAGTGGCGCACACCTGAAATCGCAGCAGCTCGGGAGGCGGAGGCAGGAGGATCGCAAGTTCGAGACCAGAAGCAGTCTGCGCAACTTAGCAAGACCCTGTCTCAAAAAGCTGGGGGTGCAGCTCAGTGGTCCAGCCCTTGCAGAGCATGCAAGCACAAGGCCCTGAGTTTAACCCCCGGTACTACAAAAAAAAAAAAAAAAAAAGAGCAAAGAATGTGCTTAAATGATGCCAATTCAGCAGTGTGTCCTCATCCACCTTATTCACTGGGTCTGGCATTGTTGGACCTCTGGCTCTTCCCCAAAGTCAAAACAGCCATCAAAGGTAAATGTTCTGAATCAATTCAGGACATCGAGGCAGCTAAGACAGCGCAACTGAAGACTCTCACAAAGAGGACGTCCAAGACTGCTTCAGAAAGTAGTGAGGGGAGCCAGGCACAGTGGCGCACGCCTGTAATCCCAGCGGCTTGGGAGGCCGAGGCAGGAGAATTGCAAGTTCGAGACCAGAGGCAGTCTGCGTAACTTAGGGAGACCCTGTCTCAGAAAGTAAGAAAATGGGCTGAAGGTGCAGCTCAGTGGTCCAGCACTTGCAGAGCATGCAGGCACGAGGCCCTGGGTTCAACCCCCAGTACCGCAAAAAAAAAGAAAAAAAAGAAAAAAAGAAAAGTGGTGAGGGCAATGGGATAGATGTGCTTGAAGCCAGGGGAAGTATTTTCAAAGGGATTAATGGCAATATATATATATATACACACACACATGCATGCATACACACACACACACACACACACACACACACACACACACATATATTTTTTAATTTAAACATCCACCCATATCTTTTGTTTTTGTGTTTTTGAGACAGGGTGTTACCATGTAGCCCAGGCTGGCCTTGAACTTGCATCATCCCTCCTGCCTCTGCCTCCTGAGTGCTGGGACTACAGGCATGGTGCCACCACTCCGAGCTCTCACCCTGTCTTCTGTGTGCATACACACATATATATTCTGCTGTATTTGACCTGTAGTTTATAAAAAAACAGAAAGTTTGGTCATTGCATTTGAATTTTATTGGTATGTACAATACTGTTTATGTACTACCCATTCTTACAAGGGTAATTTGAGTTGGAAAATATAAAAAATATGAAGTCAATTTAGGGCAAAATTGAACTTTACTACCCCTGCAAATGTGATGCAAATACCATGGATTTTAATTATTTCATTTTTTCCTTAACTTTTTGGGGAGCAAAAAGGTCTCTCCCCCTCACTTGCTCTCATCACCTCTTCTGCTTGCTTTCTCCATTTTCCCCAGGTCACTGCGCAAGTGCATCATTTTAGGATGTTTTATTTAGGCTGGTGTGTAAGGGTGGAAATACTATAAACAAACTGATAAAATCTGAAGCATGGATTATGTTGAAGATAAGAATAATTCCAAAAATAGTTGTCTGCCTGTGTTTTGTTCTCCCCTTACTGCCTTTAATTATAGCTTGAGACAGTGTGTTGAAATATTTAAACTCTGAGCAATGACTGGATTTTAGTTTCCTAATTGGCATCTGTGTGTTTAGCATCTCCGTCAAAGCCCAAATCTGAGAATCGGCACACAAGGCAAGATGTGGGCTCTGCACAAAGTACTTCCGATGCCTGCCTCCTTAGCTGCAGGGCACTAATGTGACAAGAAACAAGGGAAAGATAAATCTCATATATTTTTTGATGCCACAAATATTTTAATGTCTGACCAACAACCTGTTAGGGTTTACGAGTCAAACCTCAAATCCATGTGCAAGCAGCAGCACACAGTGAAATACCGTGGAGGCGGGAAAGCAGCCTTGGCCTTGGGAAAAGCCTTGCTCATTCTTGAGTGGTATTTCAGGTGCCTGGGAGTCGTTCCCAGGAGAGAATGCCCCACCCACCTTGGGTGACTTATTTAAAACCTTGTGAAACCAGCTTGCAAGGACTGGAAGAATAGGTTAGGTGGAAAAGTTGTCAGCTTGAACTCCATCCACCAACATTTGTTTTCCAGGTGGACACTTTTTCAGTGTCATTTGGATGTTTCCTACTGTCGTTAGCTTCATATTGTCTGAAACAACATGCAATTCATCCCCCGCAACGCACCTCTTGGGGGAGTCCGAGAAGCACCGGGTAGGCGTGGGGCCTGCCAGCTCACATTCCCCGAATGATGCGCGTGTCTTTTGACCGTGTTTATCCAGCCTGGAGTTACACACAGGAGAAGGTGAAGCAAGAGGCTGAATCACAGAACGCAGCTGTTCTGCCCACTGCCACGGCTCTGAAGATGAGAAGCCAAGGCACCAACTGGGGCAGACTCTGCCGACGGCTGGAGAGCGTTGTCCCTCCTGATATGCGGAGGCAGGAGAGAGCGGCGTTTTTCCAGTCAAGCCAATTTGAAAACAGGAACCCCGCCACGCTCCCTGCTACACCTGAAGGCAGTGTCCTAAGCCTTGAGTAGGAACTCATGACCAGGGACAGTGGGCTACAAGAAGCTCTGGGGCTCTAGATTCACCCAGAGGCCATGGTATTCATTGTCTTCTAAAATGATACCCATTGTCCTTCCAGACACCACCACCGCCACTCGGGACTCAGACTGGACCCCTTCTGGGCCAAGGCGAGGCAGTGAGGGACTGAAGGAGGTCATTCCCAGACTCCAGACATCGCTGTGGCTTACTTCAGAGGGTCTCCACAGGGCCAGGCTCACTAGCCACGGGAGGACTGCAGAGGCCGGGGGCTGTCCTTCCCTCTGTAACCGTCTCTTCCAGCACAGCCCAGAATCAGAATGTCCACCGTGTCCAAGTTCAGGTGAAGAGGATCCAACCAGATCCTGCACACCACCCAGGGCTTTCTCTGGGTTCTCTCTGCTACTCACAAAGTGGGGGCTCTTTGTTACAGAAGAGGAAACGAAAGCCCAGAAGCTGAAGAAACACACAGCAGGCCAGAGGCAGGGCCAGGAGGGTCCCCTGGGCCTCTGCCTGGAAGGTCCCTCTTCCTCAGGTCCCACCAATTTTACGCAGACATCAACGCCCTGGCTCATTCACACCTCAGCATTAGCAGGTTCTCACTGGCCCTGATGGGGTCTAGTTAGAAGAGACAGCATGTTCATGACCCAAGGGCAGCAGATCCCACAGCTCCTAAGAACAAATAACCTCAGCCAGGGTGCAGGGGCACACGCCTGTCATCCCAGTGACTCAGAGCCAGAGGCAGGAAGACGGCCAGTTTGTGGCCATGGGCAGCCTGTGCACCTTAGGGAGACCCTATCTCGGGATAAACAGTAGAAAATGGGAAGGGGGTGCAGCCCAGGGGTAGAGTACTTGTATGTGCAAGGCCCTGGGTTCAGACCCCAAGTAACTAAAAAGAATAAATAAATAAATAATAAAATAATAAATTAAAAAATAAAAAAATTCAAACACTTCCCATGCCAGCTGACCCTCTCTTTTCCCCATCTAAGAAAGGCAGCAGAACGCCATGTCACTGTTAACAAAAACAAGGCAGCCTGAAGCACATGCCCTGCACTACAGCTCCTCCTGAGGTATCTTTCCCCATGGACTCAATGCCAAGCACGGAGCATCAATCACATTTGTCTTGGCTGTTTTGTTCTTTTTACAAAGTGCAGATACATACAGCGAACTCAAAATTTCTAGCCAATAACTACATGGTTACTACCATCTTACCAACTGAACAAAATGCCAGATACATCTTCCAATGCCTTCTCACACCCACAGCAAGCTGCACAGTGAGCAAGACAGGAGATTGCCGTTTCATTTTAACACGCTTGGCGATAGGTCCAACTGTGATACAATAGCAAGATGCTCCTTGACTCAGTAGCAGGGTGCTCCCCACAGCCATGGCCACTTTGGAAACTACTGACATTTCTAGAGCAGTCTGAGAAACTACAATATGATAGTGATCAAGTTTTGTAGTTAAACCTAATGAGGGCAGTAGACAAATCTCAAATAAGAGGTGACAATCATGGTGCTCCCTTACTCTAAGGTATTCATAAGGAGACGGGTAAATGTTTTTTTTTTCTTCTTCCTCCTCCTCCTCCTCCTCCTCCACCATCCTTTTCTGGGAAGATTTAGCATGACCTTTGCACCAGCCAACTTTCCTTTGGACTTACAGCCAGCAATATCCTTCTCCTGTTCTGCTTTGGCTCCATCACGATGTATGGCAGCTTTCACTGTCGCTAAAGTTATTCCTCATCTCCCCAGCTCTTTGGTCACCGCTCCAAAAGGGATGCCAGGATTTGTGCATTTGACTTTGGGGTGGAATTCTGCAGAGGAAGAATCCAGACAGTGGTCTTGTGGGGCACTGGGTCCCTTTTCTTCTTGCTTCCCTCAGCTGTCCACAATCCTTCACTGTGCAAGCATGGTATACTTTTTCTGACTTTGCACTTCATCAAACTTACATTTCTCCTCCCCAGACATTGTCCTTCACCTCTCAGAGCACTTCTTGGAAAATCTGCAAAACTGACAGGGAATTCCGGGGTTTTCTTCTTACATTCTTCTCTGAACACCTGGCCAAAGCGTGCTTGTGAGAGGACAGCTGCCGGCCACCCTGGAATGCTCAGTGGCAACAGGCTGTGAACCCCACAGCAGTTTTTGAGGGTTTTGTAGGGACCAGAGTCTAAAGTGGACCCCATGATCCCCACCTTCGGTACTCACAGCCTCATGGAATTCCCTTCCCTTGATTGGGGGGCCCTGTGACTTCCAGCCAATAGAATACTGCCAGGCGATGGATATCAGGCCACAATTAGGTGGTGGCATCTAAGATTCTGTCCTGCTAGCTCTCTCTCCCTTCCCGGCTTTGTCGAATCACGCTGACATTTTGTAAGAGGGCCTATGGAGAAGTCTTGTGGCAAGGAACTGAGTGGCTTCTCAGAGCCAAAAGCAGCATCCAGCCGGCAGTCGGCAGAAGGCCAGACCCCCAGTCTAACAGCAGCAAGGAATTGAATTCTGCCAACAACCCGAGCCCAAGCCCGGAAGCAGATCCACTTCCAGCCCTTGCAGTGGTGAGGTCGGCACCATGGCTGGGCTCCCAACTCACAGGTGAAGCAATAAATGGGCGGTGGTGCAAGCCAGCAATTGTGTGGAGACTTGTTATGCAGTCTCGAAGACACACACACTCACTGTGACCTCACAGGCCTCCAACCTCAGCAAGGTGGCCTCGGCACCCCTGCCTTCCTACACAAAACAGACGAAAGCAAAAGGAACTAATGACACCCTCAGTCCTCAGGGCCGCAGGGCTGAGAGGGGCCCAACCTTTAATGCGTGGGGCTTAGTGCAAGGCAGTTAGGCTCCTGGAGCGGCTGCTCTCAGAAGGGATTAAGGACCCTGGTTCGTTCTCAAGAGTTGTTACAAATAAGATCACCCGGCCTGGAGGCACATGCCTATAGTCCTAGCTACTCAGGAGGCTTCGGCAGGAAGATTGCTTGCACCTACGAGTTCAAGGCCCGCCTAAGTACTAACCACGTGTCTCAAAAAAAAAAAAAAAAATCAGTCTGGATATAATGGCACACGCCTGTAATCCCAGCACTCAGAGGCGGAGGCAGGAGGATTCTAACTTCTAGGCCAGCCTGGGGTACATAGTGAGACTCTATCTAAAAAAATAAATAAATCGGAAATTTTGGGGCTGAGGGTACAGCTCAGCGGTAAAGATAGAGGGCTTGCCTAGCATGTGCTAGGCCCTGGGGTTGATGCCTAGCACCATAATATGAATGAATAAAGTGAATGAAATTTGGAGGAAAAAAAAAAAAGCCTGGCCCTGAACCTCTCTCTGAGGTCCTGTCTCCTCACGGTCTGTTCCTTGTGCACCACTCCTGCCACTCTGATGCTGTCCACCATGATTCTCACTGGAGCCAGGAGGCAGCCGGCCCACACCCTGGACCTCTGCAACTGTGAGCCAAACCTCTTTTCTTCATGGACACTCGGCCTGGGGTATTTTGTTACAGCAACAGAAAGCAAAAGCACAAGGCCCTCCCCAAACCAGCCAGGAGGGACTCAGATCAAGAGCTCCCGCTAGGGGACGCTCCCCTGAGACTGACGGAGAGCCCTTGCAGGTAAGGCTGCAGTGATCTGTGCCAGGCCCTAGAACTGGAGACCTGTCACTCCTCTACCAGACCTGCATCCAGAAAGTCAGTCCGGCTCTTTTCTGAAGAATGAAGAGTTTCTCCCGCTTTCTTATTTAGGCCACTCAGCATTGCTGCCTTTTATCATCATAAAACTAATAAGGGGTTAAGGACGCCAACTCTGGAGCCAGGCTGCTTAGTTTGAGTCCTCATTACTGCAGAATAGTGACCCTGGATGAGCAACTCAGTTCCCATGCCTCAGCTCTCAGCTGCAAAGGGCGAGTGATAATAACAGGGTGTGCCTTGGAGGTGTCCCGAGGTTAAAGGAACAAGACAGTGGTAAAGGGCTCAAGAATGGTGTCCGGCCCTCAGTGTGCGCTCAGCAGAGGTTGGTTCTCTGTGCCAGGAGGAGAGAGAGGCAGTGGCTAGGTAACCTGAGCACTGAACACCAGAACGATGACAGGAAGGTCCAGCGCGCGATGTCACAGAGAAGGTAAACCTCCCAGAGACCCGCCAGGCCGGAGATGTGCTGTATTCACGGGGACACCTTTTCTGTTACTCTGGGTCAGGAATTGCACAAGGGGCCAGACAGAGCAATCGGGCAGACAAGGGTGTGGACAAATACGGGGCTGGTCTTCCTGCTGCCATTGCCCCCCGTGCTGGGCACACAGAGTAAGGGCCAGGCGCCCGCTGGAGCTGGCTCAGGTCAGAGAAGGCGGGTGGGCATGGTGTGGTTCAGGACACTGCAGGGCATCATGAGTGCTTGGATTCAAACCGCAGGAAGCAGGGCTCAGTGGACAGCCTTGGGACCGGGTGGGGCAGGAAGGGAGGTTCCCCCTGCTCTCTGTGCTCCACGGTCCCTTAGCTCCGCCTTGCCCCCCTCATCTCACTTGACCAGTGTTTTCTGCTTCTTTTCTTTGTTGTTGTTGTTACTTTTGTGGTGCTGGAGATTGAACCCAGGGGCTGTACCACCACCACCACCACTTCATTTCCACGTCAGCGGCAGCTCGCTGTCCCTCTGGCCTACAGAACGACTGCAGACTGGAGTTAAAATGTCCTGGGGAGAGAATCCAGTTCATGGTACCCCTGAGAGATCAGCACACCTCGGGCCGGATCCCCCACCCTGGCATCGGGGTAGGCACAGTCTTCACTTGGCAACTGTGTTGTAAAGTCAGTTATTTCTCCAACAAGTTTGCATTTCCTCTGGTGTCCCATGTGAAAGTGAAACAGAAAGTGGGTGATTCCACTGAGGCTGGGCTCTGTGTTTTCTTCATCAGAACTTCCTCTGGCCACAGAGGAACTTAACGAAGGTCGGAGACCACACATAGCCTGTACTTTCCCCGCTCCACTCTGTCCTGACACCGACTCTGTCTCCCCTTTCCCCCAACTTTGGAGCCTCTTCCTACCTTTCTTTCAAAACTACTTCCATCTTCTGAATTCTTTCCTGGCTCCTCTCATGTTTCTGCCCTGGTTTTTTTTTTTCCTCTCCAATCCTAACACATTAATAAAAGTTTTAACACAAAAAAAAGTTTTAAGAATAGTAAAATGACAGCAAGGTGCGGTGGTGAATGCCTGTAATCCCAGTACTCAGGAGGCTGAAGCAGGATTGTGAGTTCAAGGCCAGCCTGTGCCACATAGTGAGATCGTATCTTAAAAAAACTGGGGGGGGGGGAGAGAATGCCAGTCATGCTCTTTACACCTAGGTTCAACAATGCACTTCTACTGAATTTGCTTGCTTCCTCCCCTTCCTCTTCCTCATAGGGAATAAGAAAAAGCTACGTAATTCTGACCCCATTATATCTCATTGACAATAATTCCATGTGGTCTTAGTCCGTTTTGGATAGCAGGAGGCTGGGTAATCAATCAAGGACAGGATTCTGGGCTGGGGTGCAGCTGAGGGGTAGAGCATTTGCCCAGCATGTGTGGGGCCCTGGGTTTAATGCCTAGTTATTGCCAAGAAAGAAAGAAAGAAAGAAAGAAAGAAAGAAAGAAAGAAAGACAGACGGACGGACAAAAATGCCCAGGACTTTATTTCTCACAGTTCTGGAGGCCAGAGGTCCACAATGAGGGCACTGGCATGGGCTGGCTGGTGACCGCTGTGTCCTCAGGAGGGAAGCATGGGGATGTCTTCCTGTGGTGAAAGGCAGAATGGCAAGAGACCAAGCCAGCCAGAAGGCTGTGCTCAAGGGCATCAGCCCCATTCACCAGGGGGTGTCCTTGTGGCCTGAGCACCTCCCACAGGGGCCCCTGTGTGATACATTCACATTGGCCACTCCTGGGTTTTGGAGGACACTTGTTCAGACCACAGCATCGCACCTAATGTTGTTAGGGACCGTCGAGTTGGGTCTGACTCATAGCAACCCTACATACAACAGAATGAACACTGCTCAACACTGTGCTATGCACATCTTTTTGTATTTGGGTTCACTGTTGCAGCCACTATATTTCTTCTCATTTTGGGTCATGCCATATCAGCAAAAAGAGGTCCCAGGGGCTTTACTCCATTCCTGTCATTAAGGTCAACTGTACTTTGAGGAGGCAACTCTTCCCCAGTTGTGTCTTGAATGCCTTCCGGCCTGGGGGGCTCATTTTCTGGCACTGTACTTGACAGTGCTTCTCTGCTACTCATAGGGTTTTCAATGGCTGTTTCGGGACTGGGCTGCTGGGTCTTATTCTGGAAGCTGAGCTGCAACCTGTCCACCCGGAGTGGCCCTGCTGGTATCTGAGATTCTGGTGGCATAGCTTTCAGCATCACAACAATACGCAAGCCCCCACAGCAGGACAAGCTGACAGACAGGCATGGGATGTCACCTAATAGCTTGTCCATATTTAAGTTTCCCCAACTGTCCATCCTAAGTCTTCCGACCTCTAACCTATATTCTGATGCTTATGATCCAGCTCCCCTCTTCACAGTAAGGAACAAGGAAGCATGAAACTAACTGTAAGGAATGGCCAAGGAGTCCGCAGCGTGTCCTGTCCGTCCATGTCTCCCAAGCGTTTGGCTCGGAGAGAGAAAGCAGCTGTCCGTTTCTTCGGAGCTCAGACCCCATCCTGTGTCCTCGTTTGAGTCCTGAAGTCTCGCCTGCAGGTCTGCACAAGTGCTGATGGTTCACAAAAGGCTTGACGCTGTGGCCGGAGAAGTTCTGATGAAGCAAAATCTCAACAAGGAGTCCTTGTCCAGGGTTCGGCCATTTCTATGCAGTGCTGATCCCAGCCGTTTCTCCTGATTTAATTCTTGAGGCACAGTTTTGTTCCGCTCCACTTGTGAGCATCTTCTCGTTGACCCTGTGAATGTACTACAGCACCAGCCCCAACTGATAACTAAAACGTTTTTGGAATGCTATAGTAGCAGGCACCTAACAACAACAACAACAACAACAACAACAGCAAAGTAGTAACAGGGTGGTGACATTTCTCTCTGTTTCCGTGCTGGGGACTGAACCCAAGGCTTTGCACATGCTTTGCAAGGCATGCTACACCCCGTCCAGATTTTTCTTTTTTTGATCTGTTTTCAAATGTTTTAGAAAGTCAGACTGTTTGTTTTATAAAGATTTTTTTTTTTTCATTTAAAATTTTTTGGAGTGAGAGGTTGAGTTCTGAATGTTCACTGCTGGAGGTGCTAAGACTTTCACCTAATTATTTTCTCAGATAGTTTTCAAACTGACTCTTGGCAAACATCAAATCTCAAGAAACAGTATGCCATGTAGCCAGGCACTGTGGCTCGCACCTATAATCCCAGCAACTCCAGAGGCTGAGGCAGGAGGATGTTGAGTTTGATGCCAGAGGCAGCCTGTGAGACTCAGTGAGACCTTGTCTCAGAACAAAAAATAAAAATAAAATATTTGCCCAACAAAGTCCTAGAAAGCCCCTTGGGCAGATGGCTGGGAACACTCTCCTATTAGCAGAGCCACCTGAAGGGGACCAAACTCCCTAAGTAGGTTCAGGAAGAAAGAGCAACAGCCCTACTGGTCCTCCACGCAGGGGAGACTCAGGCAAAACTGGCTAGCACATGACCCTGACATTGGTCCTCAGCGCCCCTCCCCTCCCCTTTCTGAACCTCCATCTAAGCTTCCAACTAAGCTCAGGAGCCACGAGTGCCACTCCAGGTCCTCCCTCTCCTTGCCCTTGCCAACGCTGAGTCCTGCTCCCCAAGGAGCATGTGTCCATCTCTGGTCACAGCATGCAGATCACGCCTCCCATACATGCACACCTCCCCAGCAGTTTCTGGAGCGCCACACCTAAGATCCTCAGATTGTTCTCACCTTTGAGCCTGAGTTAGCCCACAGACTTGGGAGAGGGGCCTGAGTTAGCCCACAGACTTGGGAGAAAGGTGTAGTTTTCTACATTCTTTAATTCTTTGTTGTTGGTTGCCTGTTTGAATGAACCCCTTAATAAATGAGCAAATGAACAAGTGAATCTTCCAAAATTCATCAGTACCTTTTGGTTAAGACTTAATCTGGAGTTTATGTAACAGGGGAGGGAGGGAGAGGGAGGGAGGAAGAGGGAGAATGAGAGGGAGGGAGAGAGAGAGAGGGAGGGAGGGGGGAAGGGGGAGAGGGAGGCAGAGAGAGAGATGCACACACAGACAGGGAGGGAGGAGGGAGGGGAGGAAGGAGGGAGGGAAGGGAGGGGAGGGAGGGAGAGGTGGGAGGGAGGGATGGAGGGGCAGGCCAGCAAGCAATAAGGACCAGGTGGCTGGTGCTCCATACACCCTCCTGGACAAGGTGGTATGCGCAGGGCTGGGAGGTAGGCAGAGCAGGGAGGCTGGCCCTTCTCCCAGGACAGGAAGCACCCAGCAGCCAGGCTGCTGGGAGAGGGGAGGGAGGGTGGGATCATCCAAACTCTAATGGGACGCTGCAGTGCTCTTGTGTACCAGCACTGATGCTAGTCACGACTGGCCAGACTTGCCTCTGGGGATGATGGCACTGTCAACAGGGAAGTCTGCTGGCACAACAACTGCTGAAGACTCATGGTCATGGCAGGCTGGATGGTCTTGGGTCACCGCCAGCGTAGTGTCTACAGGGTGTCCTCAAATAAAGCCAGGTTACCAAAGTCACTTTTGGTCACTTTTGGCTCACAGCCATCACTGCCATTTTGTCTATGCGTATGTGTATAACTCTTTGTCCTGTTGTTATTGCTGGGTGCCACCCAGTTGGATCAGACTCACAGCGACCCTATGTACAACACAAAGAAACACTCCCCAACACTGTTCCATGCACATGAGCTTTTTATGTTTGAGCCCAACGTTGAGGACTGTTTCTTCTCATTTTGAGGTGTGCCACATCAGCAAAAGAAGTCCCAGGGACTTTACCTATTACCAAGCTGTAAGTCAGACCATGTCTCCTGGTGTCTTCATTTTCTTTTTCTTTTTCTATTTCTCTGGTGTCTTTAATTTTGAAATTCTTATCATAATGGCCTAATTACACAAATAAGAATAGGGTCTTCTTATTTAAAATATTTCCATTATAAAAATAATATACCTGGGCATGCAGCATCTCTATGGGGAACAGAACAGTGGCGCCCCTACACCTCAAGGAAGTAAAGACAATAGCAAAGCATTTACAAAGTGCCACCAAAATCCCTAGTGCAGATCCGTGGCAAATGCTCTGCCACTTCTTATCCCCTCACCTGTAAGGAGGCAAAACCAAGGATGTGTTTAACATCTACACAGTGCCCTACTGCATAGATGTGCTCTTACCCTCTGTTTATAATCTACCCTGCAGGCAACATCACCTCTTCCCTCCCTGAAACATCTCAGCCTCCTCCTCAGGCCAGGCCGCTTAGTGTGACTAGGCCACGTGGACCAAGCCTGACTCTCTCCAGTCTCCCTTCCAGGTTTCCTGCCATGAATTTAGACTTGTGCTTTTGCTCATGCCTTCCCTCAGCTACCACCTCATCGTCACCTGACCTGGCCTCCACATCCCCACGCCCGTGTAAATTCTTATTAGTGTGAAAACACCAAAAGAATAATCTGTATTTGGATGTCATATTAATGCATGTTGATATATGAGTTTCATAAATGGAAGGAAATCAAACTACCTGTAATATACGACCCACGCTGTTACAATTAGTTCTCTCATTGTTTCCTCCTTTGTAACAACAACAACAAGGTTGAATTCCAGAACAGGGCCATTTATCCCTGACCGCTTTCCTAATCAATCTGTCAAGAGCTATGGATGCCACCTCCCAGCTTTTGCACCATTACGTTTTTTTCCGAATATAAAAGTAGCACAGTCTAGCTGGGCGTGGTGGCGTACCCTCTGTAATCCCAGTGGCTTGGGAGGCGGAGCCAGGAGGATTGCAAGTTCGAGACCAGAGGAAGTCTATGTAATTTAGCAAGACCCTGTCTCAGGAAGTGAGGAAAAAAAATAAAAGGGCTCGGGTGCAGCTCAGTGGTCCAGCACTTGCAAACAAAGCATGCAGGCGTGAGGCCCCGGGATCAACCCCCAGTACCACACACACACACACACACACACACACATAAAAAAAAAAAAGTAGCACAGTCTCACCATAAAACAAAAATTTAGAAAATGTAGACAGCTGTGAAGAAAATGCCTGTTCGGTCCAAATACCTGTCTCTAACCAGAATTATTTGGATTATATTTTACAACTTTTTTCCCCAGTATGGGTGGTCTGAGCCCAGGGACTCACATGCTTTGCAAAATGCTCTACCACTGAGTTACGCCCTCAGCCCATTTTTTACTTTTTATGTTGAGAGAGGGTTTCACCAAGTTACACAAGCTGCCTCTGGCCTTGAACCTGGGATCCTCCTGCCTCCACTTCCCAAATTGCTGGGATGCACCACTGCGCCCGATATTTTTCAACTTTCTTTTCTCATATCCTGAGATACATGTTAACCTCTAAATTTTCTAAGCATTAAGCTGATTCCATACCCAAAAATGAAAAGTTGGAAGAGTACACAAAGACTCTATGGGGTGGGGATGTAGCTCAGTGGTAGAGTGCTTGCCTACCACGTTAGGACCTTGGTTCTATCCCTGACACCTCAAATAAATACTATAAACAAACAGAAGGACTTAATGGCTGGGTGTGGCGGCACATGCCTGTAATCCCAGCACTCAAAGGCAGAGGCAGGAGGATCTCAAGTTGAAGGCCAGCCTAGGCTACATAACAAGACTGTCAGCCCTTCCCCCACCCCACAAAAGGACAGCTGATGGAGATTATACACTAGATTGGTCATGGGTCAATAATATGGAATTTGGGTACATGGGTAACTAAATGCAATGGTCTCCAACTTTTTTGGCACCAGGGACTGGTTTAGTGGAGGACAATTTTTCCAGAGACAGAGCTCAGGCCGTAATTCAAGTGCAGAGGAGTAAACACAGATGAGTTGACTTGCTCCCTGCTGCTCACCTCTGCTGTGCAGGCCAGCTCCCAACAGTCATCCAAGGCTGGGGAGCTGGGACCCCTGCTAAAATGGATACCTGGAGTTCATTACCTGTTCCCTCTACTTTTATGCATGGTAATTCCCATGGATCTTGGTAAGATCACCCAACAAAAGTGACAGCAAATGAAAACAGGGCTTCAAACACTGTGGTCAGTGTGAGCCTGCAAGAATGTACAAGTCAGACCACCTTTGTCCTGAAGTTTATATTCTTTGGGGAGTAACCAGACAATAAGCAAGTAATAGATTTAAATCAATATCACAAAGAAAAAGGCTGATAAGGCATGTGTGGAGGTAGCAATAGAGTGTCCAGAAATATCACCAGGCAGGCGGCACCCACATTTGCCCCTGGTGGCACGGAGAGGGTATGCTTTGGACAGCCATTCCACTTTCTCACTTATAAACAAATGTAAATTAGTGGCCCAAAATATTCTATTCCGAGGAAAATATTTTAAAAGCTTTTGCTCCCTTATTCCCTTTTTTAAAAAACTCCAAATGTTGAGGCCACAATTGGTCTCAGAGTTGTAGAAGTGGAGCCAATTCAGGGGTGACCCCTGCTGCCCCATAAGAATTCTTGCCTTACCAGCTCTCCTTCCCCCATCATCTGGACCCCACAGTTCCCATCTCCCCTTAGCTACAGTGTTGGCTACTTCTGGAGTTCCCACACACCCTGTTCCCAGGCCAAGTGCTGCTTCCCTGGGGAAGGCAATGCTTCTAGAGATCACAGGCGTCAGGAGGGCAGGGACCCTGCTGGCGGTGCTCATTGCCACATTTTCAGCCTCCAGAACTGTGTCCAACACAGAGCTGGCACTCAATGAATAATCATCCAATGAGAAAACTCCCTGAAGCCAGTAGGAAGGTCACCAGTCACCTACCTAGGTGCTTTAGTACTCACCCTATAACTAAAAAGAACTCTATAGATTACCTTCCCATGAGTAAATGTTCCTATAGTTCTTCCACAGTTACAGATAGACAACTGAGTTGGTTTAAATAATCCAAGATCAGAACTATTTCACTCGAAATAGTCCTTCCACTCCTTAGAAATATTTGGTTAAAGCCAGGAAATGGAAACTATAGAAAAACGTAGCAAAGAGAACATTACCCATTTCATGGAACATTTCTTGAAGATACAATGTATCGAACTGACGTATAACAGCCTTCCTGGGATAAACCCAACAACAAATATTTTGGTTTCCTGAAAACAAAACAAAAAGCAATTAAAAAAAAAAAACCTTCTTGGCTCAAATTATAGGAATTCTCTGCTGGCAGCTCAGCCTAGGCATCTTTTGCACGTGTGCTTTTAGGACAGGATCGCAGATTGCGTGTGCTGTGCACAGTAACCGCCAACACTTAACACTCATTAAATAATAATGAAGCAGGAGGCCTGAATGTTTTTGTTTCTCCTGGGTCTGTGCCTCACTTAAGTGACCTTGGACAAATCCCTCCCTTCCCTGCTATCTGATTTCCGTGGATCTGCTCCAGGATAGCGTTTACGACTCGGAGGCTTTGTGAGGTCTCCAGGTGACACACAGTAGTCAGGGGCCATCTAGGATGCGAGGCTCCTTCGCTGCCCTCGGGGACGTCTTCACGACACTTCCACGGAAAGCCCCCGCGCAGGGGCGCACACGTCCCCAGGCCGTCACGGGGTAACCTGACCCGGGAAGCCTGTCCCCGCCACCGCGCCTCGGCAGACGGTCAGTGTGACCACCGCGACCGCCCGTCCCTCGCTCTGCCCCGGGGACCGCTGCGGACCGCGCGGGGCTCCTCGGCGACCCCTGGAGCGCCGCGCGCGCAGCGCCTCGGGGCCCGCGACACAGCCATCTTGCGTCAGGCACCCGGGCCCCGCGGGAGCGCGAGCGCGGCGAACCAAGTTGTCCGCGAGCGACCGGCGGGCGGCAGGACGCGGCCGCGCGGGGCCGAGCCGGGCGGGGACCGGAAGCGGCCGGCGGTCCCCGCGCGACGCGGGACGCAGGGCTCGGGGCAGGGCCTCGACCCGCCGGCCGGCCGCGGCCTCCTCACCCCCACCGCACCCGGCGCCCGGACGCCTCGGGGGCGCGCGCAGGGGCCCGCTCGGGGGTGGGGCGCCCTCCCCGCGGCCTGCCCCGCGCCCGCCCCCAGCGCCCCCTCGGCGCCCCGACCCGGCCCGGGGGCGCGGCGGCGCGGGCGGGGGCGGCCGCGGCCCTCGGCGTGCCTTTGTGTTTGTACACAGCGCGAGGGGCGGGGGCGGCCGCGCGCGCGCGCCGGCAGCCGGGCGCGCGGGGGGCGGTGCGGGGGCGGGGCGCGCGGGGGGCGGGGCCGAGCCTTCCCTCCATTGTGTGTGATTGGCCGGCGCGCGGCGCGGGGCGGGGCGGCGCGCGAGGGGGAGAGCCTCGGTGTCAGCCATCTTTCAATTGTGTTCGCAGCCGCCGCCGCGCCGCCGCCGCTCTCCGACGCCAGCGCCGCCTCTCGCTCGCCGAGCTCCAGCCGAAGGAGAAGGGGGGTGAGTCTCCCCGCAAGCCCGCGTCCCCCGGGCCGGGCCCCGCTCGCCCGCGCCCCGAGCAGGCCCGGCGGGCCGCCCCTCGCCCCCGCGACTCGGCCCGCAAACTTTTTGGCCCAGGGACGGCGGCGGGGAGCGAGTTTGGCTCCGGCCGGGCGGCGGCGGCGGCGGCGGCGGCTCCCGACCCGCGGCGCCCGAGCCCGGCGGCCCCGCCGCGGCGCCGAGCCCTTTCTCCCGCCTCCCGCGCCCCTTTCTTCGGTGAAATCCCGCCCGTCGGCCCCGCCGCGGACCCCAGACCCGGGCCGCCACCCGCGCGGGCCCCGCAACGGCCGCCGCCGGGCCGCGGGCTTCGGGCGGGAAAGGCGCGATCGCCGCCGCTTCCCACGGCGCGGAAACTCGCTTTCTGCCGCCTCCCGCAGTTGTTGCCGAGCTTCACCATTTTGTCTCCCTTCCCTGGTCACCGACCATATTTTTTTCCCCCGTTCCTCTCTTCCCCCATTTTAAAACGGGAGAAGGATTTTTTTCAAAGGAGGACGTTTCTGCTCCCCCCTTTTTTGGGGAAACGGAAACTTGATGCATTCGAGACGTAAAAAATTTAAAAAAAAAACTTTTGCCTTTCGGAGGGCGGCACGTGGCAGCGATCGGGGCATTTTCGGGCTGTTTGGTGTTTTGTCTCCGGGAGGGAATCGGATCCGTCTGGCGATTGTTTCCATCCTGTTCCGGCCTGGGAGCCGCGCGGGGCGCCGGGTCCGGGGGGTCCGGAGCGCCTGAACCAAAAGTTTTTGTGGGGCCGGGTGGGCCGGGCGCTAATGAGGGCCGGGCGCGGGGCCCCCGCCGCCGCCGCGCTCCCGCGGGCCCGGGCTTTGTGGACGGCGGCGGCGGCGGCGGCTGTCGCCCGCGACGCCTTTTTGTCGACACCGCCGCAGAGACGCGGCCCCGAGACGGTTGTCGGGTGTCTGTGCGGCGATCCGTCGGCGGCCCGGCGCAGGGGGGCCGGGGGGGGGTCTGGGACCCCCCCTTTTTTTTTTCTTGCTGTAATTCGACTCGTCCTCCCTGCGGTGTCGTGGCTCCGTTCTTTTGACTCGTTTCTGGATCGAGTGTTTACAGGCGTCTCTAATTCCTGCTTTAATTAAAGAACCGGGATCAAAGGCGGCCGCCGGGGGTCTTTTTGTTTTACCGTCTGTCGCTCGGGAATTGGCATTTCGAGAGACGATCCGCGGTATTGGTGCTCACAATTTCCTAGTACTACAGTTTGTTTCAAGAAGTCATATTTGGGTGGCGGACTAATCTGCACCCTGTCGAATTAATTATGTAACCTTACGGACTTTTTCTTTTCTTTTCTTTTTTCTTTTTTTTTTTAAACTGATCAGTTTTCAGGTGGGGGGGCGGTGGCAGGAAATTTTGAATGTTTAAGGAGTCGCGTGTGGTGACTTTTGTTTCTGTGCTGGTAGGTAAGTAAAGAGGTCTCTCTACCATGGCTCGTACAAAGCAAACCGCCCGCAAATCCACCGGTGGTAAAGCACCCAGGAAACAACTGGCTACAAAAGCCGCTCGCAAGAGTGCGCCCTCTACTGGAGGGGTGAAGAAACCTCACCGTTACAGGTATTAAGAAAGGGGAATATGGGACAGAGTCTGTCTGCATTGATAGCCATAGAATCTTAACAAAAAGATGCGTTAGTCAAACTTTTTGCTTTAGGGAGACCGTTGTTTTCTACTTTTGAATATTTACTATTGCTTGAAAGCATATGTATGCATATATATTAATACATGTAATTTAGTGTTCGGTTTTATTGAAAACATTTTGAAGCCATAATCTGACCTAGAAGCCTAAGGGGATCTAATACGTCAGTAATAGTGGTAATAGGATACGTTAATGTTTTAGTTGTCTGTTAGTTTTTGGTTGGGGGGTTGTTTGTTTTGGGGAGGGCTTCATAGTAAAGTGTTTAAAAATATACGAGTTGTTTTTCCTTCCTTGTGGCAAAATAATGTAGATGGGGAAGGTTAATATAGTCCCCACCTTTCATTTACATGATTGGTTTATTCCCTCCTTTATTAGCTCATTTGATTTGACCTAAGTTGTGGTGTTGAGGACATATACCATTAGAGGGCAGAAGCTGTCCACACTTAGGTGGATGGAAATTTTATAGTTTACCTAAAACAAAAACTAACGCAGTAGAAGAATTAAGTCGATTCGATACAATGTTTTTGTAGGCAATGACTTAGTTTTAAATTTTGAAAAAGAAAAAGTCTCTTCCATGTGCAGGAAACGCTGCACAATTAAGTGTTCAAATTTAATCATTCCTGAGAAGTGACAGTACGGGTATTGTGGGAAATCAGACTTAAGTATGACAACTGTATTTTTAAGAGAATCTCTTTGAATTATGTTAAGTGTTTAAGGGCTGGTAGGATAAAAGAGTGGTGCGTAATGGAGAAGAGTAAACAATCTATCATATGTCTGACAGCTGATACCTTCCCAAGTTGTAATTTTTTACACAAGTTTATGATTTTTACATATGCATAAATGTATACAAGTTTTAAAAATGTAAAGGGTTTGATAAAGTCCCTGCCTTTTCATGGTTTTTATTTTTTAATTTCATATATATATATCATATTTTTTTATTTTTTTCTATTTTTTATTTTTTTTTGCTTTGAAGATGTTACTTTTAATAGACTTGACTGTACAGGCCATAAATTGATGAGTGAAATTTGACACTGAAGAATAGTTTTGGTATATTTTGAAAAACTAATGCATTTCTTTAAAACTTATCACTTAATCCTTTTGTGTAGTGTATTTGGTAACAATTCCTTAATGTTAATTTTTTTAAAGGCCTGGTACTGTGGCACTCCGTGAAATTAGACGCTATCAGAAGTCCACTGAACTTCTGATCCGCAAACTCCCCTTCCAGCGTCTGGTGCGAGAAATTGCTCAGGACTTCAAAACAGACCTGCGCTTCCAGAGCGCAGCTATTGGTGCTTTGCAGGTAAAATGGTGGGTGGGAAAGACTCTTAAGAGCTGTTCATGCTGTGTGCAAAGAACAATTGTAAATCTTTGCGTCTTTTCATACAATTTAATCATTACAAGCTGTAAGGTGGTTATCCTCACCATTTAGGAGGCTTCAGAAAGGTTAAGTTGCTCAAGGTCATGCATATAAAAATGGCAAAATCTTAATTTGATTACAAAACCTAATATGCACGTATTATATCACTTTAAAATGTTTAAACATCCCGCTAAAACACTACTTAAAGAAAACTCTCTGGTTTATGAACGAATGCTGTAGGACATGATGAAGATAATGGGACTGGAGATCTGTATTTGTAGTCAGTCACATTTTCAAACAGTGGCTGGTATAGGAGGAGTGTTTGAATGTCCTGGATGGACCTGCAGTGACCAATGGAGATGTACAGAGCTTAGTATCGAGATAAAATAGGCAGCATTAAAGAATTAGACGTGGTAAAAGCAGGGGTGGTGGTTAAGATCGGATTGAGGGTAGGGAGAAGAGGTAAAATAGATAAGTGGATGTGTGAGGGGGCGGGGATTTGAAGACTTGCTGCTTGCTGAAGGGGATTATTTATTTCTACTTAAATGGGCAGCATGTTGAGTTTAATCTTAGCTCCAGAGTGTTAGAATTTAGCAAAATACTGCTCTGGAGATGAATATATGTTTGAAATTGATACAGGTATAATATTTGATAAGGCATGTAAGCATAATTTACGTCATTTGCCTAAGGAGCCTGTTTTATGTCGTGGTTGCTGTTTTTTGGATGTCTCTCTCTGGAAGTGTGTGAAGATCGGCACCTACACCAGGAGTACTGTGTTGAGGGTGATAAGAAGTGCGTGTTGGTGGCCACCTTTGCAGACCTGAATGGGAATCTTTGGGAGGGGGTCCAGACTCTGCATATACTCGATTGGAGGATTTTCAAGGCTGCTGTTGCTGTGCCTGGCTTTTGCTTTATATGTGAGAAAGATTTGATAGGTGGATTCCGCCCTGAAGTATAATTGGTCGATCTGTTTCTATGGTTAGTCTAAACTTCATTTGATTGGTGAATTCCAGGAATAGACATCCATTAGGTTCTCAGTGGGTTGAAATTTCAACTATTAAAGTCTTCCCATGCTGTTACTTAGAACTTTGGCTTTTGTTTTAATAGTTGTCTTTGATTCCTATTTATTACTAAATCAGAAATATTACTGTGTTAGCAAAATTGGTATTAAGGTGCTAATTTGTTTTCTAATTACAATTAACAAGGCTGTGCTTAAGGCAACACTGTATTTCAAAGTCCAGCATTTGAACTTAAATGTCAGTATGGTAGTCTAAATTGAGATCACAAAACGTTCTGGGTAAAGGACTCTTGTCTTTTTCAAGTTATTCATGTGTAAACTTCCATTGTTGCTATTATTCAGTTACATGGTTGTGACTAAGTGATTATACTGGTTTTGAGCAAAATGCTCACGTCAGCCTCCATTTCTTTTAGCATTCATTCTGATTTTTATTGGAAAGAGATTAACAGCAGTAATTAATGACAAAGTGGAACTGTTAATAACAATATACTGGGCTTTTTGCTTTGTTTTGCAGTACTTGGGGGTTGAACCCAGGGCCTCAAATATACCTTGCAGATGCTCTACCACTGAGTTGCACCCCAAGCCCATTTTTTCTTTTGAGACAGGGTCTTGCTAAGTAGTGCAGGCTTCCTCTGACCTCAAACTTTCGATCTTCTTGCCCTGCCCCTTGAGTTGCTGGGATCACAGGCATGTGCCACTGAGCCTGACACAATGTACTGTTAGCAAAATTTACTGGGAACTTGTGAAATGTTTACTTGTGGAGTTTGGCATTTAGTAAGTTCAGACCACTGTTGGCTGGAAAGGGAAGGCACGGCTAAAAGGAACTACTGTATATCCATAAGATGGAACTTAAGTGTGGTCAAGTGAGCAGTAGAGGAGAGGTTAGTCACAGTTCGCTATTGGTAATGAAGAATTGACTGGTTTAATATTTAGCCTTTGCCTTTAATGTCTCAGAGTTTGTACTAAAGTTAAAGTGTCTTTATTGTAACAACGGCAGTGTTTTGAAATGGTGAACGAATCAGGCCTTACAGGTGCTCAGAATGTAGCAAATTAACATCTTCAAGTTTTAAGACTTTTTTCTTCTGCCTCTGTTTCAGTTATTATGTTCACTGGGTCGTAATGTGGCAATCTTAAATTCTCTTTACAGCCTTTATGTTAAAGGGACCATGGAACATTGATAATAGAATTGGGAAAATGTGTGTCATGGTCAGGCCCTCTCTGGGTTTAGTAATTTCGAGGACATGACCAGACACAACCCTTACAAACCAATAGCTAGGTTCCAAGACAGCTGTGAGCGCCCCAGCTGCCACATGCCACATCAGAGTAATCCCAGGCAAGCTCATAGATGTTGTGTATTCTCAAATCTAAGCCGCACCCTTTAGGCACTTTTAGAGGGCTACAAAATCAGACGTGGACTAGAATGGAGAACAGACTGGATTCTGGAGAGAGATTTTGTAGCCCTCTGAAAGTGTTGAAAGGGTATGCTTTGGATTTGAAACTACCATGATATCATTCTAAATGTCTGAGAGCATGGCACCCAGTTTAGCATCTTGTGTTGCACTTCCAAAAGCACCCTAGATTTGCATAATCCTAACATGCTGAATTACAAAATTAAGATGGTTTCTTCCTGAGGAACTTCAGGTGTAGTATCTGCGTTGTAAACCCGTTAGAGGGGGCTATAATATCGCATGTTTTCTGGACACATTATCTTTGGAATGGGTAAGAAAAGAGAGATGAGTTGCATAGAATAGAGATTTTTTTAAACTAGGGTTAAATGTTAATAACAAGCTAGCAAATACGGAGCATGCACGTGAGGCTGAGGCATTGTGAGTATGAAATGAGATCTCTTACCAAGTAACTGAAGGGCATTAAAATATGACTGATACATAGGATCAGTGTGAATGCCAAGGACTTGGAAGCTCAGGGTTACTTGTACTGGTGACACGAACAGGAGTGCTTGCCTTCTGCGTAGGGTGGTCTTGAGCCAGGCCCTAAAGGGGAAAATAAATAAGACTCGGTTCTTGATGCCAAGTGCTAGAGAAAGATATGTGGGAATAGTAAACTTTAGATGAGACATTTTTGTGGGAGAGAAGTGATCAGGGTGAAGGTACAGATGTGACAGGCTGCAGATGTAACTCCAGTGGTAGAATGCTTGCCTGACATGCATAAGACTCTGGGTTTAGTCAATCCCTAGTGCTGCCCAAAAGACCACTTAAGGTTTTTTGTTTTTATTTTGAAATACTGTAATTAATTTGTGTTAATTGTTGCTGTGTTGACGGTTTTAAAAGCACAATCTGTGGTTCTCTTGCAGAGTCATGGGGGTGGGGCATGCTGGAGAGTCAACCCAGGGTCTTGGGTACGCTAAATACACTATTCCTGAGCTACACCCCCAGGCCCTACCCTAAATATATCTTGAACAGAGACCTTTTTAGAAAGGCTAGAGAGCGAAATCTCATTTAATACTCCAAATCTGAAACAGTTAAGCTGGTATTAAGACAAAATAGTAATTTCTTCATTTTAAAAATGAGTAAGCAGATGTTTTTCCCTAGAGCAAAAGATTCTTCAACTTAAACAACTGTAAGGTGCACTAATAGCTTGACTTACCAGATAATTTTTAAGAAGAAGCTCCCCCTTCCCCTTTGCTCATGCCAAGTGCCAGTGAATGGTTTGCTGGCAACAGTAGGGAGTCTTGTGAGAAAACTGTGGTGTAAAAGAAAAGATGAGCCAGGGATGTAGCTCTGTGGTGGGGCTCTTGCACAGTTGCAGGAGGCCCTGCGACCGTTCCCTAGCACTGCGGAAAGAGAAGGCAGCCAGAGGGTTGTACATTGGATGCACTGCTAGCAAGGCAAAGGCGTGGCTTTTGCAGTGGGCAGGATTCAGAATAAGGGACTGGCCTGGCGGGCCTGGCAGTTTATATTGCATACGATTCCATTTATAAGGATGAGAAAATGGTGAAGTGTCCTAATGATGAAGTCGTTTGATAAAACAGACTTAAACTTTTGACAGGTGTTAAAGGCAAGCAAAGTGCAAAAAACCTCATTTTGTGTATTAATGTGTGTGAATGTATCTTTGACTGTTGGAAGTAACAGCCGTAGTAATTTTTACTTCTTACTCTTGCAGGAGGCAAGCGAGGCCTATCTGGTTGGCCTTTTTGAAGACACCAACCTGTGTGCTATCCATGCCAAACGTGTAACAATTATGCCAAAAGACATCCAGCTAGCACGCCGCATACGTGGAGAACGTGCTTAAGAATCCACTATGATGGGAAACATTTCATTCTCAAAAAAGTTTTTTTTTTTTTCCTCTTCTTCCTGTTATCAGTAGTTCTGAATGTTAGTATTTTTTTCCATGGGGTCAAAAGGTACCTAAGTATATGATTGCAAGTGGAAAACTAGGGGACAGAAATCAGGTATTGGCAGTTTTTCCGTTTTCATTTGTGTGTGAATTTTTAATATAAATGCGGGGATGTAAAGCATTAATGCAAGTCAAAGTGTTTCAGTGAACAAGTTTCAGCAGTTCAACTTTATAACAATTATAAATAAACCTGTTAAATTTTTCTGGACAATGCCAGCATTTGGATTTTTTTAAAATAAGTAAATTTCTTATTGACGGCAACTAATGGTGTTTGTAGCATTTTTATCATACAGTAGATTCCATCCACTCACTATACTTTTCTAACTGAGCTGTCCTACATGCAAGTTCATGTTTTTAATGTCGTCTGTCTTCTGTGCTGTTCCTGTAAGTTTGCTATTAAAATACATTAAACTATATTTGCTCCTGGTGTTTATTAATGGACTTTACCCATGCAGTTAATCACAGAAGTTTGCCTATTGGGAATAATTTTAGTGTCGGGTGCTTTGATGCATCACCTTATGTCTGAGACAAGACTTGAGAAATGTGAAGGTGCAAGCTTTAGTGTGGAAACCAAGCTACTAGCTTTAGTCCTAAACTTTTAAAACTTGCAGGTAGTAAATGTCAAAACCAGATCTTAACTCTAGATGTACGTTGTGTTCTCAATCAGTTCTCAAACCTAACTAGTCAAGAGGCTCACGTGGAGATACTTAGGTGAATCTGTAAGTACCCAAAAGTACTCATAAACGTGAGACTTCACCTGTTCAATGGTGACGTCAATGAAAATATGTGACTGTCTTCAGCTCACAAATCAGCACATTGCAGATCTAGCCACTTTAAGATGTTCTGTACTTTGGAAAACCCCAAAGTTATTCAAGCACTGATAGTTTATTCTTACCCCTGTTTTACTTAACACTGGAAGGATTGATGTCAAGTGAAGGTAAGCTTCGAACATCTGTAACATCCCTAAGGAAGTGACATCAGTTGTGACATTTGAGTGGGAAGGACATGAAGTGTGAGCTTGTCACTGGGCTGAGAACAGATGCTGTCAATAGCATTTGGCTGCTTATTGGTCTTAGGTTTTGAGCAAAAATTCGGTATGTGAGTTTGGGGAGGGGGGGTTGTTTGGTGCTGCTGGGGATCAAACCCCAGGCTTTGGTGCATGCTAAGCAAGCACTGTACCGATTGAGCTAAGCCATCAGCCCCAGTTACGAAGTGCTTTAGTTGGAGATTTGTTATTTTTAGAGCCTAATTCTACTTTGTCAATATAGAATACTGGTTTCTACTATGATCCTCGGATCTGTGACAGGCAAGCGTTGGTATTAGATTCCTAGGTAAGAGAGTCTTCCTGCTTAGTATTTTCTTAGTTGTCAGGGGCCATCAAATTAGATCCCACTCAGCAACCGTATGTACGACAGAAGACACTCCCCAACACTGCCATGCCAAGCACTGTGTTAGCGCTTCTCTGCTATTCATGGGGTTTTCAATGGCTGATTGTATTGGGACTATTTAGGGAGCGGGCTGCCAGATCTTTCTACCAAGTCTTCAGCACCTGGTATTCCCAGGCAGTCTCCCGTCCAAGGACTAACCCCGCCCTACCCTACTTAGCTTCCTAGATCAGATGGGATCGGATGCCAGCGTGGTATGGCTGTAGGTGTTTTCTCAATACACCTACTAAAAGCTGTTGTAAGCACTACCCCGGGGAAATATCTCCAGTAACACGTTATGTTAACCTTCTGGAGTTCATGGAGGCTTTTAGGGTCTCACTGTGTTGTCCAGGCTGGCCTCCCTGGTGGAGGGATTACACGTGTGTAGCCATGCCTGGCTGTTAATTTTGTGGTTCTGGGGATGGAGCATGTGGAACAGGCCTGACAACTGAGGTACACTTGCACCCCAGGACCAATTATTCATGAGGAACATACCATACTTTAGAGTTCTTGGAATTGGTCCTAAATTTTATTCTGAAAGTTTTAGGGAACCAAAAATGTGGAGTTTTTACCTTGCCCCATGAGACTGATTTTGCTAAGCAAGTGTTTAGTACTTTGCCTCATTACTGTGAGGTGTACCTTAGCAGAAACTAAGCTAGGAAGATGAGCTCACATTCAAGGGTGTATACTAAGTATCTGATCACTGTACTTAGCTTGTCTATGTAAGGTGCTGTGTTAACATTTGATTTGTTTTTAAAAACTTATAAAGTAACTTGTTCCTGTTGACAAATGGCCTAGTGGAATTTGGAAGGGCATGCTCCTAAGATCTGACAGTATACATAGCAGTTTGAGCTCAGTGCTATCCTTTGACTCAGGTATGAGTGATCTGCCTGCCTATTGATCCCTGCATGAGTGCTCAGTAACTATTAGGCTGCTAATCACCTTTCCTGCTATGCTTTGCAATTGGTACGTGACAGTCTTGCACAGGAAGATTTATAGTGAATCAGAGTTGGGCCCAAGCAATGCGTAGGGGCTGCAATTAAAATTACCAGTTTTGGCTGGGCACAGTAGCGCACACCTGTAATCCCAGCGACTCAGGAGGTGGAGGCAGAAGGATTGCAAGTTCGAGGCCAGAGGCAGCCTGTGTACTTATGGAGACCATGTTGCAAGGTTAAAAAAGGGTGGGGGGTGGAGGGAGGGTTGCTAGGGGTGCAGTTCAGTGATAGCACTTGCAAAGTATGTGAGAGGCCCTGGGTTTGCCCTCTGCCCCAGTACCACATACACAAAAATAAATAACATTACTCTTAAGTTTCAGCTTTTTGCATAGTAGCTTAAGGAAATGACCAGTTAATATCTCTTAAAATCGCAGAACAGGTTCCTAAAGTCTAAACTAAGTAAAAATGTCTTAGGAAAATTAGGGGGAATACTATACTGGAAGAATTTTTAGAAAGGAATTTGGGAACATCAGTTCCTTAAGCAAATGGGAAATCTCCCAGAGCTACTACAGGTAGATGAATGAGTGCTTAAACACTGTCCGGTCTCTTGCCCTTCTTTTCTTGACAGTCTAGAACCTGAGAGGAAATAAATTCAAATTTGCACATACATCCAAGGCCTGGTAAATCCTGAGCATGCGGAGGCACACTCCAGCTTTGGGGATTCAGTTCTCAACAGCCCTGTTCAGGAAGAAACTTGCCCCAGGTTATATAGCAAACGGAGGAGACTTCATCCCCACGCAGATGAAAATCTAGGACCATACCCTGTGATATATACAAAAAACTAGAGCAGTTCATTTTGCCAGGCGTTAGAGAAGTTGAAAGTCTTGGCATTAGCAGAAATGAATTGGTAGAGGGGGACAAAATTAGGACTGGGAGAGAAACTAGGAAAAGGCTGTGTGTAATCAAAACCATGCTGCTCGCCACCTGCTCAGTCATGAGCCACTCCTTTGAATTCCTGCCTTCTCTCACCTCTCCCATTAATTTCTCTTGGCTCTTCCTCCAAAAGTGTGTCCAAGACTTTCCACTAGCCACTTCAATCCTCCTGGTCCAAGCTGCTGCTCTGGCCTGGACTCTGAATTTCCACCTATCTGCATCCATCCACTCCTACTCCCTTTGGGTTTCTTTGCCATGAAGACCCCAGAGAAATGGTTGTAAAACATAAATTGCTCCAGATCATTTTCCCACTTAAAAATGGCTTCCCATTGCAAACTGAACAAAATCTGAACTATTCATTAGCTCACAAAACCCTAATGTGATCTGGCTCTGGCAATGTGCTCTAGCACCCAACAGATCCCAGCCAAACTCTGCCCACATAAACTTTTCATATTCCTTGGCTCTGTTTCCTTAGCATTCATCAAAATATGAAATTAGGGTCTAGGGTGCAGCTCAGTATTAAAGAGAGTTTGCTTGGCATGAACAAGGCCCTGGGTTCAATCCCTAACACAAAAAGCAACCAACCTGACATTGCCTTGTTCATTTGTTTACTTTTTAAATCGACTCCCACTAGAATGCTACAAGAAGAAGAGTTAGTCTTATTTCCCATTATAACCCTGGTAACCGGTGTGTAGTAAATCTGAGCACAAATCTGTCGAGTTAATGCTGGAATTAATGAGTGTTCCTGATTGCCATCAAGTTGGTCAGGGTTTTCTTGTTTGTGTTTGTGTTTTGTACTTGGTATTGAACCCAGGGCCCTGTGCATGCTAGGCTCGTGGTCTGCCATTGAGCTACACCCAACTCCACCCTTGGATGCACTTAACACATGGTAACTGATTTGTGATTTTGAGGATTAAATGAAAATAGATGTAAAAATATAAGATCTGACTCAAAATGTCCAATAAATGCTGGATTAGAATTTAAGATTCTACAATCCCAGTGACTTGGGATAGTAGAGACAGGAGGATCGCAAGTTCAAGGCCAAAGGCAGCCTTCCTAATTTAGTAAGTCCCTTTCTCAAAAAAGTAAAAAATGGGCTAGAGGTGAAGCCCAGCTATAGAGGACTTGCAAAGTATGTGCGAGGTCCTGGGTTCAATCCCAACTACCCCCCCGACACAAAACAAACAAGAGAACTATTCTAGATTAAAGGTGATTTAAGAGACAGGACTCTCTGTCCCCGTTCCTAATCTACCACAGGCTCTGCTGCCCTTGTGGACTGATTCTCCATCTGTGAGCTCCCAATAAACCTCTTTCCCATTAAAAAGATGTGGGCTTACAATGTTGCCCAGGCTAGCCTTCAAATTCCTAGGGTAAGAGGTCTTCTGTTCTTAGCTTTCCGAGTAGCTGGGACTACAAACTCACACCATTGTGCCTATTTGGATTAATTTTTAAAAACTTATTAAGAGGAAACTATTGGGACAATTGAGGGAATTTTAATATGGACTATATGTTAAATAGCATATCAATTTCAAACTTTTTGAGTGTATAATTACAATATATTATACAATAATATACAATATACAATAATATACAACATACAATAACAACAATATTTTGACTGTAAAGAAGAATGCCCCTTTTTTAAAAAAAAGTTTGATTTGGTTTCATTGTTTTTTGTTTTGTTTTGTTTTGTTTTTCTCTTTTTGTGGTACTGGGGGTTGAACCCAGGGCCTCATGCCTGCATGCTTTGCAAGTGCTGGACCATGGAGCTGCACCCCCAGCCGATTTTTTTAGTTTTTGAGACAGGGTCTCGCTAAATTACACAGACTGCCTCTGGTCTCGAATTTGCCATCCTCCTGCCTCCGCCTCCGAACCACTGGGATTACAGGTGTGCTCCACCGCGCCTGGCTTTGGTTTCATTGTTTTTTGAGACAGGGTCTCACTGTGTGGCCTAGGCTCTCCTGGAACTCACAATACAGACCATGCTAGCCTCAAATTCTTGTCAATCCTCCTGCCTCAGCTTCCAAGTGCTGGAAGTACACGTGTGGCCACCCCGCCTGACTGTCCGGGTGCACGTGTGGCCACCACGCCTGACTGTCGGGGTGCACGTGTGGCCACCACGCCTGACTGTCGGGGTGCACGTGTGGCCACCACGCCTGACTGTCGGGGTGCACGTGTGGCCACCACGCCTGACTGTCGGGGTGCACGTGTGGCCACCACGCCTGACTGTCGGGGTGCACGTGTGGCCACCACGCCTGACTGTCGGGGTGCACGTGTGGCCACCACGCCTGACTGTCAGGAACGCTCTTTTTTCAACGTCATTGTTGTTTGTGGTGCTGGGAGGCTGAACCCATGACTTCCTGCTAACGTCCCACCCCCCTTTATATTTTTTATCTTGAGACAATGTCTTACTAAGTTACCCAGGCTGCTACTGGCCTTGAATTTGTGCTGCCTTGAGTAGCTGGATTACAGGCATGCTCCACTATGCCCAGCTTTTCAGTTTTTCTATAGTTTAACTTTTTCGAAAACAAACGTTTGGGGATTGTGTTTTTAAAAAGAGTTGTTCAAACCAGTGTGGTGGCTCATGCCTTTAATCCCAGCAACTTGGGAGGCAGAGGCAGGAGGAAGTTCAAGGCTAAGAGGCAGCCAGTGTGACTTGAGACCCTGTCTCAAGATTAAAAAAAAAAAGGGCTGGGTGTGCAACCCAATGGTAGAGCACTTGCATAGCATAGTGTGGACAAGGCTCTCGGTTCAATCCCCGTACTGAAAAAAAAAAAAAAAAAAAAAAGGAAGGAAGGGAGGGAGGAAGAAAATAGAGAGAAGGCCATGACTGAAGATGATGAGAGCCAAGAGGTCTTTTCTTAGTGAGGAAGAACTAGGACGTGTGGTTACCGACGTGTGCTTTGCATGCTTGCACGGCAGGTGGTTGTGAAGGTTTCGGCTCTTTGCACATTTCTTTAGACATCCAGACAATCACAATAAAAATTGGAACAGATTTTTTTTTTTTTTTTTCAGTACAGGTGGCCTCGCCTAAGACCTCACACATGCTTTGCAAGTGGGTGAACCACTGAGCTGCAGCCCCAGCCCATTTTTTATAATTTTGAGACAGGGTCTCGCTAAATTACGCAGGCCTCCCCTGGCCTCGAACCTGCAATGTTCCTGCCTTTGCTTCCCGATTTGCTGGGATGACAGGCGTGAGCTGGGGCGCTCGGCTGCCACAAGATTTTAAATGGAGCTTGACAAATTCTAAAGTTCTTCAGGGAAAGAAAATATGTAAGAAGAGACGAAATTTTAGGAAAAGGAGAGAAGCGCGTGCCTCGTAAAAGCAAGAGTATTCTTGGGCCGAGACGGGAGGAGGACAGCCTCAGTTTCCCCCCTGCCCTCCCTGTCCAGCCAGGATCTGGGGCTCATCTGCGTTTAGGGGTGCTTGTTTTTGAGACTTGGTCTCACTGTGCAGCCCACGGTGGCTGGAGCTGCGATCCGCCTGCGGGGCCTTCCGGGCTGGGCACCAGGTGCGTGCACAGTTACCCCCGGCTGGTTCCAGGCGGTTTCAGGCCCTGAGTAGAAAACCAGCCTGGCCCTGCCACGGCCCTCAACAGGACCCTACCTGCCACGAGCCTCAGTTTACCAGTTTGCAGAGCAGACCCGCAGTGGGACGTGGCTGGGGAAGGTGTGCTTTCAAGGTTCACGAACCCCACATGAATGGGGGGGTCAATTGCGCACGTCCTACCTGGGCTTCCCGAGGTCCAGCGGCCAAGACGTTCGCAGCCCGGGGCCAGGGCGCCCAGAGCGCAGGGAAACAGCGACGGCGCACTCGTCGGCGTCTCGCGCGGGCCTGGAAGGCGCAGTTGCTGCGCTTGGCCTCCCGCAGGCGGCTCCACGCCGCCGACGCCCGGGCACCGCTGCCCCGTGGGCTCCGCCCCGCAGCCCGGGGCTCAGGACCTCCGCGCTCAGCACCAGCGGCAGCTGCAGGGAGCCGGGCGTCTGGGGTTGTTCCAGGGTCGGCGGTTCTGAGGTCCCCGCAAGGCCCGAGGAGCTGCCCCAGTGGAAGAGGGGCGAGAAAGACAGCAGCGATTGCTCACTGCACCCATAACCACCCTGGCTCCATCCCATCAGATCTGGGAAGCTAAGCAGGGTGGAGTCTGGTTAGTCCTTGGATGGGAGACCACCTGGGGACACCAGGTGCTGTAGGATTGGGAGACGGACCTGGCAGCCCACTCCCAAAACACAATCAGGCACCGAAAACCCTATGAACAGCAGAGAAGCACTGACACAGTGCTGGGTATGGCACAGTGTTGGGGAGTATTTCATTCTGTTGTACATAGGGTTATTGTGAGTTGGACCTGACTCGTCAGCACCTAACAAGTCATGAGTGGGGCTGCTTGGCTGACTTCTTCTGCTGGCTGGGAGAGGGTCTCAGAAACCAGGGGCGGGCACCCCCCCACACACAAATCCTACTGCAACTTAGCATCTGTCCTGCCCTAACCCTTGCCCAGAAGGCATTTGTTTTGGTTTGAGTTTTGTTTTGTTTCTTTAAGCTGGGGTCTCTCTGTTCTGCCCAGGCTGGTTTTGTACTCTTGGTCTGCAATGCTCCTCCCCACTCAGCCTCCCAAGTATCTGGGACTGCAGGTGAGGTCACCACACCTGGCTGTCCAGTAGTTTTTGTTTGTTTTTTGTTTTGTTTTTGAAAGAGTCTCACTATGTAGCTCAGGCTGGCCTCTGACTCATAATCCTCCTGCCTCAGCCTCTCGAGTGTTTGGAATTGCAGGATGTTGGAAGTTACGCCAGGATCATTTCATCATATGAGGCCCTTGCTTCAGCACCCAGAACGGCGCACTTAATAGAGAATCCCGGAGAAAACACATTTTAAAGTGTCTTCAGCAGGCAGGTGCAGTGGTGCCTGCCTGTAATCCCAGCAATTTGGGAGGTGGAGGCACAAGGATCACAGGTTCAAGGCCAGAGGTAGCCTGCGTAATTTAGTGAGACCCTGTCTCAAGATTTTTAAAAAAGTGGGCAGGAGGCACAGCTCAGTGGTAGAGCATTTCCAAAAGTATGTGCAAAGTCCTGGGTTCAACCCCCAAGTACGGCAAACAAATAAATAAATGTCCTGCCGGGCGCAGTGGTGCACCCCTGTAATCCCAGCGGCTGGGGAGGCAGAGGTGGTCGGATCGCAAGTTCAAGACCAGAGGCAGTCTGCATAATTTAGCGAGACCCTGTCTCAAAAAGTAAAAAAAAAAATGGGCTGGGGCTGCAACTCAGTGGTCCAGCACTTGCAGAGCATGCAGCCACAAGGCCCTGGGTTCAACCCCCAGTACTGCAAAATAAATAAATAAAATAAAATAAAATAAATGCCCTCAGCAGAGCAGAGGGGTAACTTCTAGAAGAAAGCGTGCCTCCAGGAGAGGGGCACACCCCGACTCTTGGGGACCTGGGCTTGCTTCCACTTGCCGTCTCCCCACAGCCTCCCTTCTGCTCTGCTGGATGGAGAGCAGGGGCACTGTGGACTTCTAACCCCCTCCTTCAGGAAATACAGAACAATGACAGTCTGAGGGGTTTCCAGGGACTCGGCAGCTTCACATGGGAAACAGCCGACAGTTTCGAGGGGGATGTCGGGCCTCGTGTTCAGAGTGAACAGATGTTTTCTGAGCATCTCTTCCACCGTGTGCCAAGCACCCTGCAAGACTTCACTGTCACAGCGTCACAGCCACCCTGAGGAGTATTGTTTTCCTGCTTTGGGCTCGAGGCAATAGGATGACAGGCTTCAATCACAGCTGCTCACGGCGGACGGACGGGTCTTGACGTCAGTCTCAGCAGAACACATTGAGATGACTAAGGAGCACTTGAAAGGCCTGTTGGGATTTGTGGTCGTGGGAGGGCGAACACGGACCTGCCTCAGGCTTAGCAAGTGGGCTTTTCCAGACCTGAACTCCGCGCGTCCCGCCTCGCAGGCTTCGCCTTAGCTGTGCGGCGCCAGCTCACAGCCGTGCCTTCCACGTGGGCTTGGAACCCCGCTTCCCCCCCACTCCTTGAGGCTCCAGCCACGGAGCTCGGTACCGGGAGCCCTCAGGCTCGGGGCAGGCAGGGACCTGTGGGCTCCACAGCTGCTGCTAGGTCCTGGGGCCGTCGCTCCAGTCCTGATTCTGCCTTCGTGGCAGCAGGCTTTCCAGTGAGATGGGGTAAGCCCTGGGCACCCTTGGAGGGATTGGCGTAGGTTGGATGGTGCCCCTCCCCAGAAGTCAGGGCCCCTCCTGCAAGCTGCGAGGCACCAGCGCCAGCAGGATGTTGTAGGCTCTCTCAGGGCTGGGTCCAGCTCCAACTTCCCAGCTTTTCCAGTTCGCGTCAGGTGCCGTTGTGTTGAACACCGACCCACGGCGACTCTAAGTGCAGCAGAAGGAAACACTGCCCAACGCTGCGCCGTGCACACGATCTTTTTATGTTTGAGCCCATTGTTGCAGACACTGTGTTTCTTCTCATTGTGAGTCATGCCACATCAGCAAAAGGAGGTCCCAGGATCTTTACTCCATTTCCATCATTAAGGTCGACTCTAATTCGAGGAGGCAACTCTTCTCCAGTCATTTCTTGAATGCCTTCCAACCTGGGGGCTCATTTTCTGGCTATTTGACAGTGCTGCTCTGCTAATCATAGGGTTTTCAATGGTTGATTGCTCCAGGAGTGGGCTGCCAGGTCCTTCTCCCTAGTCTTTCTTGGTCCTGCTGGTACCTGAGATCCTGGTGGCATAGCTTTCAGCATCACCGCAACACGCAAGCCCCACAGGACGCCAAGCTCTGCAGTTCCCTCTGGCTGGTGGTCGCTCCTTCAGTTGCTACCTTTGGGACACCTAAATGTTCCCCTTTTACTCTTTCAGTTACGACTTCACAATTCTTCATGTTAAGTTTTCTTTGTTAAATAATTGGTGTGCTTTCTTTCTCCTGGCCAGACCCTGACCTGCACAGAAGTTGGAACCAGGAGCTAGGAATCGGGTGACGGTAGAGAGGGAGCTACTCCTGCACCTGGAGGGTGGCAAAGGGGGACAGAGCCCCCAGAGTCCCTGACTCCAGCCCCTGCTCTGTCCCTTGAGACGGATCCTGACCCCCAAGGTGCTGCCTCTCAGCAGCCATCCATTCCACCTTCTGAAAGGTCAGCTGCTTCTGGGCAATAAAGCGGGCGGATAAACGGGTCAATTCCACGGGCACTCAGCGGTGCCTGCTCCTCCTCTGATGTGAGGCGACTTCCCTGAGCAGGAGCGCCATGCTGCGGAGTATTCAGACGGCCAGGCGTCCCGTCCACCCCTGCGTGGCGCTGCTGCACATTCTGAGCAGGGCAGGCAAGGCCACGCCCACACGTGGGTCTGAGGCACGGAGGACAAATCTCCCCCCTTTCGGGATAGGACAGATTCAGGGTAACAGCTTGGTGGCTGGCTAGGGGTGGCAGAGGCAGTTGGTAGGAGGCCGGGTGAGCCCGGGAGGGGAAATCCATCTTGCTGAGCACAGGCATAACCACCACCTTTGCCCCCAGGGCCACTTCGTCACATGGTCACATCAGCGCCTTGAGCAAGCGCTGGGGTGACTGGGGCAAAAGACCATGAACCTGTGTGGCGTTTTATTCACCTGAGGGCGCGAGGCCTCTGTGGCAGTGACAGCCTCTGGGGATGCTATGGCTTACGTGTCCCTGAGGGCCTGTGTGTGTCTAAGGCTTGGTGCCGCTGATGCTGCTCCTGGTGGGTGATGGGACCTTGAGGACGCCTCAGGTCCCTGGGGCTGTGCCCTCCAAAGGGTCTGCAGGACACTGGTGGGTCCCTGTGGTTCTGGGCTCTCAGTGGAGACAGCCCAGAGCCGCCTCTGTTATGTGCTCCCTCCATGACGCGCAGCCTTGCCACAGGCCCCGAAGCACTGGGGACAGACACCTCAGAAACCGTGAGGCAAAACAGCCTGTTCCTCTCCTTGAGCTGACCGCCTCGGGCGCTTGGTTCCCGCCACAGAAGTTGACTGTGCCCCAGACACAAGTATCTTCAGGCTCTGGGCCCACGTGGAGGAAGGCAACCACTCGCCCCCCCTTGGCCCCCTTGCCGCTCGCCGCCAGGCACCTTGCTTCCATCGCCGTCAGCGACTCAGTGCGGGTCCTGACGCCTGACCATCTCTCAGGCCGAAGCTCACAAATAACCGCGCCTCCTGACGTTCTGCCAAGGAGTTCCTCTTACCGCTGTCTGAATCCAGGGCCCCTTTCAGCTGCCCTCTCTCTGTCCCCGCCAGCACATTATGCAGAGCCATCTGGAAAGCAGGCCTGGGCCAACTGACCACAAGGAGCCTCCCATGAGGGCCTAGAGCCAAAGGGAGCGAGGCGGCGGAGCCAGAGTCTCCGTGGGAGGAGCCCGCGCCACCTGCTCCTGCCCCACGCCTCCATTGCCTTCCCTCCTGCTGAAGCCCCGTCTCTCCCAGGACCCACACGTGACAGAGAAATCGCTTCTGCCTTGCTCGAGTGGCTGCATTTGGGGGCCTCTGCTCCAGCAGCTGAGTCTCCCCAGATGGGGCAGGTGGGTCTGACGCCCTGTGGGTTAACCTCCCCAGGGCAAAAGCACAGAGGAGCTGAATGCCCCGGAACAGGAAGAAGAGAATGCAGGGGCGGGGGAAGCCCAGCCACTGCTCAGGAAGCTGTCCTGCTGTCAGCTCAGGTCAGCAGAGCAGGAGCACCGGTCCCGCAAGGGACACGGGGTGCAGAGGACGGGTGGTCACCCTCAGCTGAAGCCACTGGCAAGTCACCTGCAAGAAAGCAAAGTTTGGATTCGGAGAGATGGAAGGGCAGGGGCGACACCGACAAAGAGATGGAGGAGAGGCGGAGGTGGGGCACGGCCAGACCCTGTGGGGGCTGCAGAAGAGCTACGCACAGTTTCAAGCCAGAGCTAAATATAAGCCAGAACTTCGGGGCTTAAATTCAGCATGGCGCAGTCACAGGTTTAGTCTCCTAAAAGCTTTTCCATGTTTCTATTAAAGATCTGTCTGCAAACAAATCTTTACTTGATGAGAAGTTTAAACATAATTACATCTAGTATGTTACATGCATATTTCATTGCTTTATTAAATCCTTCAAACAACATAGTTTTTAGAGGTATAATTAACCTCTTTAGAATATCACCTCACAACAGATGGAGCAAATCCTAAGCCTCAGATGTTCTTTCTGAAGTCCTCCTCCGTCGCAGGGCCCTCGGTGACGATGGGTACGCTGGTGCGGGTCCCCCAGCTCCCTCGCTCCCACCCCTTTCCTGTAACAGATTGTCTGGCTCCCAGGAAGGTCATGTTAGCCAGCGCTAGACCACTGTGACACTCCTTCCCTAGGCCACCGTAACGGGACAGAGAGAGGTGAGTGGCCCACGCAGGGCCGTGCAGAAGGCTTCCCTAGGACCAGTGCGGAGAGAGGAAAAGCCGTCTGTACTCTGGGTTCTTTTACTCCTGGGGCTGTGAAGCCAGGGTTGCCCCACAGGGCAGGAGAGGCCGGTGGTAACTGGAGCAGAGATAAAAGATGGACAGGACCCAGCCGTGCTGAATCTCACTCAGGGTCCCTGTGGCTTTCCTCTAATCTGTGATCCTTACCCAGGATCCTGCCCAACACAGAGCCAGTAATTTCCCCTTTGCGGCGAATGTCTGTCCCTCACAGCTGAGATTTCTGGGTGTAAGGGAGGCTATCAGGGCCAGACACACAACACCACGTCTCATCAACATTAAGGCGCCCTGCTCCTAAAACGTGCTGTCGTTCACGTTCCACTGAGCAAAGGGAAAATGCTCCCAAATAAGCTGTGACGAGCCATGGATGACAAGCAGCCCAGTTTTAGAAAATGTGGGGAGAGATGTGCTTCCCAACCCTGATGAACTATGGCAGTCGTGGGCCTCTGACAGAGTTGCCTAATGTGAGCGATCCTCGGAGTCCTGGCCTCTAAGCTGAGAATGGCAAGAGCCACCTCGCAGGATTGCTGTGAGGATTAGAGAGATCTAACTTCTCTACACACACGCGTCCTTAGCGGCATGATTTATAATAGCCCAAAGGTAGAAGCAGCTGCAGAGCCATCACCTGGTGAATGGATAGACAAAAGGTGGTCCCTCCACACAGTCCCCCACGTCTGTCAGCTTGTCAGATAAGTAGCAAAGAAGCACTGTCAAATAGAATGCCAGAAAATGAGCCTCCCAGGCTGGAAGGCGTTCAAGAAATGACTAAGGAAGAGTTGCCTCCTCAAATTAGAGTCGACCTTAATGAATGGAGTAAAGCCCCTGGGACCTCCTTTTGCTGATGTGGCACTACTCAAAATAAGGAGAAACAGTGTCTGCAACAACGGCCTCAAACATAAAAAGATCGTGTGGATGGGACAGTGTTGGGCAGTGTTTCGTTCTGTTGTACAAAGGGTCTCTATGAGTCAGACCCAACCCGACTCGACGGCACCTAACAATAACAACAACATCCACACAGTGGGACCCTCATGACAAGGAACAATCTACGGATGTGTCACATGCCACGCCGTTCAGGACTGTGAGTGCACTGTGCCAAGGGAGAGAAGCCAGACCCAGGAGCTGTGTAGTGTATGATTCTGCCTATGTGAAATGTCCAGAAAAGACAAATCTACGTAGAGACAGAAAGTGGACTAGCGGTGCCCTGCAGCAGCAGGAGAAGCGGACTCAGTGTATGGGCCTCAGGGACTGTTTTCCTGCAGTGCTAGGAACTGAACCCACAGCTTCACATGTGACCTGCATTCCACCAGGCTATACCTGAGAAGTAGTTTCCAGCTCTTCTCAGCTAACATCCCTCCTTCCCTCTTCTTGGGACTCAGAGGTGATGGTTAGATCAGCAGCAACCATATTGTGTCTCTAAGGCAACTGGGGTAATGAAAGCCATGAGCTAATAATGAAGGAGCCCGGGTTCCTGTGACCATAGAGTCGTCACCTGCCTAAACCCATTGGAGCTTCTGTGGTTAAATACCATAAACTGAAGGGCCTATCAGCAACATTTCTCCCAGCTCTGAGCCTGGGTGGTCTGAGATCATGGTGCTGGCAGATTTGTTCTCTGATGAGAGGAGCTACTGCATAGACTGCCCCTGGTGGCTGAGCACTCAAATGGCAGGAGGGGCTAGTAGCTTTCTGGGGCCTCTTTTATGAGGGCATTAATTCCAATAGGGGCTGGGATTTAGCTCAGTTAGTAGAGCACCACTCTGCCCTCTCTGAGGTCCAGAGTTCGATTTCCAGCACCACAAAAATGGGAGAAGGACGTGGCAACCCACTCCTGAGGCAATCCCGAAACAATCAGCCATTGAAAACCCTATAAGGGTTGCTATGAGTCAGCACCTAACAACACAACACAATCCCAATAGGGAGGGTTTCACCCTTAAGACCTATCGTCCCCGAAGTCCTCATCCTATACCTCATCATCCTTTGGGAGCTAAGATTTTTTTTTTTTTTTTTTTTTTTGCAGTACTGGGGAGTTGGACCCAGGGCTTTGCAAATACTTTGCAAATGCTCAACCACGTAGCTGCATCCCCAGCCCATTTATTATTATTATTATTTTTTTAATTTGGAGACAGGGTCTTGCTAGGTTATGCAGGCTGCCTCTGGGCTCAAACTCAGGACCCTCCTGTTTCTGCCTCCAGAGTCTCTAGGGTGATGAGCGTGAGCCACTGTGCCCGGCAAGGAGCCAGATTTTTACTGATGCCATCACTGTTCCCTGTCCACAACTTAAGGCATGAGTTTTAGGATGCTGTGACATCGGTGCTCAGTTGGTGGTGCTGTCTAACCAGGGTTACTTGGTCAAGGTTTTCACTGCTCAGACACTCAGGTAGAGACCCAGGAACAACGCCTAAAAGCCCCACAGGGATGACTGAAAGAGAAGCCTTGTTGGAAGGTCAAGGTGATACCTCTCCTAGGTGTTCTGTGACCTCACGCTGCCCCACGCTGGAGATGCAACCAGCGTCTCCAGGCAAGCGCCATCCTGAGCCGCTGCAGCCCCAACCTCACATTTCTTAGATCTCTTAGAGCAAGGGCCATGATGGCAGCCCAAGGTGGGGGTGAGGGACCCCAGCTGCCCTAAGGAGAGGGGCCCGTGTCCTGGACAGAGACATCCTTGAGCCAGGCCCCCTGGCCAAGAGTGCCTGACGAGGGGGTCGGGCAGCAAGTCCCCAGTCCAAAGGTAGACCCCCTTGAGGCTGGAGTGGTGCTAGCTGACAAAAGTTCAATGTGAACTGTGGGGCATGGCCCTGCTGCTGGACTCCTCTGGCTGTGAGCGAGAATGAGCTGCTGAAGACCCACTGTCTGGTGAGAGGGAGCCGAGGGCCAGAGAACCGCATCGCCTGGCGAGGAGGCTTATGACAACAGCCACTCTGCCAGTCCCTAGGGACAGCTCGGAGGCTGATGCCCACGGTGGCTCCTTGCTTCTTTCTTCCAGCGAAGACGCTAACTCCAAGTGCTCAGTTCAACACAGCTCTTTATTGCTTCGTCTGTCCTGGTGGAATGGACCCCGACTGCTCTGTGAACTGCCCTTATATTCTCTTCAGGGGCTAGCCAGGGACCAATCAGAGATTGCCACTCCATATAGGCCTTTGCCAATCAGGGGAGACATGCAAATTTGGGTTTGTAAAAGGGACCAATTGGGGGTGGTTCCTGAATGGTCCATTCAGGAGCTGTTTGGTGGTTTGGAAACAGCCAATCAGCTGTCAAGGGGTCTGAGGAGCCAACTTGGACGCCAGCATCATCTCTGGAAGCTCAATGCCCAGCAGTTCCCAGATGTAGGTCAAAGGTTACTGCCCGGGGAACAAGCCTCAGACCTCCAAGTGGGCCTAGATAGGCCTCACGGCAAGCTGCCTATCTAGGCAGTGCCCTACAGTGAACCACATATGGAATGTAAGGCTTTCTAGTCGCCACTTCTGGCTGTCTTTTTAAAAAATGTAGCTGCCAGCCAGGCGCTGTGGTGTACACCTGTTGTCCCAGCAACCTGGGAGGCAGAAGCAGGAGGATTGCAAGTTCCAGGCTACAGGCAGCCTATATTACTCAGCCAGACCTTGTCTCAAAATAAAAAATAAAGAGTGTTGGGGGTGCAGCTCAGTGGTAGAGCACTTGAAGAGGATGCACAAGGCTCTGGGTTCAACTCCCCAGAACCTACAAAAAGAAACAAGAAAGAAAGAGAGAGAGA